>VUYV01000284.1:673360-737752 GCA_008711295.1 Anarhynchus alexandrinus | reverse complement strand
CGGTGCCCGCCCCGTCGGGCCGGCGCGGCTCCGCCGTGTGCTGCCGAGCGGTGCCGGGGGGGCCGCGGCCCTCCGCGCTGTGCCTGCCGTGCGCCGCGGCGGGGGTGGCGGTATCTGCCCGGGCCGCTGCGGGAAGAACAAGGGGGCCATTGAGCCGCGCGTTGAGCGTCGCTAATAGGGGAAGGGGGATAAAGGAGCAGGCAGCCCGGCCGAACAAAGAGCTTTATTCACGGGCGGGCTGGACGCGCTTTCCCCGGGCTTCCCCGCTGCCCCTTCTGGTGGGATGGTGGCGGAGGGTGGGGGGGGGACACGACACCGGTGCCGTTCCCAGCTCGCTGTCCCTCTGCGAGAGATCGGCATCCCCCCGCCGGTCGGGAGGGCGGCCGGTCCCTCGACGGCAGGCGGGAGCGGCGGAGAGCGGCCGCGGGGTCGGCTCCTGGTGCCGCTCGCCCGCGCCCAGACGTGCGCGCTCCGTGCCTTCCCCCCGGCGCTCCAGGCGTTTCCTCGCGAGGTGCTGTTTGCGGAGCGAACGGGCCCCGCTCCGACCCGCGGCCCCCGCCGCTTCCAGACGCCCGGATTGGGAAGAAGAGCCCCGCCGCGGGAGAGCCGCCTGCCGCCTTTGTTGTGCGCTCTGACTCTCCGTACCTCGCCGCGCCGGTCCAGCCCTTTCTCTAGCAGCGGTGCTCAACCGGAGGCTGGTCCGGTCTCGGGAGGGCGAGCCTGGAAGTCGCCGTCCAGCTGGCGGGCAGAACCGGGCGGTGCGGAGCGGCGGAAGAGAAACAAAAGCAGGGCTGGATGCTGAATTCGAGCGACTGCGCCTGACCCCTGCAGTTGAAGTTTTCCAAGGGTGGAAAGCACCGCACGGTGTGAGCTGAGATTGCGACGGCGGTGGTGGAAGATAACTATCTCGTGGTTTTGGTGCTCTGTCGTGAATCACAGGATAAAATCCCAGACCTCCTGCTTTAACGCCTTTTAGACGAGATTTTCTTAAGGCTGAAGAACTCTCTTCTTTTTTCCTTTTTCTTTTTTCCCCCCATCTTTCCAAAGCTATCAATTTGTTAGCTGCCTCGTCTCAGAAGAGAAAATGAGGGTTGTGGCAGTAACGTTTGGCGGTGATGGCAGAGTGCTGGCGTTGTGTCTCCCGTAGGTGTTTGCCACCCGAGGCACGCCGGTGCGAGCGCCGTATCAGCATCCCGTGGTCCGGAGCGCGGTTTGGAGCCGGTCGTGGGGGTAATTGGAACAGTGAGGGGCAACGCCTGGACTCGGTTTCGACTGAGCCGGTAACTCGAGATGAATCTGTGCATTTCTGTGGCGCCTTTTTATCTGATCTCAGTGCTTTACAGTTAATTACACTTCATAACACCCCTGCGAAGTCGGGGGAGAGCCGAGCAGTGCTTTCGGCTGATACTGAGAGGCGGTCAGCACTGGGGTGGAACGCAGCGTCTGTCTAACGGTGCAGAGCAGCGTCGCCCGGCAGTTTAGAAAGAATAACTTTCCCGGGGAGCCGCGGGAGAGGCGTTCAGAGACGGCGTGGGGCTGAGGCACGGAGGTGCGAGGGGCCGGCCGAGCGGTGGTGGCGGTGGCTGCCGTCCCCCCCGCATGCCGACAGCAGAGCAGCCCCGTGCGGCAGAGCCGGGCCCTCCCGAGGGCGGCGAGCGCTCCCACCGAGGCTGCGAGAGCCCGGGCTCCTTTGTCGACACGGAGCGAGTTTCCAAGGAGCTCCGGTATGCGAGCGCCAGAAGGCTTCTGATCTGCGGCGGCTTCGCTCGGGCTCGGCTCAGCTCTCGCCTCGAACAGCGCCGGGTCGCGTTCCGCGCGCAGCGCAGACGCCGGAGGAGCGTTGCAGGGAAGGGGCTGGTAAATAAAGTAATCCGTCTGGGTGGCAGCTTGGGCTCATTTGTCTTGCGTGTAGGCAGTTGAGCGCAGGTTTGTAAGCACGGCAATCTGGCCGGGAAACCACTGCCAAGGAGGCTCCCGCCGTCCCGGGGATGGGAAGACCGGGAAGCAGCCGGGCTCCGCGCACGCTCTGCACGGAGGGGGGGCGGCCCCAGCACCCCCGCGGGACGGACGCCGCCACCCCGCGCTGCCCGCCGGGATGCTCCTTGCCACGGGCGGCCGCCGCTTGCCTCGCGGAGGTGGCCGGAGAAGGGACGCTCCCCCGGGAGCCCCGGCCTCATCAGCGGCTGCTGCGGCGCTGCTGCCTTGCCGTTCGCTTTGTTTGTCTCGCGCTGTCTGTCCTGGGCGTGCAAATAAAGCAGGCTTTGTCGCGGCGCAGCTCTGCCTCGGTAACCCCCGGTGGCTTGGCGCGCCGCACCGGGGCTAAGGACACGTCGGTGGGGCGATGATGGCACGCGGAGCCGGCGCTGCCCTACGGCCGGGCTGGAAGTGGGTCAGCGCTTTAACCCTGCCTCCGCCTGAGGCCAGCCGGATCAAAACCCGTGTCTCAGCCTGGATGTGCCCTCTCTTTGCAGTGACCGTCTAAATGCTCCTCAGAATGCGTTTGCTTCAAAAAAAAAATTGCTTCCCGGCATTGCACGTAGGCAGATTTTTCTGGATGTTTCTGTTTAATCTCTAGAAAAGCCGGCATTATTGTCGTACTTTTAAAAGGGGCTTTGGCAACCTGTACCTCTTCTGGTTTTTTCGGTAGCATCTGGCAGCGCTTCTGTCCTGAGCGCGGGGGCTGCCTGCACCCAGCGAGCGGAGCTGCCGTGCGTGGCTCAGGGAGCCGGCGTTTCGGCACGCTCGGCGGGCTGCCCCTCCGCAGCCTTCCCCGCGGCTGGAACCCGGCCAGGACCTAAATGCTTCTGCCCTGGTTTAAGAGCACAGCCAAAGCTGGATGTGCCATCTGTATCTCCTCTGAGAAATTGGATGCTACAAGGCGGGGGGGGGAAGGGGGGGAAAAAAAATAAAAAGAAGTTTGTTTCTCCGGGGACTATTGTGTGCCGTTCTCTGGTGGTGCAAACCCACCCGCGCTAAATAAAGAGGCTCTGTTTGGAAACCTGCAATGAAGGAGAGACCCTAGGTGGAATGTTGTAATTACGAGTGGTATGTACTTGTTTAAGTTTCATAAATCAGTTGCTTTCCTGGGGATTTAATTGCAGGCTGCAGCTAGCAGCTGCTGTTGTGGTTAATGGGGAGCTCCGCCGCAGAAGGCTTTGAAGGTCGCCCGGCGCTGGCTCGGAGGCTTTGCCGTGCGCGGCCTCCAGGGGAGCGGGCTGGTGGAGAAGCAGATTTTTTGCATGTGTGGCAGGCGGTTTTGGAAGGAGGACGCCACGAGGCTTCAATCAGAGCCTTGGCAACTGGGTGCGTGGTAGCTGGCCCACGCGGCTCCGCGATGAGCTGGCGGTTGCGGTTGAGCCACGGGCTGAATTTAGATACTGCAGCTTTTAATTTGCGAGCGCGGAGAGAGCGCCGGCCGCGGGTCGTGTGGGCTGGCTCAGCGAACGACCCTCCCCTGCGCCCGACTAGCAGCCGCCCGCTTTGGCTCAGCCCTTTTTGCCATAACAGCAGTTTTTCTCCCTCCTCGCACGCTCGTCGCCCGTTGAACTCGGTTCCCCCGCCCTGCAGCGTGGCGGGGGGGGCTGCGCGGAGCCCTGCGGGCTGTGCTGTGCGGCGCTACGGGGCTGCTGGAAACCCGACGCGCAGGTCGATCCCATTCTCCCCTTCCGAATGCATTGCTGTGAGCGATAAAAGCGCGGGGGGAGCAGCGGTGGTTCTCGCCGTTGGTGCTGAGCTCCTGCCACGTGCTCGCCCGCCCTACGCGCTCGGTGCTTTCTTGTTGCATTTAAAGCGCTGGGCTGGGTTGTGCCGGGAGCTGTTGTTGGCCTGCACGCCTGGTTATTTTAAATCGATGATGTCCCCTCGTAGGGTTGGGCCAGAGGGCTATTTTTACCCTACGGTTTGGTTTTAATTGATTACGTTTGCCTGTGGTTTCAAGGCTTGAGTATTAAAACCACTCTGACCTTACTGAATTCTCAAGGTGAGTCTATTATAAGGCTCGAGACCCCATTAAGATGCCGCTAAAAAGGATCAAAGCGACACTTAAGCGCATCTCTCTGCTCAGAAACGTAAAACTTCTGTGGGCCGTAGCCGAACTGAAAAATCTCTTTAGTCTTGATTTTTTTGGAGCGTTTTTTTTGTCGGGATAAATGCTGGCAGCCTCTCGGTGTTGTCCGTGTGCCGGCAGTCTCCCGTGTAGGTGCTGCCTTCTGGCAGGTTCGCGATGGGTTTGGCTTGGCTTTTTTCCTTCTGAAGTAGCGCTGCCTGTTTTCGTGGCTCCTGCCTCGACAGCGCCTCGCTCCCTCCCCTCCTCTTAGCGGCAGCGCCGGTCGAGTGCAAATATCGAAGGGAAAATCGGCCCGGGGCCGGTGCGTGGTGGGGAGCGCTTTGTGAAACCCAGGTGTACGTTTGGCAGCGGGAAAGAGCTGTGGGAGAAGCGTGCTTTGGCTGCCAGCGCCGGCTGCGAAGTCTGCCCGAAGCGGTCGCGTGGCCGCCTTCACCCGGCGGTGGGACGGCAAAGCTGCGGCGCGTCTGTGCCGTTGTCTGGAGCGCTCGGCTGAGCGCGGGGGCGGTGGGGGACGGCCGTCTCTGCCTGCGGGCCGGGGAGATGCCAGCGGAGCTGTCGGAGCCAGGGATGCCCGCGGGGCCGCCGTTGCCTCCCAAAGTTTCACCTGGGCTCAATGAGCCCTGGGTTCAGGTCACGGCTGCCAACGAACCCCCTCCATCTTGTTGGGCCCTTTTTTAGCAGGGTTAGTAAGCGCTTGAACCTGATTTATCATCTCTCCAAAGGTCTCCTTCCAGAAGGGAAACGTCATCGTGTTCCCCAAGCCATCAGCGGGTCGCTGGGGTCGGTCCCCTCTGGGGTCGGTCCCCTCTGGGGTCGGTCCCCTCTGGGGTCGGTCCCCTCTGGGGTGGCCTCTGGCAGTGGTGTCTCCGTTCCCAAAGGTGCCCTCACGGGCTGATCCAAAACACGACGACTCTGGTGAGCTTGGACCTAAGGTGCCTCAAAATGGGATGCAGGAACACGCCTTTTTGTAGCGCAGTAGTGCTCTTTATAGCTGCGATCTCTTCGTGGGCAGCGTGAGACCAGATCGGGGCTTGGCGAGCTTCGGCGAGGGCCGTCAGAGGCCACCGTCGCTGCGAGCGGTGGCTGACGGGGCCCTCGGTACCGCCAGCCTGCGTGACGTTCCGCCCGGGAGGTGGGAGCATCCCGGGCCTCTCATCCACCTTATCCCAGCTCTCCGCAGCGTGTATCCCTTCTCCGAAGCGTGACGGGGAAGAAAGACATATCAAGCGGCAAAGTGACGTTCCCCTCCCTCCCCTGCTCCCCCCCGCAGTAATCGAAATACGAGTTGGAGTCTGCGGCATCAAAAGAGAGATCAGAGTAATCGGATCAAGCATGAGAAACTGCTTGTTGCCGCTTTTCTGTTTTTAAATGAGGCTGCCTGGCAGCTTCCCGCGCGGAGGGAGCACTTTTGACTACTGGTGAGGCTGAGCTTGGGCGCGGGGCTGCGGCACCGCGGGCTCTGCTCGAGTGGGGCTGGCAGGAAAACTTTCCTTGCGCAGCCCGAGCCGTACGTGTCGCCTCTGGGCTAACGCACCCAAATAAAGGCGCCTCGTGCCCTCCCGGCCCTTATTTTCTGTCTGAGAAGAGGAACGTTCATCCCTAACGAACTGCAGAGAGCACTCTCGCTGTGTGCCGTTTATCACAGTATACTTCTCCAAAATGCGCTCCGTGACACCGGTGCATCCTTGACCTTGAGAAGGCGCGGTGGCTTTCTGGCAAGCCACTGCCCACCCCGCTGCCCTGGCGTGGCATAACTTTGGGGCAAAAGCTGCCCGTTGTCCATTGACTCGTACGGCTGGGTCAGAGCGGGGGAAGAGCTGGTGACTCAACTCCAAAGACTTCTCCTCTTCACGCAGGGACGTCCCTGCGGCGGCTGGAGGCGCCTGAGTGTCCACCCCGCTCATCCTTGATGCTTGCGGCACTCCGTAGCATCGGAACAGGCGCTTGCCCCCACAGCAGCGCCTTTGTGTTTGCTCAGGCATTTGGCACGGGCTCGCTCGATCGGTTGAGGTTTGGAGAAGAGCGGCAAGTGTTTTCTTTGCTTTCCTCAAGCAGAAGGCGATGCCGAACTTGTTGCTGGACGCTGCAGTAAGGTGGCTTGCTTGCGGGAGTACTGCTCTAGGAGATGCTAAATCGCGTCTTTTACAGCTCTGCTTCAGGTGAGGGGTTTTGTTATGCCACAGACGTCCACGGGTGCGGCGAGGCTGATGTTGGACAAACCCCGGTTGCTTCAGCGCACAGGAGAGACGCAGAAACCCTGTATCGCTCCCTGGAGTTGGCTTATGAGGTCGGCCAGCTAATTCTGACTGGTCTCATTGTCAGGAAGACCCGAAATACACTTAGAAAGCTGCTGTTGGAGCTTAGTTTGGTTTGGATTTGCATTCTAAGCTATTTTGCTCGAAAACGTGATTTGGGCTATCTGTTTGTGCTCCCGTTACCCGCCCCGTCGGTACCTGTATCCACGTGAGCGAACGTGGACGTCGGTTCCGACATTGGAAGCTCGGTAGAAGCAGGGAAGCTCCCAGGAGCTGCCCCTCCTGCTTCCCCCAGTCCGTATACAACGAGCTGCTGTTTTCGGCTGGCCTGGGGACAGGCACGGCCACGCACCGCACGAGTGCTTTTTAACAAGAAAGGGTGCTGCCATGTTCCGGGTGTCAGCAGCTCCTCACGAGCACTGGTGCCCGGATCGCCTTTCCTGCCGTGCTCGGGGCACGGGTTCTGGCTGAGGTGGTACCTGGTTGGTGCCGAGACCCCGAGCCGTGCCGCCTTTCGTTATCGTTTCCCGGTGACAGCCTGGCCGGGCTTCGTGGCGTTGGGTGGAAAGCTGGTCGACAACCATCAGAGCCGTGACTGCCTGTCGTCGAGCGAGCGTCAGCTCTGTCAGACGCAGCTCGTGGAGGACGGCTGGGGTTCCTCGGCACGGCTCAGGGCGAGCTGCCTTTCCAGGAGGGGTGCAGCAGGAGCGACACAACACCAACCCCGGCTTGCCGTGGCGTCGGGGAGGATGCGGGTGGGCTTGGCAGCAGCTCCGGCTCTCGGGGCAGAGGAAGTTTTTGGCCATCCTCATTTTTTGCGGCGCTGCGCAGAGTCCGGAGGAACTTTGCGCGGTTCCTTGGTGCCTTTCAGCCAACGGGGGCTGAGATTAGATCGATGAGTGGGAGTGTTTGGGTTGGCAGAGGAGGAGGACGCCCATCCTCGGTGCCCTCCGGAGCCGGGGGAAGCGCAGGTCCCTGCCCGGGGCAGGGTGGTTGGGCCAGCAGCGTGTCCTCCGCGGCCCGTGCCGATGCTTACAGCGACTCGTGGCAGGGACGAGGCAGGACCCATCCAACGGCCTCCTGCTGCTTGGCCGCAGTCCCCACTGGAGCGTGGATGCACGGAAAGACTCTTCTGGGTGTGTAAAAAGTGAGCGTTACTTCTGCTTTGTCGCTTAACTTTTGGATTCCGACCTTCGATTCCTAACAGTTTACCCGCTGCTCAAAATGAAGACTTGTGCTGTGTCATTAGGAGAGCGCATCTGTAGGGTCGCGTACACGACTGCTGTTTTCTGCCCTGTCGCAGTTAAGGACCGTTTTTCCTCCTCCTCGCTCAGCTTCTGCTCTGAAAGCGGCTCCGAAGGAGACGTTACTCGTTAACCTGGTAGACGGAACTACTAAAAGTGACTCCCACGCTGAGGTTTTTGAGCTCTGTCCACATTAACAGCTTCTCGTTCGATTTACAGGTCTTATACTCTTAATCGTTCCATATAAGCTGTAACAGAACGCAGAGGTTCAATCAACTCTCCCCGAATCTGTAACTGCCAGGTATTGCCGCTTCGGCACGTGAGGCGCGGTCGCGTCTTTTCTCGGCAAGAGCAAAGATTAAAGCGGGATGGATGGGAGATTAACACTGTTCCCTTTGGACATCGTCAGGGAAAGGGGGAGAAACTTGTAGACGAGATATAAAGAAAATACTTGGAGGCAATTCATTTATTGCTATATGGGAATATATAGAGCCTTGTAAACAGAGGGTTTATAGCAAACCCAACGATGTCGCTTTTAAATCACTCTGGGAGAATTCCGGATGCGCGATTATACGAGGACTCTCTCCTCCAGGCTCTCTTTGCTAAATTGGATCTCAGGTTTTCAAGTACGCTGACACAACGTGATGTTTGTGGAATGCCGCTCCGGAAGGTGGGGTGGTGTCTCGGATAAAGCTGTCTCTTTCGGGGGTACTTTTCCAATTTTGCCTTGAGGTCGGATAGATCCATTGATCTCATTCCTCTTTTGAGGTGGGGGAGGTTGTCCTCGGTGAGATTTCCCCTTAAATATGGTGTCAGTGTTTCCTGTACAATGCCCTTTTTTAATTCCTTGCAAGAATAAATATTTTGTGGACTACCGGTTGTGTTCGCCCACCACCACTTCTTCCTTTGTGCCTCCGCACCTGCGCACCACCCCCCCCCCCAAAGCTCTGACGAGTTTGGCTTTCTGGGCAGGGCTGGACCGCGATACGTAAATCCCTTCTGAAAGGAGGGAGCGGCTGAAATGATCCCGCGGTAAATAAACAAGGATTAGTGAGCTATTTTTAGCCTGGTCATCTGGCGTCTTACCGATGCGATCCAAAACAATGTGAAGGTTTTAATAACTCGGGGGTTTTGTTGTGCCAAAACAATCAAATTGCTCAGGGAATAACTTTCCCTTGCTCAGCGGATTTGTAAACGTCTCGGAAATCGTTTGCCTAAACCTCTGTAGAAGTTGCATTTGAACGAACCAGCCACAGAGTAATTTTTGTCCGTTTCATAAGCATAGCAAAGAGGTAAATCTTAGGGAGAAAAAAGGCACCTCTGAAATTGGTCTCTCTTCATGTTGAATTGGTTCCCAGGATTTATAAGGAGCGCAAAGGCAGGCAGAGTGAAGAGCCCCGGGTAGGTACTGCAGCAACGTGTCCCTCTTGTTCGGGAGGACGCGGGATCCCGCGGCAGAGAGGCCGAGCGCGGGGAAGCCGCCGTGCACGTTGCACGGGGTACGGCGCAGAGCGGGGCAGGGCAGCCCGCGGCACCTCCTCGGGCTCCGCCGGCGCTGCGCTTTCCCGCTGCCGTCACCAATTCCGGAGCGCTCTCCGTGCTCGTGTCGCACCTTGCGTGATTCTGTGTGTTTAGTCTCCTCTTGGAGTGGCTTTTTTTTTTTTTGTCAGCCTTCGCTTGTCCGGATTATCAGCATGCGGAGGAGAGCTGACTTGTATTTACATGATTTAGTTGTAAATATGGTAAGTGTTGATAGATATTGTTGTCATAAGTGCTTACAGCTACTGGACTGATTACTGAATTTCTTCTGTGAGAGTCTGTGCGAGCTACGCATGCGAGCGGCTTCCCGGGGAGCGCGGGCGCCCACACCTCCAGCCCCCCTGGCGGGCGAGTTTCTCAGGCGACAATTGGGGTTCCCGTGATGGAGCGAAGGAAACGCAACAGGTTCTTCTTCCCTTTTTTTGGGGGGGGAGACAGATGCCAGTGCGTGGAAGAGGTCGTTGGGGATGATGCGCGTAGGAAACACCAGGGGCCGGGGATGGGAATCGCTGCCACTGGGGTTGGGGGAACAAACGCGCTGTTATGTGCTCGTCGTTTCTTTTTAATTGACTAAGAGCCGTTTAGATGTGGTGTTGGGGGATATGGTGCAGGGGAGAACTTTGCAGAGTAGGGTAGATGGTTGGGCTCGATGATCCCAAGGGTCTCTTCCAACCTAGACAATTCTATGATTCTATGACTAATACGCTCCGCTTGAACTGCCGTTGTTTAACAGCATCGCTTCCCGAATGCTTTACATTCCTGCCTAGATCCCTTGCATTTGCAAGCGAATGTTTCTGGGAAACGTCTCTCCGGGTGCGGAACGCCGGGATTTGGCCAACCCCTCTGCGGAGGGGGGGAGTGCTGAGGGCTCTCCGCAGCCTTCGGGCATGTCTTTGCCATGCTCAGCATCCGCGGGTCTCACGCATTCGATGGATGGAAATGAAAATTTGGGGGTGTACTTTGAAGTTTTAAGGTGTTTTAAGGTACTTTAAGGTGATAATGGTTATTGCGTGGAAAAGCCCCTGGGGAGGGAGGAGCAGGTCGCGCGGGGTGTGGACCGGTGGGCAGCTCCTCGCCGTGCCGAGGGGGTACGCTGCCACCAGCCACGCGCGGTGCACTCGATGCTGAATTTAGGGCACAGATAAAAAGCCTCTTTTCTGCTCTTCTATGCAATGCTAACATTTAAACCCCTGTACGTCTCGCTGGGGCTTAGGCTGAGTGAGGGAAACCCGGGAGTTGCGTCCCAGTTCTCCCGGCGCTGGTTTCTCCAAACAGCACGGTGCGCGTGAAATGTATTTCTGGGTTTGGAGCCGCTTCGGGGGGAGTATGGACAAGTTGGAAGGAGTATCTGTTCCCTCCCAGGCAAAAGCTGTCCCTCTGGTGGGAGGTGGAGTGGCTCGTCTGGATTTGTAGCGCGGTTTGGCAGTTTGTTTGCCTTTCAGCCCCTTGATTCGGGAGTGTTTTGCCTTAAGGGGGGAAAACGCCCCAAAAATCTTCACTCGTGGGGTCAGGAGAGGAGGGAGAATAGGAACCCCGAGTACTTAGTATGGGCTGTGGAAGCTTTGCAGAGTCACACGTCCAGATGGATTACATGAGGAACTTGACATCTTGTTTAAAAACAAATCATTCATTATGTAGCAATGAATAATCAAGCATTACAGTTTCATCTCTGGAGGTTCCTTTTTTGGTTGGAATTTTGATAGTTCAGTAATTAAGAGCTGAAAGCTATTACACTGTCTACATGTTGATCAATTGGTAATTAAAAAGTTGATGATAGATACGGTATTTCACGGGACTGGTTTGTTACGATCAGATCTCCTTAGTGTGTTTTGAGTGTTGTCATTTAACTTGGCACTTAAGCAGTTTTTCAATATTCATGGACTATTTTACTGGAATTTTGTAAAAGCCTTTAAATGATCACAATTTGCATACAGTAATTTGAGGTCCTAACGATCACAGGATTGTAATGCGATCCGAAAGGTTGGCTTTCTCCCCACCTACTGCCGCGCGTTTCAAGCCCGTGTCCACCCACGTGGACCACCTCCTCCACGTGGACCACCTCCTCTGGTCGCTATCTCGTTCTTGGGCTGCTGTGGCGTTAATTTGCGGTGGGAGATGGCTGCGGTGGGCCTCGTCAGCCTCAATCCAGGGCAAATACTTAAACGTTCTTCAGGTACGGCCCTCGTCGCAGGGTTCGTGCCTCGTAAGAGTCGTTCAGCTTTCCTGCTGGTTCCTCAGTCTGTACCTGGTGTGAAGGTGCTAATTGGGACAGGAGGCACTCGGGCTCCCGGGCTCGTCCTAAACCGCCCCCATCTCCCTCAGCGATGGTCCCTCCGGCCGGGGCACAGGTGGGGATGCGGCACGAGCGTCACGGCTCAAGCACAGCCCGGGTGCCGTCTCTTCTCCGGGGTGGTCCTCTTGAATGCACAGGTGAGGTTATGTCGGGATTTGGGGGTTTTAAGCGGAACAGCTATCAAAATGCAGCATAGTTCTTGTCTGTGAGCCCCTGGCGCAGGTTGCCCAGAGAAGCTGTGGCTGCCCCATCCCTGGAGGTGTTCAAGGCCAGGTTGGACGGGGCTCGGAGCAACCTGGGCTGGTGGGAGGTGTCCCTGCCCAGGGCAGGGGGTGGCACTGGATGGTCTTCAAGGTCCCTTCCAACCCAAACCATTCTATGACTCTATGATTTAAATTGGAGAATCTTGTGAAATTCATTAGCAAAGGGACAAATAATACAGACAAGTACTGTCCCAAAAAGGCAGAGTACGGTGGCGCAGGTGAGAACGGCGGGTTGCGTAGCACAGCTTGCCGTGCCCTGGCAGCTCCTGCTTGCTGGGCTGTGGCTTCCCTGGGCGATGAATATTTGAAAAGGCCGAGGTGTGCTGAGCCCCCCGCGGCCGGGGGAGGGCTGGAGATGAGTTTGATAATACAATCGGGGGTGAAGCAGCCCAAAATGAAGGAAAACTGTGTTGGTAATGGCCTCGGTGATGGAAGATTCATTGCTTCAGCAGTCTAATCGGAGACCGAGATGAAGCCCAAACCTGACACTCTTCAGAGCATAATGCAAGATTTACTGCTCTGCCACACTCCAGAGATTAAAAAAAACCAACCCCCACCCTCCGAACCACCCTTCCTTTGCCTGCAAAACTTAGGGAAAAACAAGTTGGTTTTTTTTTTTTTCTTCTTGCGAGTTTAAAAAAAAAGAAATCTGTTTTTGCCACGTTTTTTCCAAGGCAGGCAGAGCCCTCCTCCTCCTGGTGCTTGCGGCCCCGCTGCTGGCGGGGCGCTGCTGGGGTGGCCTCTGTGGGGCGGCTGTGGTGCGTGGGGCAGCTCAGCTCGCCCGAGGGCTGCTGCCGGCGCTTCGGCTGCCTCCGCCGTCCTTCGGGGGCCATCCCGGGCCGGGCTGGCGGCGTGCCCCACCGGAGCCGCAGCCCTGGCACCCGCTCGCCGCGTTTGGCTCGGGAGGAGAGCGCCGCCCGACATCCCTGCCAGCCTCATCTTGTGGAAAATACCTTCCCACCGCTTCAGCTGGCGCTCTGGAATGAGCCTGGAACGGCGGGCGAGACCTCCCTAGCGGGGCACCTGCGGAGACGCCCGACTCACGTCGTCCTTCTCAGTGCTGCTCCTTCTCAGTGCTGCTCCTCAGCACCGGGACGCCTCCGAGGGGCGGGAAGGGGAAGGGGAAAGCCCAGAGGTCGGATCCTTCAGAAGGGCGATCCCTCCCCAGCTCTCGCCTCTGCCCCTGGGACGTCCTTCGGCGCTGCCGGACGGAGCGCCCCGCGTCCTCGTGATGGCGAGAACGGCGGCGGTGGCTTCGCCCCTCCTCGGGGACGCAGGCGGCGTGTGAAATGGCCGAGTTGGGCGGGAGATGGGGACGTGCCGTCGGTGCTAGCGCCGACGCCTTGGACGCGCTGTGGCGAGCCCCGGGTTTAAGAAGCGCTCTGTCCTTCGACACTTGTTGCTTTGTGACAGCTGGTTCCAGTAATTTGTTTTTATGGGGCAGTTTGTAGTAAATGAATGACACGTTGAATATTTTACTGAGATTTCAGATTATCTAAAGAATACTTTCCGGTTTACTAATTGGTAGATAATGCCGAGTACATTGATGTTGACATGAGCAAATGGATTTAAAATGGTTTTGAAGTGAGCCTCGTTAAAAGATGCTTTAATTCAGTCAACAGGAAATGTCAACTAATGTGTCGGCGCGCTCAGACCGGGCTGCGGCAGCCTTGGAGTTTTGCAGGTCCCTGTTAATTACGGGCAAACACACCGCTGCGTGCGGCTGTTGGTGGGTCTTGTTAAATTCCGGATGACAAATTCTCTGAGTCGCGTTCGTTAGAAGGCGGTAAGTGTGAAAGCTGAGTAATTAGTGATCTTACAGAGCTCCTTGTGGCCTTTGATGAGCCAGCCTCAACCAGGCGAGGGGGGAGACTTCTTTTGATCGGTCTCTTTCTGAAGAATACCGAAGAGGAATGAACCCGGTTGTAAACGCGGTGACTGGAAGGTGTGCTCGGGTCCATGCGGTGTCCGGTTGGGCTTATTGAAGTTCTGGGGGGCAGGCAGCGGTTTCGGAGGGCTTTCCGAAAGCTGTTTTTTCGTGCTGTTAGGTGAGCGCAGAGGCGAGCGGGCCGGGGGCGAAACCCCACGGTCCAGCCCGAGCTGCGGCTCCAGCGGGGTGTGCTGCTTTGCCCGTGGAATGCTTATCCGTAGCGGTGAGGAAAGAAAGCAGGAATCCTGCGAGAGGGCCAGCTAGCGTTTTTATTTTGCCACGACGTACAGGGCTTTTGTTGGCAAAGGCGATGGGATCTTCAGAGTAGATTCTGATGAGCAGTGACAGTCCAAAAGCTTCTTGGATGTAATCCTAAGGAAGGAGGTGGATTTCGTTGTCTCCTCAGCTTTGTAATAAATCACTGTAGTGCCACAGTACTCCGGGTCCCATTTGTTGTAGACAAAGAGAGTTGTTTTTTTGCTCGGCCAGATTAGGATCTGCCTTTTTGGGGCCTTCCATCAAAAAAATTACCTTTTCCCTCTGTCTATGAATCTATGAAGGATGTTGCTTTGCTGTCTGGCAAGTAGTGTCTGAAGTTTTGAATTCATAAAGCCGGATTTGCTTAAGTCTCTTGTTTTCATTTCCTCAAGACAAATGGGGAAATTAGTGCATGCGCAGCTCTGGCCCAGCATTAACCCTTTTGTCTTTCGGGGAGAACGAGGTTCTCTGAAGCTTAGGACATGAAGGAAAGAACGCTCTGGAGACATGACTAACATATCAAATATGCACTGTGTTGCATAAACCCATTATGGGTGTAATGTAATGTTCTCTCTAAAGAGATTCACGGCCGTTGGGGGGAGCGAGGACGCAATCCTTTTCAGTAAATTGTGGCTGGATGAATGTATTTTTAAAGAAAAAGAGAAGCTGAGATGTCTCTTCCAGCATCCTTGTGCTGCTCTGCCGCTGAGCCCTTGGCCGCGGCTGCCTGCTCGGCTTCGGGAGCGCGGTGTTCGCCGAGGCAGGGCTGATGGGCGAGACGTTTGACTGCGCTAATTGGTTCAGTGTGAAGGGAAAGGTTGGCTCTAGCCTTGGTCAGCAGTCTTCAAATCCGGGAGACGGAGGAGCGGCGCACTGCGGGTGACTCGAGAAATCGCAGCCCCTTCACAAGCGCGAGGCGCCCGCAGGAGCATCGCCCGGGGTCGGTGGCCGCTGCGGCTTTTCCAACCGGGTTGAAACCGCTGTGGCGTTGGGAGAAGCTCCTGTGCTCCCTCCCATCGAGCCCGCTGCGGCGCGGCGCTCGTGCTTGCCGAGCCCTCTGCCTGCTGGACCGCTCTGGAGCAGCGCCGTCCCCGCTGGTGGCGGGGGAGAGCCTCCCCGGCCCAGGCTGAGAGTGGGGCAGTGCTGTGAAAAGGCGGGGATGGAGCAGTTTCCTTGGTACCCCTGTGGCGCCTCGTTCCCTTCTGACACCCGCGCGCCCACTGTCGGGGAATTACGGTTGGGGCTGTCAGAGGATATGAAAATACATTTGTATGCCAAATACTACATCTTGGCCATGGGAGATCATGGGAAAGGTTTATCAAAGATGATAATTCTCCGGGGGGAGGGGAGAATCTACCTCAGCTCTGGTGTCTTTGGAAATACTCAAACGCTAAGGGGTTCCTGATTCATTCTCAAAAGATACTGAATGCAGCAAAGTATAGGCATCGAGATTAGGGGAACCGTAAGACTATTTGACAAAAAACCCAATCCAACGAAGCAAAACCGACCAACCAAAACATATGTCTTACTTTTCTGAGTGGAAACGGAGCAGTTTTGGGTTAACCTCTTTGGGAATAGCTCTTCAATCTCCAAAGCTGATCTCTGCAGGCGCACAGCGGATAAAAGCTGCTGGGCAGTGGATGAGCTGTAGGAGTCCTTCACTCTCATCGCCTTCCCAGGCGAGGGGCGATCGTGAAGAGCTCTTTTAAAGGGGGAGAAAACTTCAAAACGCCCCAGAAGATCAGGTTTCGGCTTTCCGCCGTCATCGTGGGCTTGCCAGGGTGCTCAGATGGTGGCCTGAGCCCCTCCGAATTCTCATTCATGTCTGAAACTAATAAATAGGAACGTTATCCGTTTAGTGCGTAATCCCTTCTGTAGATTGCATGTAGGCATCATCAAAGGATGCTTAATGTATTACATTACCTGGGATATTTGGGGATATTTTTATTATACTCTGAAAGTAATCTGCGGGATCTGATATGAAGAGACACAAAAGGTTAGTTGAAAGCAGACAAGAACTGAATCATTGAATTGAACAGGAACTGCATTGTGCGAGCTGTAATGCTCCTTTCCATTCATTACCGCAATTATAATTATGGAACCCGAAGTATTTAATTGGCCTCACAGACTCTTCACTCTGAATAGATTGCATTGTTACCATTTAAAAAAAATATCCTCTTATGCATTGCAAATACATGTACGTGTTGCTCTCTGGTTCTCAAGAGGTTTCTTTGTTTATATGATGAGTGATTAACTGAATTATGGATCTTTCCTGTGTTGTGCCAAGCTAAAATCGAATGGACGAAGAATTCTTCCCATGCATCAGATGAAATTAGAAGTTTTAAAAATATACCTTCGTGGGTTAAAAACGCCAAACCCAGTGTAATCGGGGCCACTAGAAGAGTTTCCAAAGCGGGAAAGCCCGTAGTCAGCAGGTGGGGCTGGGTGGCCCGGTCTCCTCCCGCTGCCCCCGGTACGTACCGTGCCCACCGAACCTCCCCGGTACGCTGGGCGTTCCCAGCCGTGGCGGGGAAGGGCTGGCTGGCGGGCTCTGCTCCGGAGGGTTTCCCCTCTGGGGATGGCCGGTTGGCACACCGGTCTGTGAAACCCGTTGTTGTGTCGTCCTCCCCCTCCCCTGCTTAAAGCTCTATCGGGATTTTCGAAGTAGCGGCGTTTCCAGCCGGCGGTGGTGGTGACGGTGGGCTCTCGGTGGGGCGGCAGCGTCGCTCCGGGGGGGCTGGGACCCCGCCGCGCACGGTGCCTCCGCCGCTGCCCTCGGGGTAAGCTGGCTCGGACGGTCTCGCTTTATGCAGCTCTGATACTGCCCGGGAAACAAGCGGACGAGTTTAATTGCAGAGCGGTGGTTCCATCAGCGAGGCTCCAGCGAGCCCTTCACACGTCGGGAGAGGCTCTTTGTTCTCCGTTAACAACGGAAAGGTGCGGAAAGGTTTGGTTTGCCGCCCCTGTTGCGGCATCCCTGGCTGCTGCTCAGGCGGTATTTATTGCCCTTTCCTGATCTTTTAAGGTTTCCACAAATGGAAGGACAGCGGGTTCCGACACGGCCAGATCGTAACTCCCCATTTAAATGGCTTTTTAGGTGGAGCGCTCCTTCTGAATTGCCGTTTCTTCTCGTTGGCTGATCTCGGCGGAGGGGCGGTGGGGGACGAGGGCTGGGACCGTCATACACAAAGATGCTGTGTGTAACACTTGGCAGAAGGACTTGAAATTGGATTACAAGCTACTATTCCAGCAAGTAAATGTCCGTGGTGTTTTTATAGCTTATCTCTATTCATCTATGTTTGCAGGGCTTTGCTTGCCAAGCGTTAATGTAAACACTCTATTTTGAGACATCGGTCCATTTGCCTTCTGGAAATCCTTCTTTTATAAGGTGGTAGTAAACCTCTGTACATAAAAACAAACCAGCCCTGCGGTCATAGCTGCACACGGACGAGTGCTGCCGAGGCAGAGGGTCTGACAGCACTTACCACCCGGGTCAGCAGTGCGGCGCCCTCTCGCCGGGGTCTGCAGTCGGTAGAACGCTCGTGCCGTGGGCACCAGGGCTCACCGTGGCGGCTCACCAGCGTCTCCTGGCCGTGGCGCTGCAGCTCGCGCCGCCGGTGTCCAGGCTCTCGGTCCCACGAGTGGGTCCCCGCAGTGATGCTGGCAGCCCCGTCTCTGATTTTCCCGGCAGTTGGTACTTCTGCAGCACGTCGCTCCTGCCTCCACGGGTTCTTCAGCCTTTGCCCGAGGAGCTCCTGAGGCCCCTCTCCTCTCCTAATGGTCTCTCTTAATACCGTTGAACTTTCTGTCTCTGCCTCGGAGCTTGAGCCTGGCCGGTGAATCTACAGACCGTATACGCATCGCTGTTTAGTTGTACTAATTGGTCATCACCTTCTGCCTAAGCGCAGCCGAGGGTCCTTCTGGATTAAGGATGAACCTCCTTTGAAACAGGAGCAACCTGGGGAGATACGTGCATATATACGCTTACGTATATTTATTATTTTTTTCCCCCCAGTGAGGCTGGAGGTTTCTTGTAGTTGAGTTTGGAAGAATTAAGTTGACTTTCAACAGAGTTGCTTCTGGTAGACTCTCCTAGAACGAGGTTTCTGGAGTTGATGCTCAGTGTGAAGCGGATAATAGTTCAAACTCTTAAGGGGATTTAGGAAATGGTTTTATTGTTGGTTTGGCTGAAAAAATCGCGTAGAAACATCACCTGAAACTTGGACTGAAAAGAGAAAATGAGCAAATCTTGTGTGTCCAGCCAAGCAGTTGATTATTTCAGTTGTATAATGTGTCGCACAATATTTTGGAATAAACTGTGCAAACGCTCGGAAATATGGCCTGGAAAATGTGCGAAGAATTACAGTACTCTGCGAATGTGCAATCTGCGTACTTCTTAGAGGGAACTTGGTGTCAAGTACTTAAGAATATTTTGTGGTTCAGAGCCTTCTCGTGTTTATTTTGGGATGCTTTGTGATCGGGGGAGAAAAAAGTGAGTGTTCGCCATACTTCCTCGCCTCCTTTGAGAGCGCAAACAGAGGCGAATGAGGAGATAAAGGCGTAACTTCCCAGCGCAGAGCTGCTGCTGCCGTATTTGTGTGGGAACGAAATGAAAAACTGTCTTCATAGCGTAGGGAAATCTGCACATAAAACCCGGTCGTTTTCTTCCCCTCCCTTTGCTCCAGTCCCCTGAGAACTTGTTTACGTGTTCCAAGGTGTTAACCGACCTTCTCTGCTGGTGTGTTGTAGACGTGGGCTCAAGCGATGGGGTGGAAGCCTGGAATCGTTGTGTTGGGCAGCGGGGCTGACCCGGGGAAAGCCTCCGGGAATTTGTTTGGTAGGAAAAAGCAAAGAGTCTTCACGTGTTCTGGCATTGCCACGGGGTGAGGGAAGGAAGGGATGGGACACACTGAGTCCGGGGGCGAGCGTTGAGCGGGGCACCTTCCACTGCCGCGAGCCCGCAGAGCCTGCCCACGCGTGGCTCTCGGGTTGTTACTGGTGTTGCTCTAACAGCGGTGGCGGCGGGAGAAGCTCCTTCTGGTTTTAACATGGAGTTTTCCCCCACTGACCGCAAGAAAAGAGGGATGGAGGGAGGGGCGCGGTAAAACCATGAAAAGGCACGAAAGCTGAGAAACTGTTCTGGTGCCCTCTGAGAAGGGGAAGGGTCAGGCGAGAGCGTGCGACGGGGGTGTCCCGAGGGAATGCAAACCACACGGCTCCGTCGTACCTGGTTAATAAACACCTTTGTGCTGGGCTATAATAAAATACTGTTATACCACGTTATTCTTACAATTAAGAGGTGTGTTCCGCAGTGCCTCTTTCAGGAGGGGGCAGCGAGGATCAGCTGTGCGCTGCGTGGTTTTCTGAGAAATGTGTGTGATCAGCTTCCCTAGTGACAAATGGCAACTGTCGCTTAATTTTTATCCCCAATTATGTAGCTCCAGGACCCATTTTTCAGGTGGAATGTTGGAGCCATTAAAAAGAAATAAGTAAACTATACTGTATTCCATCATTTTTGGCAGCTGCCCAGTGGTCTGTAGCCTTAGTATGTGCATTTCTGGAAGGTGTTTGCGGTAAGGCTCCTGCGCGGTGGCCGTTCACGGCTTTGCTCGCTGAGTGAGGGAAGGTGCCCGTGTCAGGTGAGCGCTGAGCCGGGCTCTCCCGCGTGGAGCGAGCCGTGGTCTGCGCCAGCGTTCCCGCAGCTGCGGTGCCTCGGCGGTGGGCACGTTTTGTGCTCCCAGCTGCAGTATTTCTCGCCCCGAGTCCGGCGAGCTCTTCTCGGAGCCGTAGATGCCGAAGGGAAGCGACGTCGCGTCGCTCCGCTTGCTTTGCTTAGCGGCTCAGGCTTGCGCTCCTCGCTGTTGGGCGGTGCGGTGGGTTCTGCCGCACGGCCGCGGTTTCAAGGCAGAACCTCAGCGGCGTTGCAAGCGGTAACATAGCGTGCAGCGGCTTAGGCGTTATCAGCCTGTGCCAGTTGCTCTTAGTGTTTTCCTCAGAAAGCAATAAAGATCATAGCTGTGGGTTGCTACAACGTTCAACGAAGTCTTCGTAAGTGTTCTTGCCCGCTCTGTCACGGGGGACGAAAGTCCTGTGCCATCGGAGGATGGAGGGGTTCCGAGCCGCCAGCCTAATTTCCAGTAGCAAGCGTTACGGTGTGGTGCAGGGGGTTGGGCGTTTGCGCAGTTGCTGGAGGGAGCCTTAGGAGAAGCTGAGTCTCCTCTTGGCCTGGGCTGGGCTCTTGAAGGCCCTTTGGCTTTGCCCTCGTGCAGGCGGAGGCCGTTTCCTCACCAAGCTGCGCGTTATCGTAAGAGCGTATGATCTGTGAGTGCAGCGATCTCGTGCTCGTCACATTCTGCCTTTCTTCCTCAGACCGTCCATCAGCTGTTTCAGGAAGGGAGCTCGGGTATTTTTATCGCGAGTGACGAAGCTTCACATTCGGTACGCCGCTCTTCAGTGGCTTATATGTATTTTTTTATGACCTTGCTCAGTTGCGGGAACTGTTTATCTGTTTCTTCAGCAGGTTGATACGTGTATATGCATATAAACACATATAAAAAGGAAAGCTGCTTAGCAGCTGCAGCGCTGGACGCGTGCTGGGCTGGTTGGAGACACGGTCCTTGCTTGCTGCTGTTGACATGATGATGCTCCAGTTGGCTCAGGCAACTCCTTCAGAAGAAACAGGAGATTAACATGCCTTAAATTTTGCTCCCAGAGGGGATTTTTTCCACAAACTCGCTGTCTCCTTTAAAGCAGGGTGAATATTCTTAGCGCGCTGTTGTCCGTTGAGCGTGTCCCGTTGCGTGCATCTGCCCATGGCAGCGACCTGGCTTGCCCCTGCCTGCACACAGGTGAGAAGATGAAACGTGGGGTTCGGAGTCCGTCTCAGAGCACGGTCACGTTCCCGAGCATCTTCTAGCTTTGTAGATCTTGGTTCTTCCCCACGTTCTCCTAGGATGTGGATATTCCTTAATTTCAGTGGGAAATCTGGAGGGGTGGTCGCACTTCAACAGGTTTCTGCATGGGTAATGGATGGGTAAACTGGAGTGGGGGCAGAAGCCCACCCCAAACCAAACATCCTGGGTGTGCCACCCTCATTCATAAATGATGTGGTACCACGCGGTCGAGATGCAGTCCCACGTTCAGGATAATGATATTTACAATTCCCGAAGCTGCTAAAATTGCTATTAAGAGAAAGCCCTGGCATGAAGTTGGAGGAGGATTATTAAAATATATGCACTTTTCAATAAAGGTGCGGTAGGATTTATTTCAGTGCATCGAATTTTCCTTAGTGCTTGTTCGTCACCGGGGTTAGAAGCGCCCGCTGGCCCCGTTCCGTGACGGGTGCCGGAGCCCACGGTGTCCGGAGGCGTTCAGCACAGCTCCGCTGCCCGCGGCGCTCTCCGGGCAGCAACGTAAACCTCCCCTTCCCTGGGAAAATTGGACCCCTTGAAAAACGGCAGGAAAAATGATCAAAACACTTGCAAGAAGATTAATATCAGTTATAAACTCGCTTTTAAAACTGGGCGAGCTTAACAGGTGGCATTTTTGGAATAAAATACACTTATGCCTTTGAAAAAATCCATCTGAACAAATGGAGTTCCTCCTGGTATGAGCACCCAAGGTAATAGAAAGGGAGCCGAAAACTATTATCTTTATTTCTGAGATAGGACCAGATGTATTTCAGATACTTTCTAATTTAGTTTTGAAAATCCTCGGTTTCCAGGGACCCCGAAGTGTTCCTCGGCAGCCTTTGCACGTGCTCAGCTGTCCCGAGCAGGTTTTGTGTTTTTCAGTTCTGCAGCTCTTAGGTTGAAACCCTGCCTGCCGCAGAGGTGCCCGCTGTGACCTTGCGGGATGGGATTTGAGCAGATGTGCGTTCCCTCCCTTCCAGAGACCTCGGCCAGTGAGGCGGGGGAGTTCACCAAACACCAGCCCAAATAATGCGATTTGCTGGAAAAAGGATATATTTTTAGGATGTCTACTATAGAGGCCTAAAATCATGCGGACAATTTGCCACCCTCGACAAGAAAAAAAATGTCTCTGGTTAAATTTCATAGCGAAAGCAATCTTCTATTAGACCTCTTCCTTAAAAGCTGAAGTATTGCAATGACATTGGCTTCGCTGTGCATCAAACCACTTACTGCCCTGTGGCCATGGTCTGGCTCGGGCCACTGTTTCTTTCATCTCGGCGAGCAGTTCTGACACCGTACGTGTGATTGCTTCCACTATTTTCTTTGAGTGTAGTGCCTTGTCTGCTGAGAAGAACTCCCCCGGCACGAGGTTATGGGCTCCTGGGGCGGCTGCGTCGATCCTCTGCTCCCTAAACGACTGCCTCTGCCTCCCGGGCTCCTCCGCGCCCCGGCCAGGCGTTGTGGTAGCCCCGTGGCTGGCACGCCGTCCCCGGCGTGGCCGGACCCTGCTCCCCCTGCCCCGGACGGCGTCTCCGGCCGCGCCAGCGGCGGATCGACGGTGATTTTGGCGTGGGCCAGGCGTCGGAGCACAGAAACGCGCTTCCACATCCCAGGGGCTCGCAGCGGCAGCCGGTGTGCTGGAAGACATTTGCTTGGCAGTCGAAGGCATTAATAGTGGGTTTTGTTGACCACCTGTTCAGGGGGAGGTTTTTAATTACCTTTTTGGTTGCGGGCCAGCGTGATAATGCCTGTACATGTTTCTTCTCCTCCGTTTGGTTCCCCCAGCTTGAACACAAAGCGAGCATTAAATTGCCTTTCCAGAAGTGCCGCGGCCTTTGGAAGGGGTGGCTTGCTCTCCCCGTATCTTAGTTGTATCTCGCGACCCGGGGTGCCAGGAAGCGGGATTTCGAGGGGAAAAAGCTCCGAGAAGGCTCCCGGAGTAGCTGGCAGCCTTGCTGTGCCGGCGTCGCTCAGAAAGTTGGCGTGATAGAGGGCGGCCTGGGAGAGGCGCGTCCGTACCCCTGGGAGACGGCGGGGCTGCCGGTGCCCGCGGCAGTCTTTGGATGCCGTCTTCTAATCCGAAAGCGTGGGGACGTGGAGCCGGAGGCCTGCAGCGCCTTCATCGCGTGTGGGTCGTGGGCCCGGCGTCAAAGGCTGCTTTGGTGCGGAAAGAGGGCAACGCTGTCCCCCCCCAGAGCACTCTAAGGGCAGTGTTTGCGCAGGGCTTTGAGTGTGTCAAGCGTTGTGTAAATACCGGTTAGGACTTTTTTATTAATTCCCTTCCCCCTCAACTAAACAACCCAACTCCGCAAAAATGAGCGTGGCCCTCTGCAATGCCACTTCTGGGTCTGAATGTGCGGCCGCGTTGTGCCATACTCGGTGCCATTTCTTCACAGAAGAAGAGCTGCGCTAGTCCGTGTCACTTGGGACTCCGCGTGCCCTTAATTTATGACTTGGTTTACTCTTACCGTGGGATGTTTAAAGAGGGAGGATTAATCTGCGGTTTTTAGCCCCTCTGCCCTTGTGTTTGTGTGTCTGTAACAGGCAGAAACGTTGTTGGAAGAAATACGCAGGGACGGTTGGATGTATGAGGGGCATTTTACTGCTGAGTTCGGGAACTCATTTCCAAAAGTTAGCGTTGTGCCTAAAACTGTGGAGGGTGGGAGCTGACTCTCTGCCAGTTACTTACTTAAACTGAAGAGATCTTTGCATTCAGGTTACCTACCCGGAGTGCTGGCGGGCCAATAAATCCAAGGGACTGTTCTGAACATTGTCAATCTCAAACGTAATCCTATTAAAATAATGGAGTGTTTTCAGGGGAAAGGATTCCCACATCCCCTGTCCCCAGCGTGGAGGAGAAGAGAGGAAAGGCGGGCCGGAGTGTCCTCTGCGCATCACCGAGCCGCGTTGGCGTTCCCGGCGGCCGGGGCTCGGCCGGCTGCAGCGTGGCGGAGGGGCAGCGGGGGGTTCCCCACGAGCGCCGTCCGCGTTTCCGTACAGTGCCTTTCTCGAGGACGTGAGCGGGTTCTGTCCTTGCTCCGTGTTTGAGTTGGGCTCGCGCGCCTTGGTTTCAGCTGGAGACCGCCGCTGTCCTCTGGGATGCGTGCCTGGAATGCCAGGAATGGCAGAGCCGACCCGGCGGGCTCTGCCCCGGTTCTCCCGCGTCGTCCCGGCTGCGGCGTCGTGCTTTTAGCGCCAACAGGAGGCTGCTGAGCCCGCAGCACATGGCTTTTCCTGCCCCTCTGATCCTCACCAGGTGCCGGCGGTCCCCGCTGGCTGCGGTTTTCCCCGTCAGCGAGGCAGATCGTCAGCGCTGTGGTTCGCGTTGTGTCAGCAGAGCAGGGGACAATGGCCTCTCCTGGCGGTGATGCTGCCGGTGAAGCCCCCAGGACATGAAAGCGTCGCCTCTGCCGCTTTTGTAGAGAAGACAGTTTCTCCAGTTTGCCTTTTGATAATCTTCAAATGCAGGCATGACCTGAATTTACAACACCGAGAAAGAAAACGAGAGGAAAAATCTCTCTGAATGCTTTTCAGGTGTCTTTGACAGCAGTAAACTAGAGAAAATAAGCACAAGTTCTTCCCTCTCCCCTTTGCTTTTGTAGGTCACTTCAGGGGAAATCTGAGCGAATCGGGGAACTTCAAAACAACCTCCAGCCCAATCGCTTCCACCAGCTACCCGAAAACATCGCCTGCCGCGCAAC
This sequence comes from Anarhynchus alexandrinus, assembly GCA_008711295.1. NCBI lineage: Eukaryota > Metazoa > Chordata > Aves > Charadriiformes > Charadriidae > Anarhynchus > Anarhynchus alexandrinus. Next base: position 713,292 of record VUYV01000284.1, on the reverse strand, counting down.
CCACAAACCTCAAATTCTCTCTGACAGGCTCGTGTGAAAACCAACTTGCCGCAAAGGGGACGCGAAGTCCCCTTGATTTGGGAAAGTAAACAGATTTGCTTTCGTTTGCGGCGGCTTCGGCGTGGCACGGGGCTGTGGCAGAGGCGGCCGGCTTGCGGCTTCCCCTTGCTGGGGTCCACCTTGGGACCAGCTGGCGTGGCGGGCAGGGTCGCTTGGCCGGAGAGCACAGGGTGGGCCGTGCGGGGGACTCCTGCCGCCCGCGCCCTCCCGGGCGTAGGGTGCCCTCCCCACTCTCTCCTGTGGCGAGCGGTCCGTAACACGTGCCCATCTCGCCTGGTGGCTCCCTTTCACCCCGAGCTCGGGCTGCCTTGAGTCGAACTGGTTTCTGGCACGCCGCGCGCGGTGAGGCGGGAGGAGGAACGGCCGCATAACTCAGCAGGGCTTGCCCTTGGAGTGATTTAGTTGGGCTGGATGATGGCCGAGGAGCCGTATTGATTCGGAGCTCCCGCTGGAGCTGAATTGGGAAAGCGCTGCGGCACCTGCGAGGCGCTCGCCTGAATAGAGCCACTGAGAAAAGCGCTTCAGCTATTGGCATCGCTCCTAATGCGTTTGTGTGTGTCGGTACCGCAGGGAGAAATGTGGGCTTATTGTTGAAATATTATCTACACGGGTTTCCAGAAGATGAAGAAAAGGCACTTTGCTGCAATAACTGTTGTGGACATGCTATTGTGATAATGCCTTGGTGTTTTTGTATTGAGATGTGGCTCAATATATTTTCTCTTCGCTCTATACGTTTCTCAAAACAGCCAGGCAGATATAGCTGACAAATGGTGCTTTGAAGGCTGCTTTCAGGTGTCCAGTGAATTTTGGCTTGAAATGTTTATCTGCTTGAATCGTTATTTTAGTTTAATCTGCTTGGATGTACTGGTAGCACGGATCGGCTGTGCTGGTAGCTGCGCCGTGTGTTCAGTAGGAAACAGTGTTGGTCATAGGAATACGAAGGAATAAATGAGCCTCTCCGAATTGCTTAAAATTGATGTGGTTATCGAGGGGAACTTGCGGGAAGAGATTTTATTTTGCCGCGCTTTGCAATGTACGTTGCAGTCTGCTGGAAACAGCTCTAAATGACCGTCCTGGCGTAGCCACCCGCTTCGGGGTGGGAAATCCCCTTTGCGTGCCGTGACTTTGCGGGGAGGTTTTGTGATCGTCCTCCGCAACAGCGCAAATCCTGGGGCTTTTGCTCTAAAGCCATTTCAGATTAAAAAAAAAAAGCATTTTAGGTGCGGGGGCCCGTTGTGCAAAAGGCGTTTTTGGGGCAGGTGGTGCGCGGGGCGGGAGAAGCCGACGGTGAGAGGGAAGGGGAGGGATGCTCTGTCTCACCGCTTCTGCCGCGGTCCCTCACCTCCCGCACCTTTTGTCCTTACGAAGCAAAATGGGGTTTATTCTCTAATCGCCCAAGTTGCAGAGTAAGTGCTTGTGTCCGGGGTGATAGCTGTCCGTGCCAAGAACTAGAATTGAGCTAAATTAAGCCCAAACCTGATTGGTGACCTACTTAGCGGGTGCCGAAGGTGCTGGGGGGTTCCAGCCTCGGCAAACCCAAACCCCTGTTTAAGTTGGTTTTCCTTGATTAATAATGTGCAAGTGAAGTATCAGTCGAGATTTTTGAAGCAAGGAAGCAACTTTAAAGCAGTACGTGCATTTTACCTCGGGAGAACTTAATTAGCCGTCAACAGCACAACGCATGAATGGTGACTTTTGAATGAAATTATGAAATCTCTGCTCCCGAGGCGTTTTTCTCCCTCCGTCTGAGGCAGAGGGGAACTCGACAGATTTGTTTAGATAGAAGCAAAGTAATTTTTGGAAAATGGTTTTGCCCGTGCAGTTTTCTTGTGTTAATTACAGAAGCGTGTAACCCTTCGGTTCTCACTGGAAAGCGAGCAACTAACACAAAGAGGTTATTAAATCAGGTTGGAAGTGCACTTCCAAGCAAATCCGAGACTGTGGTCTTGTGGTTCTCCGTTTAATGGGCTAATTTCTTAAGTGATTGAACTTCTATCATTCAACTGGATACCATGGTAATTTACTACTTTTACAAATGCAATAAATAAAACACAGCCGGCAAATCACTTGCACGGCCCTAATTTAGAGCTCCTTGCTTTTGCTGCCACATGATGGAAGCGTGGCGCGGTTATCGGGGAGGCTGATGCGCGGGGCGAGCGCCGCGCAGAGAGCTGGGGACACAGCGGCCAAGCGAAGGGGAGCGAGGCGGTGTGAAGTATTAAAGTATCTTCATGTTTTGATGGGTTTGCAGCGTCGCGAGTTGGTGAGACAGTGCGCCAGTATAAACAGCTTTGTTTGTTAACGTGAAATATAACTTGCCTGTTTTACCCAAGGTTGTCTCACGATAGGATTGGGCGTACTATCCAAATGAAGCCTCTGAACCTGGGTCTCCAAGACCAGCCTTTGGGTCTGATGACGTTCTTTATTGGGTTTTTTGGGGTTTTTTTTTTGTTTTTTTCCAGAAGCCTTCTCTTAACCTTTTTAAAAAGGGGGCAAACAAAACCCAAACAAACAAAACCCAAACAAAAAAACCCCGTTGTTAAAGTGGGGATAGCCGAGTCTGCTTGGGAAATTTGGTGCATGGCTACCTTGATAATCAAACCTCCAGTCATAGCTTAATTTATGGCAAGGCTTTTCCCAAAGAGCCTTGAATAAGGAAGGAAGGCAGATGGATGTAGATGGAGGGAACAGCTACCAGGAGGACCATCAGATGATTTGTCAAGCTCTGTTGTAGTGCCCTGTTAAGCCTGGGCTCCACGAAGAGGCAAGGGGGCTTGGCACTCCGCGGTGGCTTTCTCCACAGCTCAAGAATACACCTTGAGGTGCGTTTGGTTGGTGAGGCACCGTGAGGCTTTTCTCCACGTGGTGTTCTCTGTTTTCTGTGAAATACCTTCTGTCGCGGGGATGCGTTTGGTTGTTGCTTGGCACCGCGTTGTAATCCGTCCATCGGTAGCGATGCGTACGCTTTGCAGGACACCTCTGGTTGAACACCACCGGCGGCGGTGCTCAGCACGCAGCGTCCGCCCACCGCAGGGAAGGGAGTCGCTGCCTCTGGCGGCACGGGTAAAAGCACATTCTGACTTCCTTTCCTCTAGTCCCTACATCATCTTGGCCAGTTGAAGCCATAACTGGGTTTTCACACTGGATTCCCGTTAACTTGGTGGTGGTCACTCGCGGGAACTGGTGGCTCTGCAGATAGCCAGAGTTTGGCCAGAACTCTTGCTCTTCAAGCTTCAGCTTCTTAAGTCGCTTGAGTGAATGTACCGAAACTTACGATTCCAAAAGGGGGTGAGGGGAATCGGGAGAGGAGGAACCCTAATATAATGATCCGAGGGAAAACCCTGAGAAATGGGTGAGGGACTCTTGAACGAGGTGTCGTTCATTTCAGGGGAACAGTGAAAGTGGTGCAGAAAGCATTGGTATGTGTGAAATTGTCGAAGTTGCAACAAAGTTGCAAGATAAAGTATCAACATACGTGAGAAAAGTAAATAAACTTGCGTGAGTGTCCCTGGGCTGGGCGGCAGCTCCGGTGGCCTCAGTGGGACAGCGGGCTACTGAAGGGGGTATTTGCTCATTTGCTGCTTTAATACCTGGGCAGATTTTTCTGAATCTGTAAAGAAGGGACTGTGTCTTAGACAGGATATGTAAAAACGTTTTGTTTTTTTTTTTTTTTTNTTTTAGATAGGATTTTTCAAACCCTTTTTTTTTTTTTTTTTTTTTAAATGACCACAGAAGACTGTAATATACGAATTTGTCCCCCCTGGAACTTATTTCAGGAGGCTTTTTATCTGATTTTGTGTATGCAATTGGAGTTCCTGAATGTAAGATTTTTATTTTTTTTTTTGACAAGACAAGAGGCAAGCACATTAATTATTTAACTATGAGCGTACGGGTGTTGTAGAAAGCCGGTATTCACTGCCTGGTGAAGGCAGAGGCTTCGTTTGGCGCGGCAGGCGGCCCTCGGCCGTGCTGCTCCTTGCGGGTGGTGGGGGGGGATGGCGGTGGGCGGGAGGTGCCCCCCTCCTGCTCGGGGGGTACCAGCGTCACGAGCCTTTTTTGGGTGGTTTTTCCCCAACTAAGATTCGGTTTGACATGAAGACGAGAGGGCTTCTCACTGCTGCGGTAGCAGCGGTTCTGGCTGGGCGGGAACTGGGGGGGTTGGACGTGGCTGCCGGGGGCCGCGGTGGCGGAGCCGGCGCCGGGGCTCCTCGCCTGCGGCTCTGCGTCGTCGGCCGCGGCGTCTCCCCGGGCTGCACCGACACCGCCGTGCGTGGGGACAGGCGTTTGCTCGCCCCGCTTGGAGGGGGGGACAGGCGAGACGGAAAAAAGGATTGTTCTGGCAAAACCCTTAATGTATAATGTCAGAGCTGTTTTTTTCAGTCCAGATGTGACCTTCAGCTCCCCCGTCCCCGGTCGCTGTAGGCTTCGGATAGAGATTCCCCGCTTCCCAAGGCGACGCGGCGAGAAGAGGTGAAGCGCTCCCCACCTATTTGTGGCAACTTGTGACAAACAATTTCAAATTTGGCAGATGCAACGAAATTGTTAGCTGTATCCTGACACCACTTCTGGGGCTCAGGAATGTGTTTTTGTAGCAGATGGAGCTATTAGTTAGCTGTGCTATCTTGAAGAATTGCTTTCCCAGGTAATCAGCTCTGCTCATTTAGGATGTCGTTTCCCCACCTCAATATGTCAGCCGAGGAAGCAGGAATGATTAATCACTGCGGCTTGGACACTGCACAAGAATAACTGCGTGGAGGGAATCGTTCTGCGGAGCGCCAATGCCACCGGGAGTTTAAAGCGCTCTGATGCAAAGCAAACAAGATGGCCAAGATGACCGTGATGCTTCCCGATGGCTGCCTGTCGCCCGCGGAGTTTCTGTGGCAACCTGGAGATCTGCAGCTCCCGGGCAGCCGGGGCCGGGCAGAAGGCGGCCGCCGGGGAAGGGCTGCCACCAGCACCCGCCGGCTCCTGCGGCCGCCGCTTTCCGCGCTCGGCGGGGGAGAGCGGCGCACACGGCAACCCTGCCCCGGTACCCGCACCTGCCGCGCCGCCGTCACTTCGTACTGAAGGAAGTTAAAGGTTTGCGAGAGGTCTGTTAAAAATTAGCTATTGATCCTGGCTGCAGGCTTTTATCTGAAAGGCTTTGGTGGACGGAGCGACAAAAGTACTGTACACGAAGCGCGTTTTTATTCCTCCTGGGGTAAAGGCTGAAAATGAGATTTTGTTTTTTTCAATTACTACTATTCTTAAATTGCCAATGAAGAGGGTTAATCCTTCTTTTTTATTTTTCTCTGGCAGATCCCGGGCTTAAGTCTCCCGGTGGCTGTCTCTATTTTCATTTCGCCCCTCTGAAAGCAATTTGGAATATTTTGCAAGACTTAGTGTTGCCATGTACCATATAAACATCAGGTGCAGAATAGGGCAGCGGGGGATTTGTGATACGAAAGGCTATCGGCTTTAGCTCTGAAGTATGACCGAGCAACTTAAACTTGTTAGGCGGCCTCGTCTTGTGACGACCGTGGAGGGTTTTCGCCCTCATCCCTTCTCGTAACGGCCTCCGCCGCCTGCGCTGCCCTTGTGCTGAGCGGGTCTGGGCGCTGGGCTCCTCAGGACCTTCGCCCACGGTGGGGGTTCTCCCGAGCCGGCATGTCTGACGCAGGAGGAGAAAGCCAAAGAGACTGGTGGTGCCCCAGGGCTTAACGCTGGAGAAAATAACTGGGAAGGCTTTTGCTTTGTGCTGGAGCGAGTTAGAACAACTGGAGTAGGCGGGGACCGGTCTGCCGGAGCTGCAGGAGCCAGTGATGAGCTCTCCATCGCGTGCAAAGCTGCGCCCCCAAACACGGCGTTGGAAGCTTATTAGGAGGACTGCTCTTTTTAACCATCGGGCTTCATCTTCATTTCGGACTGGGTTGTACAGCAACCGGCGAGCTTGGACTGTAAACATTACAGCAGCGTTAAACCTTATGGCGTGAGGTTTATGGTAGATGAGTAGTCTGGTGTCAAACTGAAGGGAATGCGTCGTCCAAACTCGCCGGTGGCATTCCGTGCAGCCAAAGTAGCTGGAGCCGTCTCAGTGAACACGGAGCGTGTCGCTCAAAGCGCTTCCGTAGCGCTATTGCTTTTGGTACGAAAGTCTCCTTGGCGTGGGGGCTTCCCGGCGGGACCCAAGCGTTGCTGGGGCCGTGCAGCCCATCTCTGGGCCGGGCTTCGCCAGGCTTCGGGCTCTCGGTGGCACCGGCGCCGCTCCGGGGCTGCCCGCGTGTCTCGGTGGTGGTGCCCGCGCTGCGGGTGGGGGACCAGAGGGCGTTCCTCGGCAGAGCTGGCGTGCCGTGGGGCGCTCTGCAGTCCCTGCGCCCTGTCCTGCGTGCTTCCAGAGCTGACTATAAGGTCCCGTGTATTTCTATGCGCCCGACAGAACCGCGCCGTTCCGCACCCGCGTAAAGCCGGGCGGAGTGAGCCACGGCAGGCGGCGTAGCGAAGATGAGCGGCGGCCGCGGGCGGTGGTGTTCTGCAGCGTGCGCTGGCCCCGGCGAGGAGCCGAGGGTGGCCTCGGCCGCGCCGCCGGGATATTTACCTTTGACGGTGTTTGTGAACTCCTCTCCTCCTCACCTGCCTTAGTCACGTCTGTTTCGGAACACGTATTTGTTTATTTTCAAAGCAGCCAATGCCTCTAGCAAAGCCTTGAAGGTAATTGCCTGGACGCCTACTGCAGGGGAGACAGCGTTACGCGAAGATAGCTGTAGACAGAGCGGCTGGGAGAGTAACCTCGGGGCATCTGCCTATGAGCAGGCATGTAAAAATATTAATTTTTGAACTTGTGACTTCAAATGGTTTGTGTAAAAAATGTTGGAGTGTTTTTTTTTCTATCAGATTTGATCTTTTTGAGTCACCAGACCTTTTTGCGGTTGGCAGGGCTCCTGCAACATATTTCTTTTTAAGCGATCTCTGAAGTTGTCAAGTACATCGGTATGAAAGTGCTCGATGGGAAGCTGTACAGTTTGTTCAGGCAGGAGCATAGAGTGAGGTTTTTTTCAGTGGAAACCGGCTTGGCTTTCTGAAGCTCTGCTCTTCGGGCGGCAGGGGCGGTTTGGTGTGCGAGGGCTCGCAGGGACGGCGGCGCCGCCTCTCCCCGCCGCGCCTGGGAACCCCCCGAGGTGGCGGCTCTCGATCGGGGCAGCGGGCTCCTTCTGCAGACGGGAAAGGCTCTCCTGAAGTACAGAGTGAAAAACGCGGGGACGTGGGCCCCGTCGCTGGAAAGGTTTCCACGCCAACTTTAATACTGTGCCTGTGCCCCCATCTGCCGCCGTCGTGACGGACGGGTTTCTTGGCTCCCGTTCCCTGCTTGTTTTGACTGAGTAGGAGCATCCTGACACACGGAGCCGTACCAGCCTGCAGCTGAGTCAGAAGCGATTGAACTAGTTAGATTATCACTTCCTACACGCGCTCGCGGAAATTGTCCGCAGAATCCAAATGAAGGGAACCTCCACTGGCGGGGGAAGAGCTCTGAAGACTTTCAGGCAAGCATATAACAGAAAAAACCCCGAATCGCTGACCGTTGTGTCTAAATGCCGGAGAACCGAGAACCCACGCGGCCCGAGCCAGTGTCCCTCGGGGGTGACCTCGCAAACCTTCCGTGGGTGGCAGAGCTTGTGTTTCCCGAGCGTCGAAGGTGACTTTGAGGACCACGTCTTTCCCGCTGCGACTCCAGCGGTGTGTAGAAAGAGGTAGTCGAGTGCTGCTCGAACCTCCGTCTGCCGCGAGCAAGCGGCATTCCTCATCGCCATCAACCCTTTCGCTGGGAATAACTCGGGGCTAAGAAACACAGCATTAAGAAAAGCATATTTTCATAAATCCAGAAATATCTCCCGGCATATTTCGTAAATCCAGAAGGACCAGACCCCTCCCGTGGCACTCGTGTGTTTCGGTCTGGAGGCTCGTTCCCCGGGAAATAGTAACGTACGCCAAAGCATCCTTCCCTCGTCCCGAGTCTGGCTTTGACCTTAATAAGGCAAATGGACAGGGAAAAAAGAGCAGCAGGGATGTGTCATCTGAAAAATTAAATGTTTTGAAATTGATTATGCTCTGCAGAAACACGGTCGTCTTTCTGGTAGGAAGCTGTAAACAAAACAGATTGGATCAATTATCCCTTTCTTCGCAACAGCCACCGCAATTAGCGAGCGTCTGAAGTGCGAAGCGCCTCTCCCGGGTGCAGGCAGTGAGCTGCGGGGCAGTCCAGACCTCGGGGGGCCGGGAGGGGACGGTGCTGGGCGGCCGGGGCGCAGCTCCCCCAGGGCTCCGTCCGGGGCGGGGGCGGCGTGGGGGCGGTGGGCTGCCCGCTCGGGGCGCGTGGGTGGAAATCGAGGTGGGGTTCCGTGCGTGGGACCCTGCGGGCTCCCCCCGTCCTCAGCGCGTTCCCGCGGTGGTCTCCAGGCTCTCGCGGTGAAGGCTGAGCGCGTGGCAAAATGTTTTGGGAAGTCCAGGGCTTACCGAGGCGCCGTGTTGGGAACTCCGACTGGAGTTCCTGCTGGAGCGTACCTTTAATGTGAAGTGACGCTTGTCAAAATAAATGAGCGAGATTTTTATTGCATGTTCACTCGCTTGTAAAATTTGCCAGTCTGCAGTGGCTCTTAATCATTGATGTGCATTAGCCAGGTTCTCCTGGAGTTTAATTACTGGTATGTCATGTTTAAACTCTCCCTTGATGAACTAATGGCTGCATTATGTGCGCGGTTTCACCGTAGGCAAAACACAAACACAGCAGGTGAGGGTGGGTGCTGCAAAGCGCTTCATCTGCCACGGACGGAGGTGTCCCTGCGCTGGGAGCAGAAGGCCGGGTGGGATCTGGGTCACCACCACCAGCTCGGCCAACTCTGCGCATCCAGTCTGGGGCATGGGCCCACCCAGGACACGCTTCACCCTTCTCCGGGAGTTGTGTCTCGGTACAATAAAAGGGGCAAACCCTTCGGGTCCCCTCCGCGCTCCACTAACATCCATCGCTGGCTTTGGACTCTTCTTTCTGCCGACATGGTGCTGCTTCACGTGGCCGTCTGAGGGTGTTCCTTCCGCCTTCACAGCCCGTTTTCCTAGTGAGGTTCAATTATTTTGATAAGCAAAGCGGGAATGCTTTGTATTGTTCCATACGTCTTTGTTCCGGGGGGATTAATGAGGAATGGGCAGAGGATTGACCAAAGATGCAGACTTGGGGACGGAGTTTTTCTTCCTGGGCTGTTACTCGCAGCTTTTCAATACCGGAGAGCGCTCCCAAGCCGCGTGGTGCTGTGGAGATGGTGCCTGCTAATTGTTTGACTCGGTTCTCAGAAGATGACTGAGCTACGGTATTTAAACAGAGTGGCAGGTGGAGCGATAGATAACATTAAACTGAAATTCTCCGCGAGAGATGTACTCCTACAGATTGTCTGAAATTCAGCGGTGGCTTTCCTCGTCGCCGTCGCTAAATGAAGGAGCGCGCTCCGGTCGGGAAGGCGGACGCGCAGCCTGGCCGGGCGCTGTGGGCAGCTGCGAACTCGTCCTGCTGGGGCCACACGTTGTCCCTGCCGCGTCCCGACCTCTTGCTCAAAATGAACTTCTTAATTGCTGAGGAACATGATGACTGGGGCGTACCGCGTGTTGTCAAGGAGACAGATAAAGCCTGTTGAACCCATAGAAATCCTTTTGCAGAAACCGGCACGTTTCCTCTTAGTCCTAGAAGCACTTTGAGGCGGTGAAGTTCTCCAGATGTTATGTACAGCTGTTGCCTTTACAATATAGGTTTCAAAATGACATACCGGCATACAAAAAAGCACGCTCGTTCTGCCACCTCTTATCTGTGCTGCTGGGAAATTCTCTGTTTACCTCGAGAACGCGGTTTTCTGAGTAGCCACGCTTGGTAATGACGAGGTAAGATGAGACGAGATGTGCAGAGGTTGTAATTGGAAAGGAAATAACATTTAAGAAGTGAGAAGTTGAGGACGCTTTCCGTATGGAATAATATATAATCAGTCTTTTAAATCCAAGGGCTGCCTAACGGCTTTCTCTGGGGGGGAGCATCGCCGATAAATCACTGGCGGTCCACTTGCATAGGAGGTCTTGTTATAACTACAGAGGAAATTCGGCTTTGCTTCCAGCGTTGAATTATGGCTTTTCCCTTTTCCCTTACACTGCAGCCGCGAGGGTAAAGGCAGCTGAGGGAACAGCGGTGTAAGAGCAGTTCTGTGCCGTTCCCGCGGTGCTGAGGACCAGCAGAGGTCCGTGGCCACGCGGGGCGCGCGGAGCGGCGGTCCCCAGCTTTGCAGAGGTGGGACACCGAGCCCTCCTGACAATCGCTGCCGCTGGATTCCCTTGCCTCAGCAGATCTGCAGGGTTTCCAGCACGTCGCCTTTGGAAGTCCCAGTGCGTGAGCAGGTCCTACTGCCCTTCAGCGAAAGGGACCGTGACGTAAATCGGGGGATGGTGGAGCAGCCCCTGGTCCTGCTGCCCCTGCGGGCGGGCTCTGCCATCCCGGCGTCCTCTCGCGGCGTCACTGCCTTCCAGAGAAAACTGCAGCTGAGGGCGTTAACTGCGGGGCCGTGGACTTGGCAGCGCGGCGCTGCGAGCGAGGCGAGCGCGGGGTCGGGCGGGTGTTGCCCGCATCTCCCAGCAAAGGGCGGTCGAACCACCGCGGGCTTTCCGCCCTTCCGCCGCAGTTTGCGGGGACTGCGCGGGAGACGCCGTCCCGCGCGCGGCACTGCCTCCTGCCTGGCGGCTCGGAAGGGTCCCGGTGCGAGCCCGTCAGCGCGTCTGCCTAAATTAGCGGTGACAAATTATTGATAATTAGCACTGCTTTTTGTTTTACCATTGCAAAAAGCGAATCTATAAAAGCCAATTTATTTTTATCTTTGGCCCCGGGAACTCCAAAGCAGTTGTACTTATTCTTAATTGCTTGTTTTATGGGTGAAAATTAAGCTGTAATGTAAACGGCGGTGCGAGGAGGCTGGGGTAGAACCGCTGCGGCGTTCGCACGGCGAGGAGAAAAATTGGCGCTGAGGATCGCCTAATACTTCGCAAATTCCAATTTTTATTAAGTTTAACAATGCAACCATTTCCAAGCGTTCTATAACTAAATATAGTAATGAAATTTTATTTGAACTCGGGAACATTATCCAGATATGACTTGATGTGTGTAAGATACTGCACATCAACGGAGTGGTACAGATTGTGTTAAATGGGCCTGAAATAATCTTCAGGAAAGAAAATCGTTTTCTATTCTTCTTGACACAAAGTGTTTGTCACAGATATGCATTCTTATCCACGTCTTGTTAGTGAAATCATTATACTTTGCATTACAACTTTTATGCAAATACGCCGGTTTTCCTTGATTAGGTTTACATGAACAAGCCGTAATTACAGGCTGAGGTGTTATTAATGCGCAGCAATTAAATATGTAATTACTATGTGTAATTGCGGCTTGAGAAACGCGTTGCAGCAGCCCGCGCGCCGTCGCTCCGGCGGTGCCGCGGGGCGGAGGTTGGGCGCTCCCGCGGGGACGGGCGGCAGGTCCAGCCATGCCGCGCTGCGCCGCGCCAGCGGACGCAGGGTGCCGCGAGGAGCGTGGTGCTGGGGGTCCCCCAGGGCTCCCGCTGAGCCTCTCTGCCGCCACTCGAGGGAGCGACTTGGGGCCGCCTCCTCCAGCGCCTCTTCGGGGCGCGCAGGGGTGGCCTTTACCGGGCTCTGAGGACGGCCGGGGGTTGGTTGGTTACGGATATCTGGAGATGAGATCTGCTTTCCTTTTGGTGTGTTTCCACTCTGATGCTGTGCGGATGAGTTTGCTTTAGCTCCTTCCCACTGAAGTGTCGCCGGGCAACAAGGATGCCTGGAGGGCACGTCTGGAGGAGGGTACCAGGAAGCGGATAACGCGGTACCGCCCGGTGCGCTGGGAGCGTACCAACGAGGGGCTGCAGGGACCACCGCGGCGTGGCTTTCCCCTACGCTAAAGAAGCCACTGAGGCGGGGAGCAGGCGGAGCAGAGGTACAATAACCCGCAGTCTGCGTAGCCCCGAGGACACAGGCTGCGATGCCGCCGGTACCCCAAGCGTGGGAAGGAAGGAGGCGCGAGGCCGCGGGCTCGTGGCGCCCCGGGGCTGCCCGGTGCGGGGGCGAGACGGGGGGGTGGCGCAGGGGCTGTTCCCCCGGCGCGCAGACTTAGAACCGACCTCCGGGACATGTTTTCTACAAGGAAAGCGGGAGGACGCATCATCCCAGCATCTTCCCAAAAGCTCTAACACGTCGCACCCTCTCCCTCAGTGTCCGGAACTCCCCCGTAGGTGTATCTTCAGCCCTCTGAGTGCTGGAAGGGTGAGAATACCCTCCGTGTGACTGGCTTTGTGCCGGCCGCGCGCCCGCCCTGTCCTGCCCTCCGTGTAGCCTCAGTGAACGCAGCATCTTCGGTCCGGCGTTGGCCTTGGTTTGCTGTCCGTCCAGTCGGGTGACTTCCAGTCGTCCCGCTTGCCTTCCTCCTCTCGCCCGCTGAAACACACGCGGCCTTTGAAGTATTATATTTAAGGAAACTTTTTTCCAGGCAGCTTTTTATATCTGCTTTAATTTCTGTTAATCTCTTTGTGCACATGGCTCACAACGCTTAAGCAATGGGAATTTTTCCTCTGCGTGACACACTTTGCTGCATTTTCCCTTGGTTACTTGCAGAAGGAATGCAAAAAACCCCAAAACCAAAGCTGCAAAGGAGAAACGCTGACCTCGAGGTACCTGCCAAAGTTCTCCTCTTGGCGAAAGGTCGAACAAGCTTTGCCAAGAGAGAACGCGTCTAATGGATGAGGTATTGAGACGTTTTCCGATGCTGAGGATATCCGAGTCCTGCTCTGGGAGCGTTCCGCAGGGCTCCTTACTGTTTGTCAGCGTCCCCGTGGCGGGAGAGGGCTTTCAATGTCACCCGCCGTGGAAACGCGCTTTTGGAGGTGACTGCGAGTAACGAAGAGATGTGTTGGCAAAGGCGTGTATTTCAATGTCTCGGCGTTCTTCACGGTATCCTTAGTCGGGAGCTCCCGTAACTGTGATTCCTGTACTTCTGGTTTTGAGCGGATTTTTCGGTGGGCCGCAGGGCAGCAGAGCTCCCCGGGCGGCTCCCCTGCGGTGGGGGTGCAGGCTGTGCGTGCGGAGCGGCGTCCCGGGGCTCGGGGTGCGCAGGGGCTCCCCCGGCGGGGCGCAGCTCGCTCGCTGCGGTGGCACAGCGAGTCGTTGTGCCGGTAAGAATCCTTTGAAGAATTAAAATTGACCCGTTTCCTTCAGGCGCAGAGAAGTTAATACTCCAGAGTGTTAACTTCGTAGGAGCGATTTGAGAAGTATTATTCATCAAATCCCTGTGCTAATATGTATGTAGGTATAAATAAAAAGGCCTCAAAGGTTGTTGCAGTATTTATTAACCTCTCCTCTTCTTCGGGGGCTTACCTTGGCTGCAAAAGCTTGGTCGTCAGGGCTTTAAGTAGTTAGTTGTCCGCTTCCGAATTTGTGGAGCTGGAGCAGCAGGGAAAGGGCCGCCGACACTGCCGCAGAACCCCGTCGCCCTCTCGGCCGCCGCTGCGTACCGTCCCCTTCCCCTGGGAGAAGGCGTCCGGTCCTGAGCGCGGAACGGGGAGGCGCTGTCGTTGGCGTTGCTGTGGCTGCGCCGAGCCGAGGCGCCCGGCGGCGGGCAGGGAAACCGCGCGCTCTCCAGGTTCTTCTGTCCGCGTTGCTACGTGTGTACTAATTTTCTGTTTTCCTGCTTGCTTTAGGTAAGTGAGTCCGCTCAGACGCGTAGTTTGGGTGCTGGTGTTCCGCATCGGAGAGCTGCCGGGCGCGGACGCTGGAAATCGGTCGTAAGCCCGTTGTGAGCCGAGCGATGCTTCGGGCGTAAGTGTGGAAAGGACGGAGGCGTGAGCGGAGCGGCGGGGTGCGAGGGCAAGGACGGGGACGGGGGCTCGGGGGCACCCCGCTCCTGCGTCCCCATCACCTTGCCTCTCGCCGCAAAGTGCCCATCACCTACGCCGGCCACTTGCCGTTTGAAAAAAACCCATGACAAATACACTTCGAGAGCTTTCTGAGGTCTTCTGGGAGTCTCCCATTCGGGGCGAGGAGAGGAGGACTCAAACGCTTCCCCTCCCATCCCTGTGCTGAAAACCCACACGGCCGTTCCCGTTTTGTGATTTTTGTTTCTGAGTTCCTGGCGTATATTTAGAAGTGTTACTCTTCAAAGCGTAATTTTTAAATACAGCGCGATTCCTGGGCTTGGGCGCGTTCTCCGGGTTCGCATTGAGAGGGAGCGCGAGGCAGAAGGCGGGAAGGGGTGTTTCTTGAAAATAATGCTTAATCTAGAATTAAATTTAGAGGAGTGCCTGGAGAAAAATAAGATCTCACTGATCAGATTCTCCAAATACTTTTTGTCTTATCTAATAAGCAAGAAAAGCTAGTAGAGGGAATTATGTGCTGGAAGGGGAATTTTAATAGCAACAGATATGCAAAGAGGAAAGTATCTCGAGTGAATCAAGACTGCGGGCCGGCAAACGACGGAGCGTTTCCATGCTTGAATGCAGCGTTTTGCGGCACAGGCGCAAACCTGCCCTTCCCCTGCGAGGCGAGGGGCGAGCGCCGGCTCCCCGAGCTCCTGGGGCTGTGAGCGCCCATCGCCCTGCCTCTCGGTGGGAGAGCCTCCCCCCAGAAATCAGTAGGAGGGAGGAGCGGTCCCCAAAGCGCTCTGGCGGTGTCCCTTCCCGCTGCACGGCCGCCGGGCGCCTGGGTTTGTTCTGCAGCTCCGCCTCCGAGCGCGCCGCGCCGCTCCTTTCGCTGGAGAGTCTCCGAGGTGAAGGGGGACGGTTCAGCTCCGCGGGGGCCCTGTGTGACAGCCCCCGAGCTGTCGCTGGTGGAGGGTGCTGCGTTTCGGTGGGGGCGCAGAGGTGAACCTCCTCCTTGTACGAAGGCTGCGGGAAAGCGTGAGCATCTTGTGGCGCGTGCCAGGTGCTCCCGGAGGCTGCTTGTCTACGCGTCTGGTTAATTACCGCAGGATTTTGTTGCGGGTGCCATTCAGGGTCGGTTATTTGGTGGCGCTGGAGCTAATTCTGGTTAAAGCACAAAGCTTTTGCCATCATCTTAAAAAAAAGACAACCTTAAGAGCTTTAATTTCCTGCGGTGAGCTGCGGCTCATGTCATGCAGGACAGGTTCCTTATGGCCGTGGAGCACGGGAAGCTCCGCGGTGTGCTGGGGCCGGCGACCCCCGCGGGCGCTGGGCTCCCCGTTATTCCCACGAGGAGCCGGGCCCGTGGCCGGGGGGCTCGTAAGGACGAGAGGGGAAAGACGGGAACGGGAGCGAGATAAATTACCCTTCCAAGCAGGACCCGTTCAGTCAAAAATACTCGTGCGATGTGTTAGAATCCCGTTTTGTCGGCAGTAACACCCTCATCGTTGTGTTCAAACACTGAGATAAATGCATCAATCTAAATTCATGATTTGGGGTTTTTTCATGGAGTTGCTAATTATTGAACATAACTAGCTTATTCATAATTTCTTTTCTCCTTCTGCTTGATAGCCGTAATCCTGTATTTGTGCGGCTCTCATTCCCATGGCAACAGACTAGTGTCTGAAGCAGGAGATTATTAAATACAGAATAGTACATTAAAATAATGTTAAGGTTCTGACTTAGAGACTTTCACATGGGGGCAAACTTCAAAAAAAAGAGAAGGTTTTTACAAAAAGCAATTTACTTTGCCAGTAATGTTCTCTATTCCCACAGCTATTACCGAGGAGATTTGTTTGAGCGGCGGCGCTGCCTCGCAGCCGTCTTCTGCTCCTCCCGCTTTGCGGAGAAATCCTAATCTGATGTTGATGTCGTCAGTCTGTTGCCATGGAAACTTTGTCACAAATGCATCGTGACCTCACAACGGGGTGGCAAAGGAGGAGAATGGGGGCTGAAAGACGGTATTAGAAATGATTATCCAAAGGAGGAAAACAACCCCGAGCCGCAGGAGATGGAACGAAACAAAAGGCAGAAGGGGAGGCGGGGGTGCGGCGTGGGGCTGCGGTACCGGTGCGTGGCCGCGTGCCACCGCGCTCCTCCCGTCTCCTCCTCTCGCCGTGCTCGCTCAAGCCGCGACTTCGTGGTTCCCCCCGCCGGGCTGGCGGCGGTGACGGGGGGCTGCGTGGTCGCACCGCCTCCCGAGGGTGCCACGAGCTCCTCTTGGAGCTTCTGGAGTCCCTTCTCCGCCACGTGTCGTGTATGGGCGAGGAGGGAGCTCGGTGGTTCCGCTGCGGCTCGGTTTCCCGCTGGAAGGCGGGTTCGCGGTGATCCGGAATCACACGTTTCAAGACGATGATTTTTTCGACGCTTTTAAGACATCAGACTTTCATTAATGAAAGCCGCAGCTAAAATTTCAAAGAGGATTAAGGAAGGATTAATAAAGGATAGGTAGGGAGGAGGTTTGATTATCTGTGAGGGAGATACCAGCTGAATAATGTGTCATGGCAATGAGATGAAATAGAGAATTGGTGCGTTCCTGGGGTATGTTGATCAGTAGACGTTGCAGCTTAGGGTGCTTTTTGCCTCTTTGTGCTGACCAGAGCGGTGCAATAAATTTCCCCGAGAGAGGAATTTCCCCCGTAAGCGCTGAGGCCGTTCCCTTGGGGCGCAGGCGAGCCGGGCGCCGCTGCGGGTGAGGTGGGACCTGCGCCGGCACTGCCCGTGCCGGGACGGGCCTGCGTCTCCCTAGAGAGGAGGGACGTGGTGCGGGGGGTTGGTTTGGGTGAACTGCTCGCTGGAGGGTGTGCTTGAAAGCGTCTCCCAAAGGCTTTCCTCTGCGCAGAGTCCCAGACTGGTGGGGGTGGGAAGGGCCCTCTGGAGCTCCCCCAGTGCCACCCCCTGCCAGAGCAGGGGCACCTCCAGCAGTGGCACAGGACGGCGTCCAGGCGGGTTTGGAACGGCTCCAGAGGGGGAGACTCCCCCACCTCTCTGGGCAGCCTGTGCCACTGCTCTGCCACCCGCACAGGAGAGAAGGCCCTCCTCAGGTTCAGATGGAACTCCCTATGGTCACGTTTGTGCCCGTTCCCTCTTGTCCTGTCAGCCCACCTGGGGGTGTGCCGGGATGGCGCTCGCCAGAGCAGCGTGCCCTCACCGCTTGGTCCCGTGGGGGTTTGCTGGGAATAGAATGAGTGTCTCGGCCGATTTGTGGAGCGTGTGCTTCGGCGTCGCCTTTCTCTTCTAAGCGGTTTCCCTGTCCTCTCGCTTCTAAAGAGCTTAAGCATCATTTTCCACTTGCAGTTGGTAATACGAGAAGAGATGAGTAAGTACAGATTTCTGCGATCCATAAACCACAAAGTCCCGCCTGCAACTTAAACCTTTGCCTCTTTATTTGCTTTGTTATGGCTTTTCACATGTGTTAGGTTTTAACAAACAAGAGTTTTCCCTCTGGAGACAGACTTAAAAAAGAGGCTATAAGGCAAAGTATTGTTATCAGAGCATCTTCTCTCATGTTTAGCCTTAAGAAATCCGCGACTTCAAAAGAAAAATAGCAGTAGGTCCGCTTGGCTTTTTCGGCTCTCCCTTTGTTGGGTTTGCAGCGTGTGCCTCTCAGGTCGGTTGAGACTGCAGTGACTTCACGAGAGAGCTTTGTAAAATCGCAGCGCCGCTGGCGCGTTCTGCAGGGGACTTGGATGTCTCTTCCCGCGGCTGCCCCAGAGGGGTCCCGCCGGTCGGAAACTTCTCCCTCTTCTTGGGGTGCGCGTCCGCTCTGAGAGCCCTTCGCCGGAGCGCTGCAGGCGAGGGGAATGGCAATGTTGGCGGAAAAATACGCTGTGAAAGCAGAGCATCCTGGCGGCGGCTGCTGCTGGTGTGGGAGCGCGGTCTGCCCGCCCCCTCCCCAGCCCGCGGCCTCCGGGGAATTCGTGACCGAGGTCACACCAATTCTGTATTGGGCTGATATATTGAAAAATGCATTCGCCGTCGATGAGTTCCTTTAATGTAAAAGGGAGTAGATTGATGGCAAGAGGAGCGCTGGCATCGCACGTACCCTTTGTCTTTACTCCCTTAGTCGGTTTGCTCCTGCCCTGGGTCTGTTTGAACCTGGAGTGTCGTTCAGGAGGATTCCGATGGGAAACTATGAGTGCGCCGTGGATTTCCACCTCTGGGGAGAGAGCCCGCGGACGTGGGGCTGCACCCACACAAAACGCTGAGGTGTGTTCCTTTCTGTGCTCTGCCCGTTGTAATCTGCGGCGCCGTCGCGAGGAGCGGCCCCGAGGGGGCTGTTGGCGGCGAGGGGCTGAGCATGGCCCTGGGAACGACGTCCCTGTCCGGGCAGCCCTGTCCTGCGCACTGCCGACAAGTGGTCCTCAGGTTGTCCCCTCTGCCGGCCTCGGCAGTCCGGGGGCCTCGCCGGGAGAAGCCGGGGAGCTCCGGAGCAGCGAGGCAGGGTGACATCGGGGCTGGGGACGGGAGATGCCGCCTTTGCTCAGTGTCATTTGACTTCTAGAACAAACGAGCTGTAGGGAACGCTCTTTCTAGAAAAAAGGGGTAGAAAAGCACTGAGGTTTGCAGCGGAGTACTCTGTCTAAAAGTGTTGTAGTGGGTTTCGTGGGAAGATCACTTCCCACACCAAACAACATGCAATTTGGCTCAATACCGGTGCGGCTCCAAAGTTCCTGAGGAGTCTGCTTTGCAAAGCGTCCCAAGAGCGCACTGCGGTTATCTTCCAAAGTCCAGGGAGTGCAGAGGTGAGGTAGGTGCTGCTGAGATGGAACATCTGTGCTGATGTCTGTCCCGGCAAGCGACCTGGGACTGTGTGCCGTGGAGCGCGGGGGACAGGGAGACACCGTGCCGGTGGCCACAGGAGGTGGACCAGTGCGAGGAGGTCGGCAACGAGCTCGATGGGTCATGACTTACTGGGCGCAAGAAGTGTTTCTGAGCTGCCGCGCTGGGCTTGGCTCCAGGAGAGCAGCGAGGCGGGTGGCCGTGCGTGAAAAGGGCTGCGTGAACCCTATCGTGATCCGGCCGGGCGTGCGCACCGGGTTCCTCAGGGCCTCGTGATGAAAACACGCAGGGAATGGCCGACAGCGGCGACGGATCATTACGTGCCAGTCTGGTTTTAAGTCGGGGTACGTCAGCTGCTCGCTGGCGTGTGTCCGCGCGGCTCCTCACAGCCGGCGGTGCGGGCGGCGTTTCGGAACCGTGAGTCTGTGGCGGGAGCCGGTGGCTGACTCGTCTCGGAGGGGCGTCGAGGAGGCTCGGCGTTCGGCAGGCACCGCCGTCTCCACACGCCGCCGAACGCGCGGTCCTTTGTCATCCCTTCGCTGAGAAAGGCCGTGGACGCGGGGAAGAAGCGGTGAAAGGCGAGGCTGCGGTAAAGGCGACGTTCTTCTGAAAGGGAAGGAGAAGTAAATGGAAAATGTCTTTATTTTTGTTCATTTTGATGAATTCTCTGAATTGTGTGTCTAATTGTGCTCAATTATTACAGCCTAGCGCAGATAGGTTAATAGTTTCTAGGCAGTGATGTACATTGATTTCTTCCGCAGGCTTTGAGACAATAGTCAATTTATAAAGAGCGCCTAACTTTGGGTTACTGTCAATCGCGGGGGGGTTTGCATTTCGGCTGCTGTATTATTGGCAGCCTTTAAATTGATTCCATTTGAAAAGTGAATGAGAAATTAGTGTGTTTTCCTGTGGACATGTTTCAACTAAATTATTAAATGACGTGGTTGACTCTTCTATCTGAATTAAACCAGTAGAAAAACTATAATTAACTATTTCATTGACTGGGGAGAAGCTGCAAAATTGATGTAAGACATTGACCTGATGGATTTTCTTCCCTGCACTGTGGAAGCGCGGATGAGCTTTTAGGGGGATGAGAGAGAGAACGGTGTGTCTGCTTTGCTCCCAGAAATAGCAATGTTTCTGTTTCGTCCTTGCAGCTCTCTCTGGCTTTATTTCTCCTTCCCCTCGGAAACGTTGCCCGGCGGTGTCCGATGCTTGCCAGTGCGGTGGTCCTTGCCGCTCGGCATCGGATCGCCCACCCTCGTGACGAGGTGCCTTTGGGTGCCCTGGGGCACGGGCTGCTCGCGAGGTTTGTGGCACAAGCAGGTCTTCCTGGTTTTGTGTATTTCAGCCTCCTGTCCACCCTTCCAAAGGGGGAGGGCGGTGGTGGCGGGGGGCAGCGGCCCCGTGCCCGGAGATGCTCTGCCCGGCGAGCGCGGCTGGCACGGTGGCATCTCCGGTGAGGGGCATCCCCCTGCTTCGGGCACAAGCCCGTGCGCGGTGCTCGCCGCCGAGGCGGGGGAACCCCTGGGCTGGGGTACCCCCAGCTCTTTATTGCAGAAGGTGACGTCATCGTGGTGGCAATAGCGGGCGTTTTCCTTGGCTTTTTTGCATGTGAAATAACACTTTTCGCTTAGTGCTTTCTGAAAGCCGGGGACGTGAGAGAGGGTGGGTCGCGTTTCTGTAGCGACGGCCGCTCCGATACCGAGGTACTCTGAGCTCCTTTGAGAGGGGAAAATACAGGCGTTTCATCAAGAATGTCCAAGTTACACTCCTAATCGAAAATTGTATTCGCTACATAAAAGTGCACTCCTGGGCAGCGTGTGGCACTATTAATGGATTTTGTCGGTTCAAATGTAATACCTTTTTGCTGTCCAAAGTTTGCATCTAAATACATAAAACAGAGTTATTACCTCTGCTAGCTTCGTACTTAAGGTTTCCTTAGGAATTGCTGAGGACTTTGTGGGGTGTATTTTGTCACCAGGCGGGTGTGAGAGGGGCGTTTGTATTTGCCTGATTTGAGGAGTNGATAGCTAGCTTGGTAGGAGAGGCTACAACCGCCGTGAGCGCTGGTTGTCTGTAAGGTTTCTGAGAGCGGTGCTAGGAGGCGTTTGAGGCACACTGCTCCAAGAAGGTGAGCTATCCATCAAACGCACAATCTTGGGTTTGAGTCTTCTATTTAGATTAAGCACGTTAAGAAAGATGGATGGTAAATGTATTTCAGCAGCATTGTCCCCAAACCAGAACGGAATATAAAGGCTCTTGAAGAAGGATTCAATTACGTTGGCAAATGGCTTGAACAAGAGCTGGGTAAGAAGGGAGCTCGGAGGGCAGTGGGATGCCGCTTGTGGATTTATATAGTTTTAAGATAAAAACATTATTTTCCTTAAACCCTCCCATTCACGTAACGTCCCTACAAGCTGCCTGCTTGTTCGGTGTATTTTACAGAGAGGTACCTATGAGTTCCTTTAGGCAGTGGGTATTAGCACTACTTGCCACGTGCTGATACGGAGGCAACAGTTTGTGGTGCGCCTAATTAATACTCGTACGAAACTTGAGAGTTTCCTTTGAATGCCTTTTTGTCGGGAATCGCTTCTGTGCTGGCGCCTTTGGGTGGTGTCCCAGCGTTTGCTGTGTCCCCGAGACCGCCTGGCGCCCTGCGTACCGGGCTGGCACATGCCCCACCGAGGGGTCGGGGTTGCGGGCAGATACTTCCAGTGGTTTGTTCTCCTTAAAATTACAGACACATCTGCCTGTTTAAGGCAAACTCCGCTTGTTCTTTTGTCTTTGAATATTCTTTTCCTAAAGCGAGGTTAGGTCAGCAGCGGGGAAGGTGCTGTAACCGGTGAGTGAAAGGCGCTGCTGGCGCTCAGAATGGGGGTGAGCAAACTCAGGAGAGCTGGAAACCTGACTGAGCCCGTGGACAATCTCAGCATTCACTCGAGGGCTGTGTTCCCGCAATGCTTTAGGGCACCCAGAACGGGGAGGGTGCCTTTGCTGGTTGTGCCCGGAGGGCAACAGGAGAAAGAAGCGACTCCTCTTCTGGAGGTGCAAAGGACGTGCTTTAAAAGGGAAAGGCAGGAGAAGCAGCTGTGTTGTATCCCGTCCTTGTAAAATTAATGAGTGCCTGAGACAAACGTTAGCAAGAAACTGTGTATTCTGCCACAATCGAAGGTGGGGGGGGAGCGGGAGCAGAACTTGCCCGCGGTGGCGTTGCAAGCTCCCTTTCCTGCAGCTTTGGTCGGGGAGTGCAATTACAGCTGGTGCTCACTGGTGGGATGTTTTCCCTCTCTCACGATAACCGCAGCAGCTGAAACTTTGTTCTTTTCCTCCCAGTCTAGCACTTGGCAATTAGGGAAGCCGTGTGATGCTTCTACTTTGATCTTCTGTACCTGTTTCTAAGATCTCTGGCGTTGCTGTGGTTTGGAAGAGGGAAGGCATTAACCGTTGCTCAGACCAAAAGCCAGCGTGGCGTTCCCTCGTCAGGACAGTGGTTGGAATGGTTGAGTCTGTTCATTTTACTCCACGTGTGCCAAATTTGCAAAATAAATCACCCCCGAAGCCTACTCAGGTCAAACTCCCGTCTTCAAGAGACTTGATTTCTCTGCTGACGCGCCCCTCGGAGCGGGACGTCTCCTCTATCTGCCGTATCCTCCTCCTTCTGTACACACGTCCAATTTGGTAGTCTTTCTGCACGATGGAATTTCTCGTGTTTTCCAGAGGTGGGGGTTGTGTTTTAATTTCCTTACAGCTTTGGCTGACCTCCGAGCCGAACATCCAGCGGAGCTGCGTGTGTGCGTTCGTGTTTCAGCAAACCTTCCTGTGCTCCTCTGGGTCGTGGGAATACCCAACACAAGTACCACCTCTTCTAAGCAAAATGTTGTAATTCCAGTCACACAGATTCTCAATATCGCTTTTCCAACCCATGCTTTGCTCGTTGTTACTCTGCGTGTCGCAGGCTCATGGAGGTTGGGAGGGACCTCTCCATCCCGTCCCACAGCTTGAGGCAGCCGTTGCAGCCGCGGTAGAGGTGGTGAATTCGGCTGATTTTGTAGCAGTAGGAACTAGAAAAACTCTTCCTGCATTTTTTTCATCTGTGGCTTGTCAGCCATTCAGACTTTCTTTCTTTCCCCAGGTTCCGTGGCCAGCTGATGTCCGAGATGTTTTTTCCCTTCATTGCCCAAATCTTTCCAGTTCCTACTGTTCCTGGTGTGATTTAGGAATGTGTCTGAGTGTGAGGGACACTTCTGCTGTCGAGACGCGGTCCGTGCCGTGAGCCAGGTCCCAAGCCTTCCCTTCTGCTTCTTGGAAGGGGTAGGGAAAGTTGTGTAGGTCAGCTTGGAATCATCAAGCTTGCTCGGAAAAAAATGAAAACTGACTTCAAAGGACAACTCTGACACGGTCAATTAATAATTAAAACAGTTTTTTAATGAGCTATGCAATTACCTGTGTGTCCCTGGAGATGATAGTTTATGGTATTATTGCTCAGTGCCCTTTCTTTAGTCATGGCAGATGACATCTGTAATTTAAAGCAGGCTAGACATTAAAGTGACAGAACTTTCATTAACCTTGTCTAAAGTTTGTTAATGACAAATGTCTCGTAAAAAAAGCTATTGTCAAAACACCAGCTTGGCAAAGAGAGAAGCCTCTGATCCTGCAGCCCGGGGGGGGGGTTCTTCCTTGCTGATGGGCGTGCGAGAGCCCTCCCGATGTCCCGAGGGCGTATGGGCACAGAGGAGACACTGGGTTCCCTCCTGGTTCCAGAATCTTTGAATGGAGCGTCTCTGTATGGGGGTACGGTGGCGGTTACGTGCGTGTTCTCCCTTGTGTTTTTGACTCAAGTTTTGTACTCGCGTGGCTGTGATTAATTCGGGCATAAAACGTGACGTGTAGCTGGGTTTGGTTCATCGAATGTAAAACCGCGGTGTTCCGAGCGCAGTGGAAAGACCCTATAAGAGCGGGACGATGGGGGCTGCCTTGCGGTGCGGGTCGGCGCCGCGCGGATTGCCCGATTGTGCGGGTCTCGGGCGCCCGTGTCTGCGGCGGAGCGGTTCGGTCCGGTCCCTGCGCGGCAGGCGGCCCGGCCGGCAGCGGTGGGTGCTCCCCTAAACACCTTCTTAGCATAGATGGGTAATGTGACAACCTTAACTCCTCCGCCGCGCGCTCTCTGGCGCAGAGCTTTCCCTTTTTGAGGCACTGAGAAGTTAATTTGGTTTCCGCTGGAGTCTGGATTAAAGGCGGAAGTTATCTGCTGGAATCACGAGCGACTTTGTAGGGGAAGGGATGAGCCCCGGGGAAGGCTGGTGGGAGCGAAGCGTTAGCGAGGAGATGGCTTTGAAAGGGCTAAGTCAGATCTTAACATCTCAGTGCTGAACGTCGGGCTGCTTGGAAAGGGAATTTTTGCAGCACCGCGTCGGTGAAGATGCTACAGGAGAAAAACATTTTGTTTGGCATTCTCGTAGTCTCCGGTACGGAACAGGTAGGAAGTGCCTTGTTGCATTATTTATTACCTTCAGAGGAACTTGGAAGGCTTTACAGCAGCACACTGTGGCCTCAGACTTTGTTAAACTGGATTAATTTTTGCTTCCAATCCTGGGAGACTTAAAGACCTATTAATATTGACTGCAGTATTTAGGAGGCGTCTTTCATGCAGAACACCTCTACTTCCACCGTATTTCGGGATCGCGAGACCTCTATTTCATCTGCCAGACGGAAATGTTTCCCTTTTTAAATTAACAATAAGGAATGTAAATGTCTGAGTGAGGGTAACAATGGCTTTCATGCCTTTGTTTGTCGTGGCAAATTGGATTTTAAAAACTTGCTCCTGCAAGAGGGTTTTATTTGCCCTGAAGAAAGGATTTGCCATACTTGCTGGGGCCCTCCGCTGTCGGAATAAGCGTCTGTATATATACATATATGTGTATATATATATGCATGTTTGTGCGTCTGGATAGAGAAGACAAGTGCAAGCGTTGGCTTGTTGTTGTATCGCAGGTGTGTTAGAACCATAGAATGGTTTGGGTTGGAAGGGACCTTGAAGCCCATCCAGTGCCACCCCCTGCCCTGGGCAGGGACACCTCCCCCCAGCCCAGGTTGCTCCAAGCCCCATCCAACCCGGCCTTGGAGCTGCAGGAGACATCGCCAGTTCCAGCGTCTCCTCCTGGTCTTCTCGGTGTGGGTTTCCAGTTGGTCTCCCATCGGTGTGAGATGGATACCAGACCTCATTTGGGAAGGAGACAAACATCTCCGTGTTCGTAGCGTAGTTACAGCAGATGTAGCGTTCTTTCTATATTCGCTTCGATTTCGTTGTGAATGATTGTCCAATAGAAAAAGTCCATTTCTTGGATGAAGGCCGTTCTCTGAGGAGGGTGATTACTGTGCAGCTTTTTACTAATTTACTGAAGCAATCTGCAGAAGCCTCAGGATTGCCGTAGAACTGCGAGTTGCTCCTGTAAACCGCCGCTTCTTAATAAAGACAAGACAAAACGAAACCGATCCTATGGATTACTGTCATGGAAATGCAGAGAAAAAGGGCAGCGGGGATGCTGCGGCGGCATTATTATTAGTGGATTTTGAAGGCAACTCAGCTTATTTACAGCCTTGTACGTGTGCCTGGTGTTCCCCGAGAGACTGTCGAAAGCCTCTGTACACCGAAAAGGTGAAGCACCGTTTCCCGCGTGGCGGGTCTGACCTTCCTCCCCGAGACGGCGGCGAACCTCTGCGGTTATTAGTCAGTTCAGCTGGTGACGGAGGTGCCGAACAGGGATGGGGAATAGCTATTATGTATGTTTATCGAAGTAAGACATAACACGTATTCCCCGGATAAATGTATCATGTTGCCAAATTTTTGTCTACAAATTGCTAAAACCGGTTAAGCAAGCGCGTTTGCACATGCACATGGCTCCAGGGAACATGCTTTTGTATAAAATAGCCCATTAATTTGAACAAAACGTTTTAAATAATTCTAGGTGATCTATTTCGAAAAGCTGGGTTGCTCCGACGTAACCAGCAGCAGAGGAGCCGCTGTGCCGATGCTCGTTCCCGCCCGCGGTGGATGGGCTGGAGAGGAGGCTCGGCTTCCGCCGGCGGCGTTCTGCGTCGCGCCCGTCTGCGGGAGGTGCGGAGCCGCGTGGTACGAGCAGCACGCTTTCTAGCGCGTTCCCTTGCCGCTCCGCTGGCGATGCGCGGACAGGTTGGAGAACGTCTGTGGCCTGATAGTTGGAGTTTCTCAGCCTGCTTGCATAGGCTGCTAAAGGACAGTACGCGCTGCGATGTCTTATATGTCAATACCCCAGCTCCCGCCGGGCTGCTCCTCCACCGCGGCGCCGATCCCAGCGCTGGGGCCGAGGCACGAGCAGGAGAGGGGGGTGACCAGTTCTCACCAGTTTAGCCAGTCTCTTGAGCGGTGGGATAGCCAGAAGGGCCGTTCCAGGACCCTTTGGTTAACGAAGACAATGATTTGGGGGGTGGAGGAGTGGCAGGTACAGGCTGGCCGGGCTCGGCTCGGCGGGTCGCTCACTGGGTACCTCCTCTTAATTGCTGCTGGCGATCGCGGGGATTTATGGTTCAGCTCTTGCCAGTCTTGAAGAAGGCTAAAATAAGAACAAATTTGGTTTTAAAGATAGCAAAATAACTGGTGCGTAGCTAACTTGTGATTATCGCAGCTCTCGGTGTTTTATAACCACAAAAATATCAAATGCTGTACAGTTCAAGACTTATGATGTTGGGGGGAAGCAAGGTTAAATAGCATCTCGCACCTTTCACTTCACATCTCATTATTCACTGCTAATAGAAGCCTAGACCATCTGTCTCTGCACAGAACGTTTGG
Organism: Anarhynchus alexandrinus; assembly: GCA_008711295.1. Lineage (NCBI taxonomy): Eukaryota > Metazoa > Chordata > Aves > Charadriiformes > Charadriidae > Anarhynchus > Anarhynchus alexandrinus. The sequence goes on along the minus strand of VUYV01000284.1, from coordinate 686,646 downwards.
ATGTGACAGGCATAGTAGATGTTACAAAACTTTCTCCCCGAGATGTTTATTTCTGGCGTGCTCCGCGCTCGGCGCCCCTCTTTCTCCTGCAGCTCCCCGGCTCGCGGGGACGCAGCAACCAGGAGCCTCGGGCTGCCGCGGCTTCGCTACACGCTCTCAGGGCTCGCAAGAGCTGTGGGCGTTGCTTCCTTTCCTCTGATGTTCTCTTGACTTGTAAACCCTCTCCCAGAAAGCCGCATGAATTTTTGCCGCCCGTTAGAAGTGTGCGTTGGGCAACCGGCGGTGTCTTTTCGCCGGGAGCGGGCGGGCAGCGTGGGTTTGCCCCCTGAAGGCGTTTCGCCCCGTGGTGCTGGTGTCTGTCCGAGGCTCGGGGATGGGAAGCAGAAGACCCCGTCAAGGTTGCAGTAGCGTCCGGGTCGGATCCAGCCCCTGCCTTTGCCTGGGGGTCCCCCGTGGCGTGGACGCCCCTATCAGGGGAGCCGGCGCAGAGGGCTCCCCGGGGAGTGCCGCCGCCTTGGTTTCCTAAAGTCTTCCTGTGGAAATACGTAGAATATCAAATGGCCGTCTCCCCTGGAGAGAAATTGCTGCTGTGGGACTGTTTTGTTCTCTTATGCTTTCTTTCGGCAGTGGTGAGGAAGAATATCCGCTTGGGTCTGTCAGTTAAACTGATGCTTGTGAAAGAGTTAACGAGTATCTTCTTTCCGAGGTTTATCAGGCTTGCGAATTTAAGCAGTAATTGGAAAACAAAACACAAAGGGGCACGTTGAGTAAAAAACTCCCTTCTGTTCAGGTTTCGGTCCTCATGGCGGTCGTGGTGCAATTCAGTTATTTTGGCGGTTGTTCGCAGCTCTTTTCCCCCTCCTCTCCCAGGACGAAAAGAAAGGGGAGCAAAGCTGACTTTTTTGTGTGGCTGTGCAGTAACTGCAACGTCTGAATCCGCATTCCTTGTGTCAGAAGCCGAACCCCCGAGGCGCGGTGCTGCGGGACGGGGGAGCACGGGGCGCCTGAGCAGGGTCCGGCCGCCGTGCGCAGCGTCCCCAGGGATGCAGGGGAGGACCGCGGCGCGGCGCCGCCGGGATCTGCGTCGCTGGGCGCCACGTGTCGCAACGTGCGCGGTTCTTGCGAAGGACGGGGATCAGTTTAAATGCTGAATAATTTAAGGCAAGAGTGCAGCGGGCTGGGCGCTGAGGCTGCCTGCCCAAGTAGGAGATGATGGATTCCTGCAGAATCCCTTTTTCTCACTTTCTGAAGGCGTTTTAGGGAGACGGTCTTCCTAAGGGGATTGAGGTCATCGCTCTTTCCTTTTTAAGAGCCGGTGAATTGCCTCTCGGACACTTTATCTCGGGAATGACATGGTGTTCAGTCAGGGGGTTCTGCTGACGGCAGGAACCGCACCAGCACGGCGCAGTTTGTGAACATCAGCAGAATCTGAGATTGAAATACCACCGTAGCCTTTATGATTTAGTCATGGAGCGTAAAGAATTTTCAACAGTAAAGGCATCGGGTTTTGAAGGATTTTTATCCTCTGCAGAGTTTTAACTTAGATGGCGATGGGATATCAGTATTCATTTTGTAGAATTTTTTCCGGAAGATATTTTTCCTATTTTTGCCAGTCTGACGCTGTTCGCATTCAGTTTTTCTGTTATCAATAACTGTAGAAGCAGCCCTCGCAGAGTTTGCAGAAATTGCTTTGTCTGTGCTTTACTCCTCCAGTATTTATTGGTTGACGCTGTAATATGATTATTTTCCTGTGTCCCTGTTAAAGATGCGGCTTTGAAAGATACTATCCCAAGGTGCAAAATCTGCAGTTTTCTTCTGCTGATGAATTTGTAGGAGAAGGACTGTTTTTATTACAGGTAGCTGATTTGAAAATTACTCCTTTGGAAGTCAACGGTGGAGGAGCGTTGAATATCTTTCTATATTTATGAAAGGGAGGTCTCAGATACGTGGCGAAGCAGTGGCAATATTTCCTTTGAGGTAATGTATGCGATCAAGACCGCTTATTTCGGGCTGAGTAGGAGCAACGGCACTGCAAATCTGAACCTGAAGGACTCCGTTGCTGCTGATGCATTCCCCGGGAGCGCTGCCTGGCTTTCTGCAGCACGGCCCGTTCCCTCGCTCGGCAGGAGGCTGAGCCGGCGCAGCGTTCTTCTTCCCAGAGAAGCGTTCCGTAGTGACCCTAGCACGCCCGTGGTGCCGGCCCGCGGCTCTGGCTGAGCATCGCCCCGGGCGGACGGTGCACCCGGAGGTCCTGCCAACGCGGCCGCGCTCCGCACCGCTCCGGAGGGAGGGGGACCTCGAGGGGCGTTATGCATCAGGTGAAGTTCTAGAGCGGGCTTTCGGGTGGGATTTGAAATCCCGGGATCCTTTACTTTGGTGACGCTCACGAAAGATGGTAGGAGAGAGAAGTTTTAATAGGACAAGAAACAAGTTGCTTAACTTGCCATCTGCAATGAATCTCTATTGGCAATACATGCCTTTGAGCAGTATATTTGGCCACTGAGCTGGAAAATTGTTATCATTTGTGGAAAGGCTATTTTTAGTCAGTAACATCTGTGGAACACCATTTCCTCAAACTTTCACTATCTTTTGACAAGTCAGCCAGATGTGACTCACTTGAGCATATTGGATGGAGAGGGAAAAACAAAGTGTTGTGTTTACCAGAAATGCAAACATGACCTTTTTCGGATGAAGGCAGCCTTTATTCCCGGCCCGGGGAGGAGGCAATAAGGAAAGATTGATTTTCATCATCAGTATTAAACGCCCTTACTGCTGAGTATTTTGGTGTCACGCTCGCGCGGAAGTCGTGTTGAACGGACTTCTGCAAAAATCCAATTTTCCCTCTCCTGATTCCAGAACTGAAAAGGGAAGGTGGCTGACGACCGTGTCCCTGCTCTCCCCCTCTGTCAGGGGCGCTGGTCCAGCCCAGGGCTTTGGCTGTGCCGCGGGGAGCTGCTCTCACCTCGGCGGTGGGTCCTGCCTTTCCCCCAGCGCCCGCCCCGGGAGCAGAGCGTTTCTGCTCCGCTCGGAGTCGCCGAGAGCCCCGGCCTTAAATTAGATGTAGGGGTTGGTTTTCTGGCTGTGTCGTGGATGACCCGCTACGGAGAGGCTCCTCTCCTCGCAAGATGACGAGCGAGGAAGCTGCTGGGCGTTATTGGCTTCTTAGGAACGACGAGCGCATCTTCTCTTCGCTGCAGCCGCTCGGGCGTCTCCAGTTGGGAGGCTCTTCCCCTTTCCCCGGGGCGTTAACGACACCTCCCGAAGCTGGCGCGGGGCTGGCGACCTGCAGCTCCTCGGCTCCCAGCCCGGAGCGCCCTGCGGTCACCACACGGGGTCTGCACCGGAGGAGAGATCGGTCAGCGTGGAGCCTGAGGTGCCACCAAGCACGAGTGGCTCCTCGACTGGAGGTCTCGGACCACCTCTGGCTTAAACTCAGGTGCTGTTTAAGCAACTTTTACCATTTGCTGGTGTAAGTTAACTTATAGCAATCCATTACTCGCTTGCGTCTTGCTCGTGGGCAGGTGCCCAAAGAGGAGAGCGGAGCCTGAGGCTCGTGGCAGCTCGTTGAGAAGGTTCGGTGGAGCTTTTGTGGTCCCAGTGCCGTCTTTGAACCATGGCGAGCCGAAACGGAGTCACCAGAGTGGGCTACGCGAGCTAAACGGTGCCTTTCGCTGCGTGGAAGCACCCGCTGAATTAAGGGCATCTTCTGCTTTAACACGGCTTCGTCGAAGCAAATAACCCCGAGAAAGCGTTACCTGCCAGCTTGGGCTGGGCTGCGAGAACAGAGTCAGACCTTGACATTTCCTGTCTCTGGAACAGGCTTTGGCTTAAATTCAGTTGTTTACTACTGCAGTCAGGAGCAGATTTGTTAGACAGGGCTAATTATATGTGCGTGTTCCAAAATCATTTGGAAACTGTAGCATTTGTTGCTTTTCAAACACTTTAAAATATGCAAATATTCCACGCGATGAAGAGGACTGATTTTTGCGAGAATCCACAAACGGCGTTAAGGCAAAACGTGATTTTAGAGGTGGCCCAAAGCGAATCCGTCGGAGCCCCTGAAGAGGTGGGTCCGGGAGGGTTCCCTCGCTGGGCTGCGTGCTGCAGGGGACCCGTCCCAGCCGGAACGCCTTTGCTTGCTGCCCCCGGTCGGAATTTGTTAAACGAGTAGCGGGAGGATAACCAAGAACTGTTTCGGTGGAGGGATGAGGCGGTGCGCGGTGGCGTTCGGCGCGCGGTGGCGTTCGGCAGGGCGGTGTGGTGGCGGCGCGGTGCGGCGGCTGCGGGGGCTCGTCCGTCCGGCCGCGGGCAGGGAGCCCCGGCCGCCTCCGGCGAACTCCGCGGTCCCTCGAATCACGGTGTTTTAAATGTTTGCGGGTTTGCGCTGGCCAAGCGCTCGGCTCCCGCCGGGCGAACGCTGCGCGCGTTGGGGGAAGCGCCCCGAGGGTCTCCGGCGCAGGGGAGCACGCCGCCTGCCGCCCCCTCCCGTGCCCCGCGGAAACCCGCGGATTTGGGGCTTTTGAGTGTTTGGCTGAAGGTGCGACCTTCTCGAACCACGAGCCTAGAGAAGACCAATTTCGTACCGCGGGTGCCGGGATCCGCGGGGTTTCCTCTGGGGCGGAAGGAAACCTCCTGAAGAGGTGTCGGTGTGGCCGGAGCCACCGATGCCTTGCGTGTTTTAAGTCTGGCTAATTTTTTTAAAAGCCTGCTCACTTTGTTTGTTGCTTTGCTGGAAACCATGTCTACCCGCCAACCTTTCCAAAATGTCATGATGTAATTATTTTAACAGGCAGTCTGTGCTCCTTTGTTTGGGGGATATTAACCTTTCTAAACAAAAGAAATGTTAATATACATTGGAGACGCAGCTAATGGGATTTCATTTTTCTTATTAGAACAGACTTGAGTTCTCTTTTTAAATTATTGTAAAAGAATTCAACAAGTCAAGTAATTGCCTTCAGCTAATCCGTGATAGCAAATTTGAACGTGGATATCCAGATCATTCCGTACGGATTGGAAAAAGTAATGTGATTTCCTTGTTTTTTATTTGCTTTGGCTAAACGGCGTTGAAGGGTGATATAAATTCATTGAATTCGAAACAAAGAAAATGCTAATTATTAATGTGCCGAGTCCTGATACGCTATAAACCGCGCTGTTTAATTTGCAAAGGCCGTTATGGCCTATTTATATTTCATTGTGTATTGATTGAAAGTCGGTGTTTGTGTTGGGTTCGGCACCTTTCCCCCACAGCCGTGAAATCTCAGCTGCCCTCAGGGGCTTCTCCCGGGGGCTGGGGCGCTCCGGCTGCGTGGGGCTCCCGCGACGCCGGGAGAGGTGCCCGTTGCCTCCGGCACGAGGAACCGGGGACGCCGGCAGAGCGCGGTGCGGGAGGGCTCCGCGGGTCTGGCTGCGTTTGTGCGCCGTTGGATGGTGTTCTCTAGAGCCTGGCTGAAGCTGACTGCATTAATTAAGAGTTTATATATGTGCAATCTATACTTAAAGCCGTTTGCTGCGTACCGAAGAGCCATTTGGCTTGCAGTGTTATTTTCGGTGCAAACACTATTGCTTTTATGAGCTGAGGCTGCATTTAAAGTCATTCTTCTTTCCCCATGGTGCCTTGCGGTTGCAACGCGTGGAGATAAATATCCCAGACTCTAAAGGATTTATCTTTCAATCTTGATTTTAAACGAATATTTCCAAGCGCTCTAATCACCTCGCCTTATCTGCAGCGAACCTAATGTATTTTGCAGCGCCGTAACTGCTTCAGCACCTCTGCTGCAGTTATAAAGGAGCGGTGCTTACAGTTAACAAAATACGTAATAGAATTCAATATAACCCCTTGATGCATAAAGGAGGATAAGTGGAAAGCAAAGTTGATTGCATGTCTGGAAGAATGTTGGTGCCTGATTTATGTTCTAATTTTAGTATTGGGTTTTCTTCGCGATAGTAAAATGTCACATTAGCATGGCCCTTTCCATCCAGTACGCCGAGACACTCGTTTGGGCTTCCCTGGGCTTCGTCGTCTGATGACTTTCTCACCACATACTCTTGGTTAAAGCAATCTTTCGCCGTAGGTTTTTTTGAGGGACGCCTGGCAGCCTTCTCCCTTTTCCCTGGGCAGCCCCGGGAGCGCCCTGCAGCCGCCGGCTCCTCCTCAGCCGCGCGGGGCGAGCTCCTGCGGCGGTGAGCCCTGCCGTTCCCACCGCGGGGTGCTCCTCACAGCATCCCCACCGCCCGGACCCTTCCAGCCTGCCCACCGTCCAGCGCCGCGTGAGCGCGCTCGCTATGTGCGTCGCCTTTTTGCTATAGATCAAGCCGGACTAGTAAAATGGGCGCCGTGGCCTCCTGCAGCCCCCCGTTGGGCGCTCCAGCCGTGCCCGGCGGTGCCGCCGCGGGGGCTCCCCCGGCGAGAGCTGCCGACGGGAAGCTGCGGGGATCCCATGCGCCGCGGCATTGCAGACCGCTTCTGAACTAACTGTGATACGCAGGAATTGATAATTTATCTTGCGCCTGTAGCAGGAACATGAGTATTAAATTTGATCAGTAAATGACAGGTTTCAGCCTGGTAATTTGCAGTCTTTATTAGCAAACTTGTAAAACTTATCAACACCACTAGAAACCTCTTCATTTGGGCAACTTTATTGCAGCTGGTATCGTTTTTCCAGGAAAAGAAGTGCTGGTATTCTTATCTTGAGTGAAGCTCATTAAGGCTCTAGGATCCATTTCACTTTTACACGGTGCCTTTCTCTAGTTATGTGCCGCAGATGAGTCACGAGCCTGTTTTGATTCCCGGTAGCTCTCTGCGTGCTTTGCCAAGTCCCCCAGGATTTCTCTCTGAGATGATACTCGGTGGTTAACCACGACTTCGAGCCCGGCCACAGATTTTATGTGGGATTTTTGGGTTTCTATCAGGCGGCCTATGAAACATGCCACGGAGAAAATAGTAGCCGTACGCAGTAGACTTGTCAAAAGTTGGGCGAAGCTGCGGAGCGAAGATTTCCCGAGTCCCGTTCAGGTTCGCTGGGACCAAAAGCGCCGCACGAGCCGCTTACAGCGAGCTTTCCCCGGCGCGGCGCGGCTTCGGGGCAGTTTGTTGCCGGCATGCCGCTGGACCGTGCCGGGAGGTGACGAAGCGACCCCTCGTCAGGCGGCGACGTCACTGGGTTCGGCAGGGGCGGGGGGGCCGCGGGGTGCTGCCGCCCTGCCAGGGGCTCGCGGGGAACGCGGAGATTTATTATGCAAATGTGCAGTTCCGAGCTGTGTCGCGCTCGCTTGGGATGATGCCGTTAAAAGTTGTGCTGCTTTTGTAGATAAACACTGAGACATCCGCTTTCAACTTCACATTCTTTAACCTTGTTTTATTCCTTGCTGAGTGCCGACGCTTTCAAGGCAGATGAAAATCAGACTAAATTTAGCAGTGAGCGAAGCCCCCTGTTCCCCCCCTCCCCGCCGCCCGTTCCAGCGCAGCGTCGGTATCCTTTTGATTAGTTTTGCCCTTGGTTTCTGCTTCAGATGTGAAGTTTTGCAAAGCGATGCTGACAAGAAGCCCGATTTTTGGCTGCGACGAGCCCTTGGCAGACCCAGCGCGGCTGCCCCGTGGCTAGCCCGGGGCCGGCTTGGGAAGCCACGGTGCTCGTGGCCCCACACCCACGGCTCACCGCCGCACGGTGGGACTGCAGTGTGCTCGGCGGAGGGGTTACCCTCTGCCCTGGGTCTTCACCCATCGGAGTTCACCATCCCGCGCTGTACTCCTCAGCGGGGTGCTTGGGAAGGGTCCCGGGTGGGGACGGGACACTCGAGGTCGTCTTCAGTCCTGTCCAGATGTGACTCTGGGGACAAACCGCTCCCCCTCCTCAGGCTGCGCCCCCCTCTCTGCTTTGCAGAGAGAAGTCCAGGACAGAGGAGTCCCCCCCCGGGGACTTCTGCTTGGCTTCTGCTTTAGCGAGGTGGTTTTTCTGTACAGGGCGGTGCAGGACGGAGCCGCTGATCTCAGGAGTGGTGGTAACGAGGACACGCGAGCATCAGGCGCTGGGCGGTGGTATTGCCGGGCTGTGTGCACGCGGGTCCCTGCCGCTCCTCCGAGAACCCTTCCTCAGATCTTCCCCAGCCAGTTCAGTCCCACGGTTGGTCGTCTGAGCAGAGATTAATTATTTTGCCGTGCTGTGATGGCTATTCAAACCTGAGCCCTCAGGGCAAGGAGTTTTTTAAAGCGGTGGAGCCTCAAGATTGAATTTGAGCTCTTGTCTTTCCATTTGGACAAGCGAACGCGTTGCCGCTTCTCGCTGCAAGCTCTGCTTGGGGCCGGGAGGTCTCGGCTGGGCGTGCGCAGGTGAACGGGGGAGATGTGCGGAGCGGGGTACCCAACCTCCCCCTTGGACCACTGCCACGGCCAGCCCGAGCGTCTTGAGGTGAGTCTGCTCATCTCATTCCGCCCCAGAGAGGTGGTGTTCCCGTCTGGCTGGTCCTTTCCGCAGCCCAGTGAGGAGCCTCTCCACTCCCGGCCCTCCCGTCTCTGCTGCCCCTTGATTGTTCATTGTTCTCCAGCCTTTCATGGGCACCAGTTGGTTTGCATTTCTAATAGGGAGAAATTGGTGCCATCTCAGGATTAAATAGCCCCGTGGGTTGTGAAATTAAGCCCTCTTGAGTGCTGAAATGCTGCTGAGGTGGCAAGCCTGCCTCTCTATCGTTAGGCTTAGACGGGCGCTGAAGAAGGAGACTTGCTGTCCTCTTACCTCCTTCTGTACCACTTGAACCTGCAGCATCTGCCGTGCAACGAGCGCACCTCTGGAAATGCCGTCCCTCTCGCGCGCGCAAGGCCACGGCTGCCGGGGACCCGCCGTGCCGGGGACCCGCCGTGCGGTGCCAGCGAGGTCCGCGGGCGAGCGAGGAACGCACCCGCAGCCGCTCCGATTTTAAAGGATTCTTCCACCATTAAAAATTAGGATTGAAACTCGAATTTCCCCAACCCAAACCTCATTTCCTTATTACTATTTAGAAGAAAATTATGACTTCTGTAAATTCTCTTCCACAATTGGTATGTTTTTCAGCTACTGCACTGGTAACGGTCTTGAGCAAAGCATAGCAGCGGCTCTCCAGTGTGATAAATCGGCACTGGTTTTTAGGTCCTCTATTAACTTTGTTCCCGAGTAATCAAATTAAAGTAATCTTCTCTTATAGCGTGGTAGAACCTGCACATACAGCTATTTTTTATGGTAGCCGTAGTTCCTAAGGTAAGTTCAAGTTATTTCATTTGTTACTTATCTCTGGAATGACGGTCGTGACAAATGGCTGGTGTAATTTCTTTCCTTAGTAGATGGATATAAAGTGAAGATATTACATGGGCTTCTCGCTGAATTCATAAATTTTTCGATTGGGAACATTGAGTTAGATATTGCAACATTTAACTTGACAAGAAGATAGAGAATTGTTTTCTGATCTTGTTGGTGCCATAAAGTGAAACTCGGTTGACGAACTTTATGTCGGCAGCTTCTCGTTGCGGTGCGGTTTAGATAGGAGGAGAGATAATAATAATAATCATCCGCGAGGCAAAGATTGCTTGTTGGCGTTGCCTTTCCTGCCCCGTGAGTGGGCCATGGGGGACCTCGCGGGGGGAGCGGAGGGGTTGATCCCCCCTCGGAGCGGGGACCGCGGCTGCCGGCCCCGGCAGGGACGGTCGCTCGGTGTGCCGCGACGAGCCGCGTGCCTGCCTCCTCTCCTCCTTTCCCAGGGTGCTAGCGGATGCGCTCGGCACGGAGCTGCGGGTGCGGATCCAGCCTCTCCCGCGCTGTTAATTACTGTTTGCATTCTTCTGGCTCGGTTTCGCGCCAGGCAGTATCCGTGCGAGGTGCGGGAGGTTTGCTGATGTGCACCTTTTTTCTGCACGAAGTGAAGTTTTATTTAGCGTGATGTTAATTGGGTACTGCCCTTCAGAGTACGTCGTGGGATCCTTTGAGTTTGCGAGATGGGGGAGGAAGGAGCGACTCGGCTGAAACGCAGAGCGGGCGCTGGCGGCTCCCTGAGCGCCTCTGCAGCGCTTATATGCTGTGGTTTGTAAGAGGGAAGGAAAACTTGGCTGCGGGTTTTGCCAGCTATAGGGAAAATATTTTGATATGAGCTCGTGAGTCATGGGAGATAAAAGGGAGGAATCCCGAGCGCTGGAGCTGCCTGCGGTTTCCCCAGCAGCAGAGGGAGAGGCTGAGGGTGAAACTGGGGGGGCCCGGGGAGATGCGGCTCCGCGTCGCTCCCCGTCCCCTTCCCACGGTGGGGCTGTGGCGCCTGCCGTGCATCGCGCCGTGCATCGCGCCGTGCATCGCGCCGCGCTGTCTGCGGCCATGCGAGCGTCTCTCCCTCGTGACCCCGTACAGACTCCGTTCCTGGGCAAAGGCACAACGCAGATGCGTTCTCTGGAGGGGACGGGTGACCCTCTGCGGTCCCCTCCGGCGTCGGCACAGGTGTTGCGCTCAGGAAACACGGCCCATCCGTTCCCCTGTTGCCACACGTCAGCGGGGAGCTGAGGGGGGATGGCAGCAACGGGCGACTGCCAAAGGGCATCGGCCGTCGTATGGCCGTGGGGATCGCTCCCCGGCAGCGCCGCTGCGGGGATGCTCTGCCACGGCTCGGGAGGAGCATCGGGAGAAGGGGCTCTGCCGCTGACAGCGCTTCTGTGCCACTCTGTCTTATTTTGAAAGAGCAGGCGGCGTGGAGTAACGCCAGTGAGCGGCTTTGTTTCCCTCTTTGAAATGATGGGCTGCTGCTGAGCCACCGCGCTCCTTTTGGGGCCCGTTCTGCAGTTTGCCGTGTGTGAGCACCCTGGCGGGGCGGGCAGGACCGCGGGCTCCTGGGGTACGGTTTTGTGCTTTTTACTTTATTTCTGTCCCCCAGGAGGTGGGTTTCCTTGGAACCCCGAAAGGCTGACCAGTCTGCCTGCTTGCAGGAAATTGTTGAAATCCGCAGGTTTTGCAGTGCTCCCTAAGTGATTGCGTGTCTCAACTCGAGTCAAACTTGGTATTTTTATCCCGTCGTACTCCAGATTGGCTGGAGACGGCATCTTATTACCCAGACTGCAAAACAGATTGGCATGACGTGAAATCAGAATTTATGACACGTGGAGGGAGGAGCCGGTGAGGTGCTGTGGGCATTGCCGTTCAAGTGGCTCGTTAATAAAGGTTCTGGGAAGAAGAGGGAAGCGCCGGGGGAGCGGCTCGTTAACGCTGGGGGGGTTGTTGGGGAGGTGCTGGCGTGCGGGAGAGCGGCAGGGTGACACGGTGTACGAGGGATGCTGAACAACCAGAAAGGAAATTCCATGACCTGGCAATGCTTTAGCGACTCCGCCTCGGGAACATTGACCGACTCCTTTCCCCGAGAGAGTGGGGAAGGGTGCTGGGCAGGCAGGCGGAGGGGCTGCAGAGCACGGGATGTCTTTTCCGCTTCTGTTCTCGATGTGCTAGTTCTTAAGCTATGCTAATTTCCTGTTCATCTCTCATTTGTAGGGTAGCTAGTGCAGAAAAGGTGACTTTTTTGCATTTTTCCTGTGCTTCTGGATGGTGACCATCACGACAGTAAGCCGCGTGTCTCATGAGATGGTCGCAGGAAAAGCGGCTCTTAGAATAAACACAGTAAATAGGTGTAAATGTGAGGCAGTTCAGTAGAGGAGGAAAGGAAGGGCTACCGCATGCAAAGCAGGCAGTACGCGTCTCCTAACTTGTCCCTTAAAGGTGACATCTACCACCTACGGAAAAGCAAAGGCACCCGCGCCCGTGCGCGCACGCATAACACCACTTATTGTCTTGGGTACAGAACTCTGAATATTAATTTGAAACCATATCGGTGTGCTGGTTATGTGGTGACGTGCAAAGGAGTAGAATACTTTGGTCTTGTAGTGACTGTTTGTTCAGTATAATTGCAGCTTTAAACAAATTCGGTGGCCAGAAAGCTGTAAAACATTTGCAGGCAAGAGCATGCTTTTAATATTCATCTTCTTTAAGTGTCACCGAGCGGCATCTAAGACTAACTGGGCAGAGATGGGTGCCAGGCAAAACAGGGAGCGGGGAGTCTCGCTTGCTCATTTGTATTCTAGATGTAAATCTTAAATTAGTTTGAGATTTTAAAATGGGTTTTTAAATGCCAGGCACATAAGAGGCGGAATTGATATTAATATTAATAGGCTTAAAAAGATATTTAGTGAAATATTTGTGTAATTTAATTTTCTTCATAATCAAGTCGGAAGAGCGTCGGCTGACCAGGGGGCTCCGGAACCCGGCTTGCGCGGTGCCGCCGGTGCGCCTTGCTGTGCCGAACGCTAACGCGGACCGCCCGGTCCTCCCGTGCTTTCACGAGGATGAGCGGCGCCGCGCAGCTGTGTCGGTATTCGCGCACCTTGCGTGTCCCCGACTCATCATACGTCGAAGCGCCCGTAGAGGCACGGGCGCCCTGCCGGCCCCGCTGGCTTCGGGGCAGGAGTTCTCCCTGTGCCGGAGGAGGGAGGTGGCACTGGGTGGGGGGCGATCCCTCCCCGGCACTGGGAGCCCCGCGCCCGGTCCGTGGGACGCCTCTTAATGGGGCGAGGAGCAATTAGCGCAGCTTACCCCAGATAAGGGGGGGGGGGTTGCTTCCTTGAGAGCGGGCAGTCCCGTGGCCGGGAGTGTTTCTCCGAGCAAAGTAGAACTCGGAAGAAGTAAGAGCGGTACCCTGCGGATAGGAATAAAATGAGGACAGTTGCAGGAGGAGGAGGAGGAGATGGGAGAAACTGAAATATTAATGAAGATATAAAGCACTGCACCTACACCGAGAGCACTCTGATGTTCTTGCTCATCTATTCGTGTTGAGCTAGCTGGAGCTTTAAATTTTAAAGCCTGGGTGGAGAAGAGGGGCAAGGTTAGGCGGCTCATTAGAGTGCTGGAGTTGCGCTCGCAGCCGGCTTAATCGCTGCGCGGGGGAAGAAGCCTTCGGCACGGGGGAGTTGGCCGTAGCCGCGTGTCCGAGCCGTGGCTGTAACGCATCACTCCGTTGTCCCCGAGTGCTGCGGCTCTGATGCAGCTCTGCCCGGGCGGAGGATGGGGCTGGTGGATGGGACACCTCTGCTGCCACAAGACCGTCCATGCCGGGGCCCGTCCACGCCGCGGCGGCGAGGGCAGGACGCCCCGAAGCGGAAGGGGCAGAGCTCATCGGGCTCCGAAGTCTCGGGGAGACAGAATATGTTATTGGCGGTGGGGTGAGCGGGGAAATGGCGTCCGCCCAGTGGCGTGGCGGTCCATGGGCTTGTGAGGCAAACCCACCATTCAAGGCCTTCT
>VUYV01000284.1:614487-673332 GCA_008711295.1 Anarhynchus alexandrinus | reverse complement strand
CGGGGGGCACCGGGGGGGATGCTCTTCGGCACGAGGTGTCGTCGGGGCGCGAGGGGCTGCGCTGGCGCTTCTCCCACAGCTGCTGCAGGTACCTCGCAGCTCCGCTTTCTGCACGTCCTCCTCTTTTCAGCAAGGAGTCTGCCTCCACCTACAGGAAGCAGAAAGCAAGAAGAAAAGCCCCCGTAATCACACAATACCATCTGTTAGTCCTCATCTCTCAGAGACGCTCCGAAAAGCCTCTCATCAGGGTCCGTTGCTGCGTAAAGCGCTCAGATGCGCCCCTGAAAGGTGCCGTGGCAGTCTGAAGGCTTCTTACCCATTAGACAGGTTTTAATTCGCCTTTCCTTCTAACCCGAGCCTCGAAAAGGGAAGGCGGAAAAGCTGACAAGCTAGTAATTGAATTTTGGTTGGCATTAGCGAGGCCTCCGCTGGGGCTCATGGCTGAAAGACAAAGCAGATATTTCCGAGGAGAGTGGTGATGGTGCTGGAAGGTTTTGGAAAGCGGCAGCTTTGGGGAAAGCGGCGCATCGCGCGGGGTCCGGCGGGAGCCGTCGGCAGGCGAGCGGGGCGGGAGCGGGCGCCCGCGCGCGGGGAGAAGAGGGTCGGGGTCGGTTATTCGCATCTGTGGCCCCGGGCAGGCTGGCGGGGCCGCCAGGGGAACGAATGTGCTAGAAACCTCTTTTCTCATAGAAACGATGGCCGGAGGGGAAGCTGGCCCCTCTCCTCTCAGTCCTGGCGGCAGCGCCGAGCCGGACCCGGGGACGCCATGGCGCCCGCCGCCGCTGCGCCGCGCTATTTCAGTCGCCTTCCCTATGTACGGTTCTGCTTCCCCTTTCTCTGCACGCGCGCGCAGGAGAAGCAGTGAGGAAGCGCGGGAGACTGCTCTGTGCCCTCTCTGCCGGGAGCCTCTCGCTTCCCGCGCCCTTCCCGCGGCGGTGAGCGGCCGTTGGGGCACACGCACGGTGTGTCCCATGTCGGGATGGTTTGTCAACATCACGGAGGACATAGAAAAGTCCTCTGGACAGAGGGCTGGTGGGACATAGCGGGCTGAAGCGCTTGGCAACTTCGACATCTTGGTGGGACAGCCAAAAGCGAAAGCTGTCGGCAGGACGTTGTGGATAGGCACCATCTTTGGCGCTGGTGTTCCAGGGCTTTGTGCCGGTGCTCTCCGGCCTCTGGGAGCCCGAGCGAGGAGGGGTGGGACGGCGGGGAGGGGGGGGTGCCCGCCGTAGCCCCGCCGAAGGAGTGAGCGACGTCTCGGGCATCGCCATCCATCTGTTCCCGCTGTCGGTCCAGAAGTGGCACCGCCCACCCCGTGTCGCGCTGTGTCCCTGTGTGGGGCGGGTGCTGAGGGGTGGCCGGGCGAAGGAAGCTCCAGCCGCCCGTTTCACACACAGGCTACCTGACAGCGAAGCGCGCGATGACCTTTATCTTTATGAGCTGTGAGAATTAAGGAGTTCTGTATTTTAGTTTAATTAAGCAATAAGGCATAACAGATGGTGCTTTTCTGGGTGATTATTGACTGTCTCTGGTTTGACTGAGAAGTGCAGTAACACCGCGGCCGTGAGCGTATTGTGATTTGAGATATTGGAGATATTTGAGATCTCGGAGTGTGTGTCTGTAGCTAGATATGTGTCGTCAGTCGTGCCATCAGCCGGGCGTCTGCGCCTCTCGGCCTCCCGCAGCGCTTCCCGCAGCGGGTGCCGGTGCTTCCAGTCCTGTTTGGCCACGGTGAGTGGGTGATGCTGGACAAACTGCCGGCCCAGCCCCAGTCCAGACCGGCTGAGTCATCTGCTTCCCCATCCCCTTCACCCGCACTGCCCGAGTATGACATTCCACGGGGGAAATACCCGTGTTTGATTAACTGCCCTGAGCGAGGCGAGTCTGTGATGTGCTCTTCTAATAAAACGGACAAATAAATTACCCTAGCATTTCCAAAATGATACAGATGCAAGTAAACCCCCCAGCTCTCAGCATGGAGAAACACGTTGCGTCGGAATTCCCAGCCCGACGAGACGGCCGCGTCGCCAGCACAGCGAGGAGAGGGCAGGACAGCCACATCGGCGGTTTGGCAGTCTTTGTGGATCAGGTACACCCGGAGCGTCGAAGATTGTGTTATTCCAATATCTGCGTACCTCACCCAGGTCAGACGTGAAAGATTCATCCTCCTGCGGTGGGAGCTGGGACTCGGGAAACCAGAAGAGCTCCATTCGTAGCAGGTTGATTTACAGTTTGATTTATTTTTGTTCCCAAGTAGGTGTCGTGGTTTGGGCTGGGCTGGCCACTAAACTGGGGACTTGGCATGACATTTTCTGTGGTAGGTGTTCCTCTGCACGCTTGCGGCTGCCATATTTGCTCCAGAGGGTGGTAGAAAGGAGCGGAAGCGAGGAGGAGCGTGGCATTGCCGGACGGAACGTGGCCGCCCATGGCTCTCGGCGCAGGGTGCCGGGCGGGGAACGCCAGCTGTGGTTTCTCCCGCTGGCGGGTCGTAACCGGCCACTTTGCTTGCCCCAAGGCCACCGGAGATGTGAATTGCTTCCAACCTGGCACTGAGCTCGCGCTTGCCCGTACTTTAGGTCACTGACTAATATGCCTCAATTTTTCTCATTAATGGAGTATTTGAAATGATCAAAATGAAAGAGATTCACTTACTGGCTGTGAAGTTGTTGTAAGGATGATGTATGAGGAGTTTTTAACACAGCCGTAGTCTTTTCGGAGAAAATCACCCGCTTGTCTCAGGAGTTGTGAGGAGATCCGGGATCGCGCTTTAAATCGTGAAAATCGACGGTTGCGCCAGAGAGCCTTAAGTTTGGGTTTCGAAGGGCCTTTGTCCCTTCTTGACCTTTCTGCTCGTTTAATGAGCCGTTTCCTCGTTAGCCCTTGTCACGCGGTGGTCGCGGCGGCGGGACGCGGTGTCCCATGCCGGGCTCTGTCCCCGGCGCGCAGGGGGAGCGCTCCCCCCCTCCGGAGCTGCCGTTTTGGGTGCGCATTTCGGAACCGCGCAACACCATTAAAGCAGATTTTTGGTTGTAGCTGAGTTGGCTTTACGCCATTTTCGGAGACAATGCCCCACTTAAATAGCCTGGATCGGGCTGAGAAGAGTAATTGCTGCTACGAAATAATTTTGCAATTACGGCTGTAATTAAGGGCAGTTTGTTAATGAAAGTGCTTGGTGAATAATGGCTGCGGGGCGCTGCGTCCTGCGGCGTCGCACCAGAGGACGGGCGGTGGGGGTGGCTGGGGACTCGGTGACACAGCTGCCACGCTGGCAGGATGGATGCAGATACCCGCCGCTGCCGGTGATGGAGTGCCGTCATTAGCCCTCTGCCCTGGGGGAGCTGGTCAGACAAGGAAAAATAAACTGAAAATATGACGGGGAACGCTCCTGCTTGCGGCTGCTGAAGGGCCCTTCCTTCCCCGGCGCTGTTAATGTGCCGTGCAGATGCCCTCACCCGGCTGTCACCGCTCAGCTCGGAGCCTCCCCGTCCGTGGAGCCTATTCGGGCTGTGGTTTTGTAGCTTTACTCGTTCTGAGCTTGCTTTTCCGCATCGTGGTTTCCTTTTAGAACACAAACCGTTAGAGCTTTTTCCTTTGTGTAGGCTAAAAGCGGAGCATCGGAAGGCGTTGCGGTGTTTTGGCGTACGCGTCACTGTTGGCTGTGGGGCCTGGCCCCGCGTGTCCCTGCGTGAGCAGCCCAGGAGACACTGCCATGTCTTCAGGGGCAAGAGTCAGTCTAACGCAGCGCTGTGAAGCACTGGGGGGGACGGCCGGGGATGGACGGTCATCCACGGACTGGGGATGGGCATACGGTAAACACAACACCCTCAGGAGCCTCCAGCGCTCTTTGTGTGTGACCCAAGACCAGTTATTTATTGCTCTTGGCTCTTGGTGGGACTGCCGAGCAGGTTTTCCAGCACGCGAGGAGGGTCGGGGTTGGGGGGGCTCTCACTGTCCCCAGCACAGGGGTGGCTTTCCCGAGAACTCCGGGTACCAGGTCGCTCTCCTGGTGCTCCAGTGTCCGGTTGGCAACAAGAAAGCCAAATTCCTGGGGGGTACTGCTTCATGGACAGCTCTTGAAGTACTTCTGTCCAGGAGGTTGGGATGGTCACCGCTTCCTGTGGGGAGGAAAAGTGGGGGATCTTGTGGGGAGACAGGAACGGGACAGGTTTCGCATGTCCTGAAGAGCAAAGCTGAAAGGGGGCTGCTTGGCTCGCGGGATGAGGTCCTCGGTGCCAATGTGAAGCCTGACGGCACGCAGCGTGACATGTAGCCTTCGACTACGAGCTAGGAGGAAGAGTGGGGCTTTTCCCCGTCCCTTTACTGCCCGGCAGTGTGGGCAGGAGAGGGCTTCCACGCCGACAGCAGTCCTTCTGCAGGACAGGGACGTGCTTTTCCTGGTGGAATTTAGGGGAATGGAGCGACTGGGCAGCGCTTGAATGTTAGCCTCGGTGTTCAGAGGCTCTCGGCACTGGAGAATCCTTTTCCCGACTGCGTCGCTGTACAGCTGTGCCTTTTGCTTTAACGGGGTTTGCGAGCGTACTGAAGAGGTGTGATTTGCACGGCCGCTTACACATGCACAGCGAGGGCCTTGGGGCTGCTGAGGTGTTCCTTTGGCCACCAGCGGGCAGCGAGGCGATTCCGGCCCGCGGGCTGGGTGTGCTGCAGCAGGGCCGGGGCGTGCGGGAGCGGGGCTCGGCGGGGAACCCTCCTGCCCTGCCCTCGGGGCCGCTGCCTCCCGCGCCCAACGCCCGTGCGAGCGTGCGAAACAGCCCGTCCGCCTCTCCACCAGCCTCCTCGAGGGCTTTGTGCCTCTCCGTAATGAAGATGGATCGGGTTCATCCTCATTGCCAGTTGCTCTATCAAAATAGTACTAATTACCGCGGTCGCACGTGTTGCCTGCTGCCATCTTCTTCCTTAAAGCTTAAAAGCACGTTTTGTACCACTTACAAAAGATAAAATTGAGGCAACTTTTCCCGTTCTATTTTTGGAAAAGTAGTTAGTAAAGGAGAAGGAAATTGATTTTGGTGTCAGAAAGGACATTTCTGACAGGAGCACACTTTGAAATGATTCAAGGCATCTGTTTCTGTTGCAGACACCCAGCGCTGCTAAAAGCTGTACCTAAATTAAACTGTTTAAGATGTCAGCTCTGGGTATGAATGCAATTTACATCCCGGTAGCACGGTTGGAATTTTTATCGTTTAATGAACTTTCTCGCTCGATTTACGAACAAAGTCTCTCCCACGGCAACTATTTTTGTAGCGCGTGTAGAGGCGCAGGTGCGGCGCCGGCGCTGGCGGGATGGATGGGGCAGGGCTTGCAGGAGCCTCGGCGGGCTGCCGGAACGCAACGGTGGCTGCTTCGGGGGCCGGTTTTGTCGCCCTTCTCTTAAAATCTCGATTGTCCTGCAGTTGAGCGTTGGGAAAAAGCTGTGCCACCTCTCTGAAGGTGGTCCCCCCCCGTCCTCCGCGCTCTGCTGAGGGGCTGAGGAGAGCTGGCATTTCAAGGTGAACGTTAAATTAATATGAAAGACTTGTAGAGCTCTACAATTAAAAGGTCTTTTACTTTCCCCACTTCAGAAGGGATCCGATGGTTTATTGCCGGAGCCTTGGCGCTGAGCCTGGCTGACCTTGGATCCGTGCCTTCTGAGTATCAGCAGGGTTTCTGGTGCGCTGTTGTGGCCTTTTGTGCGAAGAACAAGCCGCTATTGTGGCTACCGGCTCCGCAAAAGAATTCCTGATACGGGGTGGATGTTGGGGAAGGCGGATACTTGGTTTTCCCTTTCACATGCGTCTCACGGTTGGCGCTTTTTGTGAGGCATTTGCAAATGTAGATGTTTTCTATTTAGATAGTTATCTTCCTGAGCTCTCCTAAATGGCTCTGGGCAGATGAGGAGCCCAGGGAAGCCAGGCTACCCTTGCCTCTGACAAGCCTGGAAGTTCCCTGTCTGGTCGCCGCGGTGCCCTTTGCGTTTCCAGCTCCGACACACCTTTGGCAAACGGTCCAGAAAGGGCAATAAAGCTGATCCGATCCCCTCGAAATCAGCTTTCCCTGTTCCCGCTCCGCGTGCTTGAGTTACAGCCGGGGCTGTTAAAGCCAAGCGTTCCATTTGTGTTGAAAATCCCAGCATATAATCTCAAAACGGGGCATTAAACCCGCTTCTGCTGTTTTGGGCATGTCCGGAGGATTGCACTAATGCAGTTGAGGTATTCCTTTGCCCAAAGTAAATTTTCACTCGACTGGAGTCATCTGCTTGAAGGGGAGAATAAATATTAGACTGCTAACATAAGGAGCGTACTTAAGAGGTCACGGGTGACGTGTCATTATCATTTGTATTAGTTTATATTGGCTGAAAGGATGAAAGGGGAAACAAGAATATTGACTTATGTTACTTCATATTGAGTTAGTGTCCCTTTGCAAAGGGCCTCTGGCTTAAGCCGTAGCCGTAAATAGTTTCCGTTCCAACAGGGATGGGGCGGTCTCGGGGCAGGGATGCGTTCGTCCCTTCCGACTGCGTCTTTCTGCCTTCCGCCATCGCACTGAGTATCTTGAAATTTGTAAGACCCCACGGTGCTGTAACTGAAGGGGAGTTTGTTTAAGCTCAGACTTCAAACAGTGGATTACCTTTTATCATATTATATAATGAATTACTGATCCGCCGATTGTGAATATTTCAGCAAAGGCGCGCCGACAAAGGCTGGCGCTGGCAAATCCCACTCCTGCTCTGCCCTTCTCCTCCCTGCCCGCAGATGCGCAGAGTCTCGCCAGGTCCCGCCATGCACAGAATCATCGAATGGTTCCGGCTGGAAGGGATCCTCAAGACCATCTCGTTCCACCCCCTGCCCTGGGCAGGGCCACCTCCCACCAGCCCAGGTTGCTCCAAGCCCCGTCCAACCTGGCCTTGAACACCTCCAGGGATGGGGCAGCCACAGCTTCTCGGGGCAACCTGTGCCAGGGGCTCACCACCCTCACTCACAGTCAAGAATTTCTTCCCAATATCTCATCTAAATCTCCCCTCTTGCAGTGCAAAACTGTTCCCCCTCGTCCCATGTCTCTCCTCCCTGACCAAGAGTCCCTCCCCAGCTCTCCTGGAGCCCCTTTAGGCACTGGAAGGGGCTCCGAGGTCTCCCCGGAGCCTTCTCTTCTCCAGGCTGAACCCCCCCAACTCTCCCAGCCTGTCCTCCCAGCAGAGGGGCTCCAGCCCTCGCAGCAGCTCCGTGCCCTCCTCTGGCCCCGCTCCAAGAGCTCAGACCGCACGGGTGTCAGACCAGTGGCAGGTCGGTGTGCACCGTCCCTTCAGACACGGCTCCACACGCACAGCAGATCCTCAGCCACCCGTCAGGCTGTGACAGCTTTCCCTGAAACACAGCATCACTTTGTCACTGAGAAGGGAAAGATAAGATGGTCAAACCGGGCAGCGGATGAAGACGTCAGCGCGCAGGGTGGCAGTGTGGGGGGGAGACGTCTCCCCAGAACGGTGGCCCGGGTCAGTCCTAGAGCATCCTAGGGCTTTCTCTCCTTGTAAATGCAGCTTTTATCTGCGCTCACTTGTGTCAGAGGAACCATAATTTGTGCTTATTGAGTTGCTGACTTTGAGGCGATACCGGTGCAAACGTGTGCTATTCGAAATCTCGGCTTCATTGGGTATGTGTAGGTAAACGGCGCTCTTGAGGGACCGGTTCCCATTTCGGCACGCCTTTCCTGGGGGACTGAGGGAGCCGGCAGACGACTGGAACGCACATTTCCATTGTCCTCCCTATAGCAATATGGAAGAAAGAGATAAAGCAAAAAAAACATACATATTTCTGGCTTAAAGCTGCCCAGACGAGATGTTCAGGAGCTGTTTGCACTGAAACTAGGATGTACCGTGCATGCAAGAAGAGGTCGGGCGTCTGCTCCCCATCTGCAAATGCAGAAGATGGTATCGCTGGAAACAGAAAGGATTTCAGGTCTTTGAGATGAGTTTCTGATTGTTTTGCTTCGTGCACGCTCCACAGGTCCTTCGGCGCACCGGTGCGGTGCCGGGGCCGTCGTTGGCATTCCGGCGGCATGGCGCTCGCTGCATCGATCGATGGCAGCCGCGGCCCTGCCCGCCGCATTGACTGACAGCTTCAATAGTTCTCATTTTAAGAAGTGCAGCATGGATAATTAAGCAATGCACTCCACAAGTCGGTGATCAGCTTCTTGTGGAGGACCAATAATGAATAAAAAGTACATTAACTAAATTAAACTCGCGGTGCCTGTAGGTCTGTAACTGTAGAGTTGCCTTTATGAAATTCATTACAGTTTATAAGGGCTCTGTTAATCAAAAGACTCCTGCAGAAAACATTCTGGGGTTTAAAGTTTATTTTAACGCTGTATTGTTTAGAGCAGAGAGGTTGTCAGTGTCGCTGTTCAGACCGAATGCTGAACGGTGCTCTGACTCTGGGACCGTGGAATGGGGAGGAATTGAATGCCAACAATTAACTGGTGTCGTCCTCCTCCCCCAAATCTGCATAACAAGAGTTTATGCCGTTTCCTAATGACGTCTTGTCTTTGAACGCAAGCGCTGTGCTTAGTTGTGTATTTAGTGCAGGGGAACAGGTACGGGGGCCGTCCCAGCGCCTGCCGGCCAACAGCCGCCTCTGTGCCGCCACGTGGGTGGTCCTTGGTCACGTCCCGTGAGTGTACCGCGGGAATTCATCCCGCGCTTGATGGACATACACTTATCTGGTGGTTTATTTAGATTTCTTTCTCCGGAGCGCTGAATTTGCGTTGCTTCCTGTACATTAAATATAGAAGTTGGGTCGCTTGCTGGAGCGAGCAGGGCTGGGGCATGCGTGTGCTTCCCTGGCCGACGGGCTGCCTGAAGGCATTCATCTTCTTCGTGCTTGAGAGAACAGCTGGATAATTCTTAAACATCTTTTAAAAAATGCACGTGAACCAGCCAAGGTGCAGGAGACGACGAAGGGACGCAGACGGTGTGCCTCGGTGTCCCCGGGGTTTTGTAGCCGGAGGGCGCAGGAGCAGGGGCACGTGGGGGATTCGCCGCTCCTCGGGGTGCTCAGCCCCTGCTCCGGCCGTGCTGCGCCGCGGTGGGCGCACTCGAACGCGCGCTTGCCGCGTCCCTCTCGGTGCCCGGGGAGCTCGCTGTCTGCAGAGCTCTCGGCCGAGCGGGTGCCCCTCTTGCCGTCCAGATGCAGAAGCGTTTTCGACCGACAGGACCGTAGTGCCGCCTGCGCGGTTGCTCTCCCGACTTTCCTCCGTGAGAGGCTGCCAACTGCAGACTTGGATGGGAGCCATTTATTTGTAGCGCAGTCAATCTTCCCTTAAAGAAAACCACCAGTGAATTAGCTTTTGCATAGTGTTTCAATCAAAGCATTTGATCCTTGTTTCTGCGAGATAATCCTAAGAACTTCTTATTTGGAGAATAGAAGACCGTGATGGATTTAATTCATAAAGGGAAGCAGCCGTAAGGAATGTAAATGTAAGAGGCTGATAAGGTAGGATTTCCTCGTTGCTATGACAACCCCTGGGTCATGAGCCTGAGAAAATATAAAGTAAGTCCTGGAGCTGTGAAGATGATTATAAAATTTAACTGTCATTCTTCATTTGGAGTTGATGGCAAACATTATTTACTTAAGTTTATCTGCAGGCAGGCGAGGATCCTTTCTTCCCCCTTTAAATCGGAGGCTTGCGTCGCGAGTGAACGCGTCCGACATCACAAAGCGAACCCGCTCGTTGTTATTCCAAGCGGGCCATTCCCACGCAGCGATCCGGGCGGTCTCCTGGAGAAAGCGGAGCTGTTATCCGGCGTATCCCTCCGGAAGGCATCCCTGACGGCGCAGGGGGCTCCCCCGCCCCGGGGGTGCCCTTATTCCTGCTTTCTTACCCCGCAGTCCAGCTTTTGGCTTCCGTAGGGGCAGGAGCGCGCAAAGCCAGTGATGTGCGAAGGAGAGCTGGGCTGGTTCGGCGGTGGTGTCCTCCGGTTCGAAACCGGCAGACGATTCCTCTTCCAGCCCGTAGGTGTTTCGTGGGGTTGAGGGCTGAAAGGGCGGTCGCAGCTGGAATAGCAGAAAGCATGGAATATTTCGTGTGGAGCTGCTGCCACTGCCGGGCTAACGGCGCCGGGCATCGTCTGGGTGCGCGGCGGCGGCGGAGCCGCCTCGTGCCGGGCTGGCGCGGATGCGCCGGCTGCTGCAGGAACGCAGATGGGTTTTGTACAAGCGCCTCTCAGAGCTCTCCTCCAGGTGGAACCCGGGGACTCCCTGGCTTTCAAGAGGCCCCTCTACATGTACGTCTAGGTTTCAAGCATTTCTGGCGTTGTATAGTAAGAAAACCCCGTATCTCGTGAGCAGTGTGTGTAGTTTGAGGACTGCCAGCCGTGCCCCTCCGCAGCGGCCTCTGGCCGTTTTGGGAAGGTGTTTTGGGAAGGTGGGAGCCGGTGCTGCAGGGAAATACTCAAAGTAAACTGCCTTTATGTAGCATTAACCCTTCCACCGTTTGGATCGCCGCCTTGTTTCTGCCTGCCTTTTAAAAAGGAAGGAAGAACTCTTGCAATTACTTTAAGGGTGTTCCAGCTGCGGTGATGGAACATCTGACCCAAATGAAGAGCACTAAAAACCATCCAGAATCTCACTCTGAACTTTTTTACTGCATTTGAAAGATTTTTCTATTGCCGCTCAGTCTTACTTGAGGTGATAAAACGTGAAGTCATTTGATGTTCACATAAACTAAATTCCTTTTAAGGCTTTTCACTGACTACCGGAGTGAACGCGATGCTATTTTTGAGGCCGGTCTTACAATTTCAGTTGGGAAACTCTTTCACCTTTGCGGCTTTCATCCTGAAATGAAGCTGGTGCGGGCGAGCCGGCCAATTCTGGTGAAGATCAGAGTTTATAGCCGTTACTAAAGAGAAAGTAGCTCTTGTGGAAATGGAGCAGAGAATTATCGCTGTACTAAGAAAACCAGAATTGATTATTACTTTTCCTACTATGGAAACTTTCTGAAGGCACGTGCCCGAGTGGAAACTGAAGCAATGTGAAGTTCTACTCGGTGCCGTTTTTTTGTATCAGCCCTTTATGTGCATGACCCCGGCACCGCTAACGCCATCTCTCGCTGCGTATGTTGGAAGGAGTGGGGATTTTTTAAACGCTGATTTTGTTCATTATCCCGATGCGCTCTGGTGAGAGCGTGAGCGTCGGTAAGGAGCGAGGGAAGGGTCTGGGTGATGGCGGGGCGAGGGGGCAGCGCTCACGCCGCGTCGCCGTTGCTTTGGGGTGTCCTGCTCCCTTTGCTCCGTTATCAAACATAAAACACGCCAACCATCTTTTTCTACGTGGAAAAATATGTTCAGGCGGGGAGGAATCCTACCGCACATGCTTGCGTTTCGGTTCGGAGTCCAGTGCAGCTTCCTGCAATAACATATTTTCGGAAACATTTACTCGATACAAAGCCGGTACTTTCCTCCCTGGAGCAGGTGGGGCGTTAGTGTCCCCCCGACCTCCTCTCAACAGGCGTGGGCGAGCGGTCCTGTTTCTCTCGGCTGTCTTTAGGCGTTCAAGGCCACGGTTTGGGAAGGTACATCAAAACGCGTGGTCCAACAGGCGTCAGCGGGACAGAGTGTTGAGCCGGAGCTCCCAAGTGCAAAGGAGAACCGAAACGTCGGAGCGTACCGGCTCTGAACAGAAAAGAGCATTTTTATTTAGTTTCTCATCAGTTCTCCTTAAGCGTCGCGATGCCTCTAAATTGATTGGCGATGTAGCTCTACCGCCCTAGTTTAAGATGGAAAATACTTCTTTGCAACTGCGAAGACGAAAGCCTTTTGAGCTAATTAAATCTGCGAAGAAGCAAACGTGAGCTGAGCGCGGGGGTCATTAGCCCGTCCCACGGCAGCCGGGGCCGCCCCGGGGCTGGCACAGCCCGGCCGGCCAGCGGGCAGGTAACTCACATCCCTCCCGAAAACGGAGGTCTGGAGCGGTGCGCGGGAGGCTGCGCGTGTGAATCCGCGGCAGAAATAGCTGCTCGTGCGAAGGCTGACAGGTACGTGCCATTCTCTTCATCCGCACGTGCTGTCTGCGCTGCTGCCGCGGGAGCTGGCAGCAGCCTGGCGGCGGTGGGTGGCGAACAAAGGCTCTTCTCAGGAATATTTTCCAGACAAAGTTAGAATTAGAAGCGCGGCGCTGATACAAAACAACGGCGATAAAGATACGGATGGAGGGAGTTGCCGGCAATACGCAACCCAACTGAAATTTGTGAAACGAGACTTTTTCTCTCCTTGTGCCGAGCTCTGCGGTGTTGCTTTCTCCTCCTTGCGAGGCGCGCGTTGCTTGTGATCTGCTCTGCCCGCCTGTTACTGACACGGCGGCAGAGATCAGTAATTCATGAACGCGCGGACGGGAATTAGCTCTCGAGATGAGGTCGCTCGTTGAGTCAGGACAGAGGGCTTTGCCGGTGCGTCTCAGCCGAGCGCGGTCCTTAGGCGCGATGCTCCCCTCTGACTGTTCCTTCAGCCTTTGGCTCATCCTTGGCTCGCCTCCGAAGCCCGGGGGCGGTGAGAAACGTCATCATCTGCCAGATCTCCTTCGAGAGCTCGCAAAACTTGATGCGAACGCATCCCACAGCCCCCCACGCGCTGCCTGAGCTCTAATCTCGTCGCTCATAAACACGCGGATAGTGTTGGTCCTGAGAGCTCAGCAGAGCCCACTCACCGCCCTCCTCTGCCAGCAGAACCGAGGGAGGGCTGCTACTAGTTCCCCGTTTTTGGCAATAGGAGGAATACGGGATATTTTTACAGGATTCGCTTGTGGGCAGAGCGGGGAGAGACGCAGCGTGCCGGTCAGCGCCGTTCTGCACAATCTCCGCTGGTTTTGTATCTCTTACCCCGTTTTTCCTGTATGAAAACTCTGCTGGAGGCGGAAGCGGCCAGAAGCAGTCATGATGGACGCTTAGGGCTCCGCTACATCAACCCGCAAAGGGACCAAGCGACCCTTTTGTGCCATCATGGAGCAGAATGTCCGTCTGTCTGTCTGCCTTCCCGTTCCTTCGGGCCGGTGGGTCTGTCTGCGCCCCCTGCTCTCGGCAGACCCTTGAGCGGGAGATGCCCGAGGGAGGTCCGCTGTGGGGCCGGAGCGGGGAGCGGGACGCCCGCAGAAGCTCATTGACGGCAACTCGTCGTTTGTTGGAGTACTCGGGAACTTCTTGCTCTCGTTACTGCAGCACGTGCGTTTTCACAGCAGGGGCCCAGCAGAGACGCAGGCGGCCGGCTCAAGCGCCTCTCCAGTTCCTGTAACGCTGTGGAAGGTTTCCCCGATAGAACGTAAGCTGAGGGGCTCCTTCTGGAGTTTTACATGGTAGAGAGGATCCGACTCGGCTCCCGGGAAGCCAATTGACCTCGTGGCTAATAGTCAAATCCCGTTGTCACGCTTGTGGCAGTCATCAGAAGGCGGCAGCCCTGCGTACCGCTCCCGCCATGCCTTATAAATTGGCAAATCATACCGGCATTAGTCGCACGATGACAGTGCGTGTCAGAGAGGGGAAGAGCGTGCATAATGTTCAGAACAGACCTGCGAGAGCAAACAGGGGAGCGTGACAGTCACTCTTCGCTTCGGTCTCCCTCACAAGCGTGCCAGATGAACGGTGTTCTTCGCTTCGGTACTGCGCGGGTGTCCAGCCTGGGGCGCGCTGACCTGGCGTGGCACCTTGGCCGGGGACGGTGAAGGTTGCGCCGTCCCTCGGGGACGCACCTTTGATCACCTCCGCGCCGCAGGAGGGTTTCTCGGACGGTGAGAGCTCCTTCGCAGGCCAATGTGTCGGGCGGGAGGAATCGCGAGGCCGCGGGGAGACGCGCGAGGGTTTCTGGCCCAGGTGAAGTTGGGCAGCAGCGGGTGTGGGTGGAATCCCATGCTGACATTTCGGATACCTTCAGCTAAAATAAGAGGTAATTGCAAAACAGCAGTGGTAAATGTCGTCTGTTCTGCTCCCGTAAAAGAGATGAAGCGGTGCAAACAAGTAGGCAAAGATCACACAAGCAATAAAGATCATTATGAGTAAGCGCAGAAGTAGAAGATCAACCTATATTCGTTTTGCCAACTTCTTTAGCTGCCAAAATGTAACGATTATGTTAAACGTGTGGCTTTCCAAGCAAATCGCATAAAGCCTGTTTGTGGGTGTACTACGTTGTAGGAGGTGATACCTCTGTTCCTTTGCCTCCTTGGATGGGAACGCGGGTTAGCACCCCCGCCCCAAAAGGGACTCCGGCTTTTTGGGCTGCTTCTGCTTTGGGTTCTGCAGTCTGGAGTGGTTAAAATGGACCGAGGTTGAAAAAAAGCGTGCTGCCATCTCCCCTGAGGGCTCCGTTCTGTCCTCCAGATGGTACTCGGCTCCGCTTCCGTGTATTTTCCAGCTTGACTCTGGTTTTGGTTGGGGTTTTTTGTAGATGTTGAGCAACTGAGAGGTTTCGAGAGGACAGGTATGGTTCTCGTCGGGAAGTTTCCTTGCTTTGTACTGTCTTCAGAGATACCATTAAAAATTCCCATTCCGAGAAGCCCGTGGCATCCTGACAGCATGTGAGCAAAGGTGCGGGGATGATTGGAGTGGCGTCCAGGACCCTGCGGTTATACGCAGAAAAGCGCGTGTTTATACTCGAGCACCTGCCCCTTGCCCGTGCTCTGTTAAACCTCGGGGCAGTTAATGGTCAGGGGGTTTGCCCACAAACTTTGTGCGTCTCCATTTTTCATTGCAGTTTGGCATTTTTCTGCTTGCCCGGGATTGTATGGGCTCAACGCCCTCAGCAGTCACCAAAACCAGAGCGGCTTGCGGAAACTTTCGGGGGACCGCTGGAAAAGTGTGTTACGATGGTATCAAGACTCTGTTTAATTTATGGAAGAGAAGGGAGGTTAACACATGAGAGACAGAAATCCGCTGTTCTCTGTGTAAGTGAAAGGTCATGTTACTGAGCACTGCAGGGTGGATTTGTGAAAAACGAGCTCCTGTTTGCGAGGAATTAGAATGAGCCTCTGATTTTTTTTTTTTCCACTTGTGACCTTTAAAGATGCTGCTCTCAGATTGATAAGCAGGCTGATGCTTTTAGCAACCCAATCCAAAATTTCGTTCTCATAGAAAACCTATCGTTCGAAGGCCGCGGGCATTAGTGCCAGCAAACGTTCCTTTCCGCGACCCCCTCTGGGGAAGGGGGTGCAGGGGAGGCGCCTTCGCTGCAAACACAAGGAGGACTCACGTTTGTTTCAGATGAATAAAAAGGTAAACTTCCTGTGCTCCAGAGCCTCAGCCTAAGGACGTTCCCTACCTCCTTTTTTTCCGGCAATTCTGCTTTATCCTTTTCTCATTTCGTTGCCGGCCTTGGAGTGCTCCTGCCTGGCGGGACGGTAGACGAAGCTGAGGGAGGTTGACTCTGCACCCTGAGCCAGGAGATGCTCTCTTCCCTCCCGTGCCGCCGAGGAGGTGCGTCGTTCTGAGGCCGGTGAGAGGGGGACCGGGGAGCCCGTGCCGGTTGCCGGTGGCACGCTGTGCCTGTGACGCACGGGCAGGTTTCGTGTGGGTTGTCTGGGCTCCTGCTCGCCGACGGAGCGCTTCCACTCCTCGCTGTGAGTATCGCTGCGAGCATCCGTGCGTTCTCTCGGCTTCCGAAGCCTCCCAGCGCTACCCTACGGGGGTTTTTTGCCAAATCCATAGCTGCACATTGTTTTTTTCTGCTGCCCGCTCGCAGCTCTGGTGGCGGCAGGACTCCAGGAGCAGGGGATTTCGGGACGCTGCAGCGTGAGGGGCGAAAATAACGGCAGCGGCAGATGCGCTGAACTAAGGGAAATCCTCCCGTTGTGGCGGGCAGCGGTTCCCCCTGCGTCGGGAGCGCCGCTGCATCCCGCAGGTGCGCAGCGGCAGCCCCCGGCGCTGCGTGGGGCCGTTGGCTGAGCGGAGGGCTGGCTGCTCCAGCTCGGCGGTCCCGCCGGGGGCTTTCCCCGCCCGTGTTCTGTGGCCCGGGAGTGCTGTAGGCACTGAAGCGCTGCCGCTGTAGGCACCCCGCGTATTTGAATTCCCGCAGCGGGGCTGGGCCGTGCTGTGCGTTCCGCCGGGTGCACCGCGCGGTCGGCCCGCGGCTGCCCTGCGCGCTCAGGCGGGAGCCTCTCCCCTGCAGGGCAAATACGTGGGGCAGGGAAACAGGCGCGTTTCTGGCCACGGCTCCTCTCGTTGCCCTGGGTCAGCCCTCATCTCCCAGTTCTAGCAGAAACGTGTCTTCTCCACGGACTCTGCTCTCAACCGCAGGAGAGCAATTAATGCAGTGGGTAATGCCGCCGTGTTGCGCTCTGTCCCGTTGCTGGGGGCTGCCGACGGGCGAGTAGCGCTCTCGCCGCGGTTCTGAGGCCGTTCTCTCACCTGTCTCCCTGTTTCTCAGCCTTCACGTTTGTACTCGTGCGAAACTTGTGAAGTAGAGGTGCCGAGTTTCTTTGCGGTCGCTGTGGGGGCTGTGAAACAGCAGCGGCTGCGAGCAGAAATGTGAAAACGGTAAGAACGCATTTGGAGAACAGCGCTCGGAGCGTTGCCTTCAGCTAAATGCTGCGCTGAGGTCTGATCCATCCCAGCGACGTCGCGAGAGTGAGCGCGTGCATTAGCTGTACAGTTCCCGAAGAAGAAGGTGAGGTATACACGTATGGCCCCCCTGCAGAAAGCCACCGCTGGCGCCGGTCAGAGGCATTGCCCAAAGCCCAAAGCGGAGGTGGCAGAAGGCGGCAGCGACCACGCTCGCTCTTTCACAGCGCTCCCGTGTGAGCGCCGCCCTCGCAGGAGCGCGACGCCGCAGCAGCACGCTGCCAGCGCGATGGAAACCTCTTTGGGTCAGCCAAGTTCCCTGGTTCTGGGCCAGACATCTGGCTTTGGGGTTTTCACGGCTTTCTTCAGTAGCGTTAGGAGACCTCATAAAGCGGTCTCTCCGGGGTATTGTGCGAGAGCCACATTCCCAACCAATTAGAGGACTGGTCTACATCAGTAATGAGCCCTCGCTTTGGGAAGGGACGGCAGGAGGACAAAAGCAGAACTTTCAATGGAAGCTGCAAAACCTTTTCCCGTGAATAGACGTGGGCTTGTTAATTGGGTTCGCCATTCGGAACGTTCCCTCTCGCTCTGGCTGCGTGTCCCCGGCCCCAGCCCGGGGGGAGAGCGCCGTTCGCAAGGGAAAACGGCTGAGAAGCTGCGGCTCTTTGGGTTTCGCTGTTAATGGTTTTTGGCGATGAGGCACGATTGAGCATTTTTCAGACCAGAAAAGTACGCCGAGTCGTTTTCTCAGCTGGGCGGGTCTCATCAGAGCAAAAAGATCACACAGTCCTTGGGAAGAAGGTTTGCTTTCTCTGCCTTCAGCACCGTCCTCATTAGCTGTGAGGTGGTGGGAGACGGAGGAGCCGCTCCGGCCGAGCTCGTTGCTCCCTAGCGCCGCGGCGGGGCTGTGGGGCGCGAGCAGAGGCTGGGCGCTGGCGATGGGCGCTGCATCACGTAGGCTGGCGGCCATCCTCCGGGCCTCCTGGCAACGTTCCCGCTCGGCTTCTGGCCGTGCATAAAGGCAGCAGCTCTCCAGCCTTGCTGGGAGGTGTCGGGACGGGGCTCTGCAGGAGCTGTGCCGTGCCCTGACGTGCTGTGGGTGCTGCTCGCAGGGGGAGCCCTGTCCCGAAGCACCAAAACCTCCTTGTTTCAGATCGGTCACGTCCGGCTGGGAAGATCTTGGAGTAACACGGGAGCTTTGCACATGGGTGGGCACGCGGTTCCCGGGTCGCACTGCCCTTCACAGAGTCCCAGGCAGAAGGGCAAAGCTGATGGCGGCGTGTTGCAGTGCCATAGTGGAGCACCTCCATGTGAGGAAGCGTATTAAAATGTACATTTCATAAGTGAACCACCGCCCCCCTGTTACGTATAGGTGTTGATGGCCCGGGGTTTGTACGGGGGATTTTCAAGCTTGCTGCTTCTGAATGTTTTCTTTAGAGCTCGGGAGGTACCAAACGAGAAGCGAGATTTGAATGAAAATCTCTTTGGCTTCTGCAGTGAATTATTGAGGGTCTGCTCAGAGACAGCCGTCCGTGTGTCTACGCGGGTAACTTGCCCATCAGCGTACGTTTTGCTGATGTTTCCTTAGAAAACAAGCCAGAAAACGCTCTGAGCCAGCATGAAGACCTCATCCCGCTGGGGTTGTGCGTCAGGTGAGAGGTGCAGGGTATACGGGGGGTCGGTCTGACACACAGCAGCAGTGTAGGTCCCGTGGCAGCGCTGGGCGTCCCCGTAGCTCAACGGGCCACCGCACGGTTGGGGTGAGCGGATGCAAACGCGCAGTCGCGAGTTGGAGGTGTCTGGTCGGAGGTTCGGGGGGATGAGGGTTTCCCGTCCTGCGGACCAGCGCTCACAAAGCTGCGGTCATTGGCGCTGTGGCTGAGCCGGCGGTGCCGGTGCTGTGCCGGGCGGGCGCCGAGGGGCCGCCGCAGCCCACGAGTTGGCCGTACCGCCCGGCCACGGCAGCCGCCGGCTGAGGAGTGACAAGGTTAGTTCCTTACATCGCATTTCGGATTGAAACGAGGAGTGTGGCAGCTGAATTTCATCCTTTTCCCATTCCCTACCCCCGTTTGATGACGCTATTGTTTCTTCGGGCGTATTAAAATGGAATTTGACTTCAGTCATTATGCGTTGTCCCCCGCGCTGCCGCCCTGTGATCGGCTGGCTGTGTGCTCTCGCAGCCCTCCCCTCCGTCAGAAAGGTTTGCTAATGAGCAGAATGTAATTTGGGGTTTTTTTTTTAGGAAATTATACGAAACAGCATACCCATAAAACCTTATGATTCACGATGGTTTGTTTTGTCCTGGTAACGCAACCCAAAGCGAGGAGCCGTTCCCCAGCCGGCGGCGGCTGCGCGTGCCCGCGCCTGCGGCAGGCGGAGGATAACCCGTCCCGTCCCGCCGGGGAGCGCGGCGCGCTGGGCGCCCGCCTCGGGGCTGGGCACGGGGGGGCGAGCGGCTCCCGAAGCAAAGGTGGGCGGTAGGAAAACGGCGTTTTCCTGGTTGAAGTCAGCGAGCTCACTTTCGGTACAGTGTCTGTGTCCAAGTGTTTTTCCCCAAAACCCGAGTGTGTTTTATCCCATCCACCGAGCTGCATTAAATGCCCCCCACGGGATGGGTACTCCGCGGCACCGAATTTCCTTCCAGCAGCAGCCCCCGGAGGCGAGAGGGGCACTTCTCACGGGGGGGGGGTCTGGGGGAGGTATGGACCTAACATTGGAGGTGGAACCTCGCCAGCGCCTCCCAGGGATTAAAGGATTTATGGTACCTGCAAGCTGGTGTAACTCTTCCAGCCAGCAGCCGACCTGCCCTGCTGAAAACGGCTCAGTGTGTGCAGCCCTGGCGGGGTTAACAAAAAAAAANAAAAAAAAAAAGGGCAAAACAAGAGCACCTTCAGTATGGCAACCACCCAAGCGGCATTTCAGCAAAAGCCCTTTCAAAGTTTATGAACTGCTTTTAAAAGGCAGATGGAGCCGGGCTGCCATTTCAGCGCCTCGCCGTAGACGTACCCGCCATGAATCGGACTTAACGTTTGTAGCTCTGAAACATGGGGCATCGTGTAGGTCGTTGACAGCAGCGCTGTTGAAAGGTCGGGGTTTCGGGGCTTTAAGGAAGGGTATTTTTGACAGACCTTACTGTAAGTTACGGGAGTTTATATACGGTGTTTTTAAAAGCAAGTGAATGAGGGGGGGAACTTGTTGCTCTCAGAGGTGAGCGCAGCCCCTGACTGAAGCAGTGAGCTGCTGAGAGCTCCAGCTCTGCTGAGCTGCCGAGCTATTTATTGCAGAGTGCTTCCTTTAAAAATGAGTCTTGTTTTTAAGTATTCTGCCCTTGATGTGCTGAGTACGAGAGCGGGAGGGCCAGCCTTACAGTTCCTTAAAAGCTGGCAAAAATAAGCAGACCTCTTCAAACTGTCGGGGTTTGGGAAAAGAATGGTGAAGAATGTGTATAATTTAAATTGTTCTTTCAAGAAATGCTAAGCAAATGTCTAGCAGATTTTCAGCTGCCGTCGGCAACATCTGTAGAAGGTCTCGTGTCTCTGGTGTGACGCGTCAGCGGAACGACGGGACTGTGCTCGGCTTTGACGAGAGGACCAGGAGGAGAAGCTGCGAGAGGGCGTGATTTTGAAATACCATTGCTGCCTTTACGAATAGGAAGAGGGGAGGCCGTGTACACACGGGCTGTCTGCTCGCGCCCCGGGGATGGCCGCTAGCCCTTGTCCTCCCTATCCCCGCCGCCGGTGCGGGCTGCCCACCGTGCGAGCTCCGTGCTGCCCACCAGAGTCGGGGAACGGGCAGCACCGAGGGGCTGCTCCCCCTTGGGCGCCCCCGCCACGAACGCGCCGTTTTGTGCGAAACCGCAGCGAAAAAGCGGTCTGTCGGATTCCTCTGGCGTGCGCCGGAGAGCTGGTGGGCCATGGCGGGGAGGGAGGGAGGAGAAAGCAGGACAGCAGCGTGGCCCGGCCGCGACCGGTGGCTCCCGCCGGCCAAGCATCCCTCCCTGGTCCCCGCTCTGCGCTTCCCGGGGGTGTCCTGGAGAGCTCATCCACGGCACCAACCGGCTTTGGGTGGCGCCGAGTGCATACACGTGTCTTCTCGCGTCGAGGAACCGTGTCGCTAATGGCCGTGATCATCTCATCCTGGCTAACAGAAGTAAACCCCACCGTGAGGCTGGGCACGGCGAGAAGCTGCGGGCTTTTGGAGGTCGCTTTGTAATCCCGGCCGCATCGGCGCTGCGCGCGGGAAGGAGAGGCTTTATTTAATTCTAATAACGGTAGAGATAACGTTGGCTTTGTGCTAGTGCCGGGCACAGCTGTTCCGTAATATCCACGGCGGCACGCGGTATGAATGGCGAGCAAGGTGTCCAGCCTCCAGGATGTTTTCCTTGCTTTTCAGCGCTTGAATGGATTGCACTGGTTTATTGGAATAGCTCTGACTTTGTGCTGGCGGTAATTAATTCCCTTTTCCGGGCTGGGGGGAAGGTTGGTTATAATTTCCTGCATTCTTTTATCATAAGGCCAAAGGAGAAACTCGGAATAGCAAACAGATAGAAGCGCTGCGTACGCGCGGTTGAAATTCAGCTTCGAGCAGTTAAGAAGATAGATTTTTAGTGAAGTGGTCTCTGTATTTGCACACAATTTTAAAACAAGGTGACCCAGAGGACTGGTGCGAGGATGTAGTGTCCCTTTCCGAGATCACGGGCGGTACTTCCAGCTGGCTGCAGCTCTAAATCTGTCCCCCCTCCCCTTTCTAAGGGCGGTTTAGTGGGATGGAAGACAGCAGTTTGATCTACGCGTGGTTTTCGTGCTGCGGGGTGGGCAGGAGGAGGATCGTCGGGAGGGAGTACAAATTTACACCCACCGAACTCCTTTCATCTCTGACGCCTGGGCTCCGAGCGTGGAAACGCGGCGAGTGAGCGGCACGGAGAGCGCGCGCTGCGCTGCGGCCGTCCTCCCTGCCCGCGCCGGGCTCCGGTCAGCCCTCCCGGGGCCTCCCCCGCGCTCGGGCTGCAGAGAAAACGCTGCCGTAAGCGGTGGGGAACGCTCACTGGAGAACCAGAAACTGGGGCAAGAACGAGTTTCTTGGATGTTTTCGCTGATTTGGGTGTCTTTCCCAAAGATGGGAAGCACCTCGCGGCTCTCGCTGTTCTCAGGTCCTCTCTAGTAACGCTTTTGCTTCACGGCCGTTGCGATCCGCAGGACACGGTCCTGTTGGAATCAGGGTTGTGTAAAGACAGGCAACGCGGGCAAACGCCTGAGCAAAGTGGTGGTAACTGCTGGCAAGAGCCGGATTGTCGTGCCAGCATTTGGGATTTCCCATACGGAAAATTCCCTTTCCTGCAAAGGTTTTCCCGGAGCTGCTCGGCGTGGTCGCCGGCCACCGGCCCCTTCCCTGTAAGCGCTGCGGCAGCCCCGTGCCGGGGGCGGCTTCGGAGCTCTCAGACAGGGCAGAAGTGCCCAGGGGGAGGACGGGCGGGTGGAGAAGGCGCTGCGGTCCTCCCCGGCTCCCCTCGCCGCAGCCTCCATGGTCCTCCCCGGCTCCCCTCGCCGCAGCCTCCATGCCTGTTGCCTTGCCAACGCCGTGCGGAGGAGACGGCGCTTCTGCTGCAGAGCTGCAACGGCGGGCGCACCGGGGCGGCGGGGGGGGGGAGAGCCTCGGCCCCTTAGAAAGACGCGATTCCACGCGGGCAGAAAGGGGGACTCGCAACGCTCGCAGAAACACTCAGTGTTCTCTCCGTGCCACTGCTGAAACCGCGACAGCGTCGCGGTTTAGCGATGGGTAACGATGAAACGTCAGTTCCAAATCTGGGCGTTTTCTGCCTTTTGGTCCGTCTCCGGCTGCGACGTCAGCGGGCTCGACAGCCCACGGCCGGCTGGGTGCCCCCTGGCCGCACCCGCGGAGCCCGTACCTGCTGGGGTTTGCCATGCGCCTGTCAAGGAGCAGCAGTCAGTCGAAAATGGGCTCAGTTTGCACGTTTTAACGTTCCTCCGGAGAAAACAAGAAACGTTGAGATTTTAAAATAGGACAGGCACAGCAGTATCTGGAGATGCACGTTGCCCGTGTTTGCCTTTCTTTACAGTTCGCGTCCCTTTTGCGGTAGCTCGAACGCCCCCTTCGCCGGAAAGCAGACGCCCAAATGTCATTGTAGGGACGCGGTGGGGATCCCCTCGCAGCTCTCCCTCGCCGGGGCAGCGCGCGGTCCCGGAGCAGCCTGCGTTCACGTGGGCGCGACGCGGCCCCATCGCTGCCCGCGGCCGTTGGGAGCGTTGTCGGGATGCTGCCCCTCCGGCCCCGCAGCTGGGGCTCCCCGGGGGTCCCCGCCCCGGCGTTAGTCAGCCCCGCGCAGGAGCGCCGCAAAAAATTCACATGTCGGTCCGAAAGGTGAAAATCTGAAACGTGAAGGCTTTTCTTGCAGCGGTCGTGCCTGGGAGCGCGCCGCTTCCCCGACAGCAGTAGCTGAAGTCAGTAGCTGTAGCTGTCTCGTTCTTTCTTCAGGCAGTGTTTTGATAAATGTTGATGAGTTTAACTGTAAAACTAAATGACATTTATAGCACGATGTATGCTTTACCCATTGCTTAATTATATCTAATGGTGTTGCGTGTAAAAGGCATTTACCATTCTACTTTTGTTTAAAGCGAGGATCTAAACCTCAAGGCCTGTGGGTTTTTGTACAAAGATGAAGACTTAATTAAAAAACAAATACATACCATTTTTAAAAGGCAACTGCAACTTTAAGAAATATGTGATATAATTTGCCGAGCGCTTGCTAAGAGAGAGGAGCGCTCTGAATTGCGAGGGGTCGGGCTCCCGCGGCGCGGC
Source organism: Anarhynchus alexandrinus (assembly GCA_008711295.1). Taxonomy (NCBI): domain Eukaryota; kingdom Metazoa; phylum Chordata; class Aves; order Charadriiformes; family Charadriidae; genus Anarhynchus; species Anarhynchus alexandrinus. The sequence goes on along the minus strand of VUYV01000284.1, from coordinate 649,992 downwards.
TGGTTTGGAGAGCCCGGCGAGCGGCAACCATGACCCTTTGCCCCCTCGCTCCGGGTGCCGCCGANTCCCCCCTGGTCCCCCCCAGCCACCCCGGTCCCCCCCGGGCTGGGGCAGCCGGCCCCGCTGCGGTGAGCTGCCTTGGGGTGGGTCGAGCCTTTGGGCGCAAAGTCATTTGAGCAAGGTGGGATGAGGACTGGGCAGTACGCCATTCCTTCCCCCTTCCTTCCAACTTTGCCTTTGTCTCGTTGGGCAGCGCAGACACCGATTCTCCGTCGAGGACAGGGCAGAAGCGGGGGGTGTATCCAGCGAGCTGCATCTTGAAAATAAACACCGGATCAGAGCTTTGTGCCCTGCGCTCAGCTGGCAGCGCTGGCGCGGGCAGGAATGTGCGCTGAGCATCTGCCCCTTCTCTGCTTTTCAGGGGTTTAGCCAAAGCAAATCCCGTAGATGGGGGGGGGAATAATACAAAAACGCATTTTCTGCCCCCCCGCCTGGGGGAACGGCCGGGCGGAGGCTGAAGGGGGGACGGGCAGAGTCTGCAGCGAGGAGATTAATGTTTAAAGACGTTAGCGCTGGTCTTGTACTAACGTTGATAAATCCGATGGGTGGCAGATTGAGGGCCGGTTCCGCGTTTTTTCTTCCTCTTCTGTGAAATAATAAATATGGTAAAATAGCTCTCAGAACTGCCTTTATCGCGGGGATGAATCAGGACAGTGGGTGTTGCGAGAGACTTAAAACTTACAAATATGTTGCCCTTTAGGCGAGCATTCATCACCGTGTCTGATCTGGGATCTAGACGAAAGGCTTTTGTTATAACACACCTTTTTATCCTTTCTTGGAAGTAGAAATTGGAAGGAGTTCTCTCTTTGATCGTTCTGCTGCCGCTGAGATGGGGTTTTTCCCTCCCCCACTGTTTTTTTGGGGGGAACACATAATCCTCACTGATCGCGTTTGTCATTCTCCCTTTGACAAAAGATAGTATCTCTAAAAGAAAACTGAAAAGGGGGCGAGGGGAGACTTAAAAAAAGGAAGGAAGGGAAAAGACCCCCGAAGGGAGTGCCCCCTCCTCGCGGAGCGGTGCGGGGACAGATGATGCGCGATGGTGGGTGAAGTGCCGCGTCTGCTCCGGCCGCCTCTCCCCGCCGCGCAAGGGCAGCACAGCGGCGCCGGGAAAGCCGCAGAGTGGGAACGTTCTCGGCTGTGTCCTGGCAGTCTGCGGGGTCCGGGGCAGGCGGGCACACCGGCGCTGCCCGGGCGTCCTGCGGCGGCGGCCGAGCTCTGCCCCGCGTCCGCCCCGTCCACGGGCGCTTTGCAGCAGAGATGCCGAATCGGCGAGGGCCCCGTGTGCGGGAACACTCGGGGTTATAAAACCGACTCACTGGAGGCGCGAACCGCGGGGGGCTGCGGCGGGGGGCTGCGGCGGGGGGCACGAACCTCCCCGTGGCACGCCGGGGGGCAGTTAGGCTGTGCGTGCGGGAAGATGGAGCGTTTCATAATTCTATTTTGCTTTTTGCGCTGTTCCCACCTTGTGGTGGTGTCTTCAGTTTTGCGTTACTGAGCCTACTTGTACGTGTCATTTTAGGGGAGTCCCCAGCAACTGCCGTCGGTGCCTTCCGTTAGGAACCCACTACTGTTAAAGGTAGCAGCAGCATTTTTTGCCTTATCGTGGGGGAAATGGGCCTGGAAAACGTTAAATGCATGAATTCTAGAGGCTGGCAAAGCAGGAGGCACATGGCCGCTCACTCTGCGGCGTTGCCCTGGGCACGTCCCCATCGCCGCCCCGCAGCACAGCAGGCAGTCTGCTCCGGGCCGGGGGGAGCCGGGAACGGGGCTGGGATGGGCCAGAAACCGGGAATCCGCTTCAAAGGGCAAAACATAAGCTTGCCTTAATCCCTGTGCGGTCCGTATTCCGTGGGGCTGTGCGCGGGAGGGGGGTTAGATCTACAAGCTCTCAGTTGTCGGAGCTGGTGGGTATTTTGCCTTCTCATTTTGGGTAGCGGTAAACACTTTGGATAAAAGTTCTGCGGGTGTCTTATTGAAGGCTGACAAAATAACTTCTGCGTGTAACGCGGCAAGTAAAGTGTTGTAATTTAAAGCTGACTGCACGCTGTCGTAGCCAAAGAATGGGAATTGGCCAGAATACCGCAAGAAAAATAGGTATTCCAATTTATTATCTATTATCCCATTGTGCTTCGGGACATTTTCTACAGGTTTGCACATTCGTTATTAACTTTGTCGTTTACTCTTTGCCTATTGCAGTGGCAGAACTGAAGATTTCAGAAGGGCTCTGATTTACACATGTAGGCAGTTAAGGGAGATCCTGTCTTTAGGAAAGAGATCAGGCGGGTGTTGATCAACATTCATCCCAGGTGCTTTATGCACATAAAGATTTCCTGGGTTTAAAAGAGATTATTAAGCTGCACGTTGTGACAGATGCTACTGACAGGAAAAAAAAAAAGGTGTTAAAAAATCTGCAAGGACTGACTTACAGGTACGGATATAAGACATATCTGCTCATTAGAGTAAAATGAAACCCATCAGCTGACACAAAACAGTTCCCCTCGCTGGTGGAGGATCCCATCGTTCTGACTGATCCATACTGGCGTTTTTGGGGGGCCCAGAGCACGGGCTGTAGGATCTGGGAACTGAGCGTATACCAAAGCGGACTTTAGTAGGAACGGCGTCTTTGCCCAACGCTTGGAGATCCCCGAGGGCGTCTCGGAGGTGAAGGACTGGGGCGGTTCGTGTCCCCGCAGGTGCTCCCCGCTGGCGGCCGTGCGCGGAGGATGCCGAGGGACGGTCCCCCACCGCGGTACCCGATCTATGCCCGTGGCAGTGTGGGTTTGGCGGCTGCAGGGAGAGGTGGAGAGAGAGCAGATGGGTGAGTTTCCTCCAAAGGTAACGCTTGCCAGTTTGGAGTGTGACCAGCGCCATGCTAAATCCGGAGCGTGTGGCTGCTGCCAGCCTCTACGGTACACAAATAGAGGCGACGGTGCAGGTGACAAACCTGCAAACACGTCCATTCTCTCCTTCTGTGCCGCGGCTTTACCCCCGTGGCAGAGAGAGAAGCGCCTGTCGGCAGCCGGTGCTGTTGAATAACGTTGTTCCGATAACGCAAATGCACTGATGCACTCATTGTCTGTGGAAACGGAATATTTTGTCGACGCTCCCTCCTCTCACCTGCAGCGACCTGCCGTGCATCAGGCTTCAGCTCCCGGTGGAACGGGTCAGGACGGAGGGAGGGAATTCCACCTGTGCTTTAAACTCCGGGTTAATCGCGGTCTCCTTCCTCAGATCTGGGCTGCGTGTGTCCTCGCTAGCGCCGTCGCTGCAAGATAAAATGCCGATAAGGAACTCTGTATTAGGGCGACGTTAATAATAGATGAGTGTTGATCCTAATTGAGTATTATTTAAGCATAGTGAGCGGAGGCGCAGCCTGCTGGGACCCTCCCGTGTTGTGGCGCTGCTCCTCCCCGGCTGTGCTCTTCCGAGGGAGCGCCCGTGGCAGGGGGACCTGCTCGGTGTCCGTGATGGGTGACGGCTTGCGGGGCCGGCCGGCCGTCAGGAGGAACACCAGGGCAGGTACCCGCCTTGTAGTTCCTCCGAGGCTGTGCACAGCTCTGCCCTTCCTTCACTGCGCTTCCGCTCGCTCCTCCGCGCTCTTCCTCGCCTCCCCCTTCGAGAGTGCCCCGTCGGGGCCCGCAGGCGTCTCCCGGGGGCGACGTCCTCCTCCGGCCTCCCTTTCTCCACCCTTCCACAAAGCAATCTTCTGTCTCCTGTGTGCAGCGGCCGAGGAGCGATGCTCACCCACATCTCCTCTGGATGATGCTCCGATAAACCTCTGACCTTCTGAGAGCAAAACAGTCTTTTATAAGTGACCTTTTATTGTCTCACGATGGACCATCACCTTCCAGAATAAACGCAAGGGATCAGCTGCTTCTGTCTCCTGAAAGCTGCTCTTCTGGAAGGTTTGTTAAACTGTTTGAGCATCCCTCCGTAGACAGAGATATAGATATAAATAAAATAAAAAGCTGCAGTAGCAACATCCTTTATTTAAGAATTGTCAGACAGGTTAAGAAATCAGTTCTAAACCAGGAAAAACATACAGCGTGCGGCTTCCCGACTCAGCCGTGGCAGCAAAACGTGTAAATTTGCGTTTAGACCTCAGAAGCTCCATTGTGGTGAGCGTGACTCGTAGGATTCCTCCTTCAAGTGGTCCGAACCCATTAGCTTGAAATACGGTCGTCCCCTGAAAGACTAAATTTCTGGCGATTGGTACGAATCGCTTTCTGTCACAAGATGTGGTTAGAAATGGGGAATAAAAGCCCGAGACCTGCCGCAGAACGGGCTGTGTTGCAAAGTGCGGCGCTGGGGCTGCGAGCGCTGCCAAATCCTCCCTGCCCCGTTCCCGGGAGCCTCCTTTGCCGTGTCCCCCCGGCGGTGACGGGGGAGATGGGTATCCATCCTCGGCACCCGCCGGCGGTAACCTTTGAAGGGACAGGCGATGTATGGCCCTGGAATTTTATCTATCGATATCTGGGTAATAGAAAGACAAGCGTGACACCTAATCCCAGCAGAGGTGACAGGTCCTATAAATCCGGGCTGCTGTGGTTACTGGGAACGGCAGGAATGGCCGGGGGCGGGGGGCAGCGGCGGTGACGGGCTCCGGGAGGTCGGGAAACGCTCCCGGCTGGGAAAGTGCCGGAGGTTTCTATTCTTGAGAGCAAAAGAAATATTTTAATTCGATCGTTCAGTGGGATGCGGGTTAACGGGTTCGTTCTTGTCGGGTGCTGCGCCGGGTGTGTGCGGAGCCCCCATCAGCTCAATTAGCTCTCCGCTCAATGAGCACTTCGGGGTGGGGAGGGCCGAGCATCTTCGGGGTGGCGGGGAGCGTGGTTCAGCCGCCGCCGCGCTGTCGCAGTGCTTCCCGCCGGTTTGCTGTCTCTGCCATTTTGGTTACAAACCGGTAGAAAGAATTCCCCCGCGCCGCTTCATCGCGCAGAGCTCCACAGATGTTTAAAGTAAATACAGCCTCTGGTGTCAGTTCGGAGCTATTGTCATCTTTTATTCTGGCTCTTTAAGCAAGGAAAGCTGTAAAAGCGGCTGTAGCGTTTTTTCTCTCCGCAGATTTAATAGCTGTGCGCGGCTTGCTCGAATTTGCAGTATATTTTTCCGAGGCGTGTGTTTCGTAACGGGAACACGCTGCCTGCGAAGAAGTGATTTTTAGCACCATCTTGCGTGTTCTCTCTGCGGGGCGGGGGGATGGGGCAGGGAAGGGGGAGCGGGGGCTGTGCCGGGGAGAGGGGCCGGCCGGGCACGTCGCTGCCGAGAGGCGCCAAGGGCGTTCACGCGCTCAAAGATGTACCGAGAGAGGGGGGGACGGGTCCCGCAGTCGCAGAGCTGAGCAGAGCGTGTGACGGGGCGACGGGGCAGCGGGAGCGGGTCTGTCCCCGCTGAGGCGTCGGGGAACTCGCGGAAGTTGGCTGGACGGTCCCGGCCACGGGCTCGCTGCTGGGCACCCGCTGGGGTCGCGTGATGCGCCGTCCAAAGCTGCGCCCAGGCGCTTCACCCGGCTCTGCTGGTTGTGGGGACGCGTGGCGAGGCCGGCGGCGGTCTTGGCGGCAGCGGCGATGGCGTGAAGCGGTAATCTGGCACCTCCATCCCGTCTGCCCTCCCCTCTTCTGAGAAACGCTGAACCCTTGCGCAGTGTTGTTCTCTGCTGTGAAGCCGAAGGCGTTGCACCTCGCTAAGGAGTAGTTCCTCCCTTGGCAACACCGCGCTTCGTTAGTGATCAGCAATGCCTGTGTCCTTACAGATCCACGATACTGATCTTTTGGGAATCACTTCTGGGAGTGTTAATTCCCCCCACCCCATCTTTTTTTCCCCAAACGGAGACTGATGCTTTTAGCGTCGTCAGGTGACACCAGAACCGGTAGCAACGGGATCACCAGCAGTGCCCTTTCCCAAAGCAACTCTTCCAAGCCTAGCTGTCGCGGCGCGGGAAGAAGAGCATGCGTTATATTTGAAAGTAAAAATGTTAGTACGAGGTGAGCGTTACCCGATCAGTCAGCTGCAGTCTAAGCCTCGGAGAGCAAAGTGGAGCTGTGGTTTGGCGTTGCGTTTTGGCCACGCCGAGTCAGTTGCTGGCCACGGAGAAGATGCTGAAGAGGGAATAGGAGGCATTGGCGTGCAGGAGAGCCTCAGAGATGCTTGGCTCCGGGGCACAGAACCGGGAACTCCATCTTACTGGAAGCGAAGGTTGCCGTTTCAAAACGTTAGTTGTAAATCTTGGTGGAAACCAAAGTTTTCCTCTGAGGATGAGGACCAAATTAAAAGCGCATTGTTGGGAGATGCCCACGCGTGGCTCCGGCCTGGGAGGGGTTCCCTTCGCGGCTGCGCAGGGTGCCCACAGCCGCAGGCTGCCTTCGCCCCGGCCCTCCCCTCGCCCTGCACTTTTCACAGTAAGCTTTTCTTACGCAAGTGGGCGACAGCATCCCGATCTCTGTGTGCTTCAAACACGCGTTGAGGAATGCGGACTGGTTTTTATTGCGTGGTTTTAAGCATTGCTCTCCAGGCCCCATCCCTTTCATCGCCGGCGCAGGACCTGTTTGGCTTCACGTGATGAGAGCCGTGTCCGTGCGCTGGCGTCTGTATGTGTATTTCATAGGCAGCCTCATCCAAAATTGTTATCGTCCTGTCGTGTCTGCAAAGATGTCATGAAATTAACTCCATAGAACGCAATTGCCTTTTCTCGCCAGCACAATTAGCGTGGGTTGTCCGTTCTTCTCAAACGCGAGTGTGGCGCCCGCAGCTCTGGGGGACGCTCTCTCGGGGCGCCCCGAGCAGCCGCGGCAGCTCCCGCAGCGTCTCCCCGCGCCGCGTTCTCCAGCCGCTTCTCCCGCCTTGAAGCAAACCTGCGGAGAAATTAAATAGCGATTTGATTTCCTTCTTTTTCCTGCTCTGAAGGGTTCCCGTATCGGAGCACGGCAAAAAGTCTCTCCAGCCCCTGCAGTGCTCCCGCCGGGCGGTGGGCGCCGTTCCTCTCCGGGGCGGACGGAGCGAGGAGGCGCGGAGGAGCGGCGGCAGGGAGCCGAAGCTGGCGGAGCGGGGGGATTGCTGGGTGTTTATAAAACTGCTTGGTGTTTGTCTCAACTCTGGCTGGTTATTTAACCGCCCCGTTCCTTTTGGGTAGCTGAAATTGATAGATGAGTTTTGACATTCAAATTACATTAATTCTGCGGATTGATCATCGTGTCATTTTTTCCTCGAGCGCGTGAACAAATAATTTGTGTATCCGTGTGGGTTGTTTCCTTTGACTCAATTTATTAAGAGAAATTTTGTTCAAGTTTATGGGCTTCCATAGTTCAGGTATGGTGAAAATTACTCTTCCTTGGAAAGCGCTTGTGTCAGTACGCCGTAGACTGAATCGGCAGTGCTGCTGCTCCTGATGGAGTACCTGGGGCTCGCGGTTTGTTAGAGATTGAAGAATCGTGCGCACGAGCACGTATTTTTAATCTTTCCCTCTTTTCTCCCTGACGCTTCGCTCCATCCTGGTGTGCCACAAGTGGAGAAAGAATTGATTTTAAATGTGACCGCTGCATGTGAGCCAAGGTCCCTGGGCTGTGTCCAGCTGAGAGGAACTGGTTTGAAACACAATTTACTCGTCTACGTCTTACTTCGCAGCCTTAAAAGCAAATACTGCGGTGGTCTCCGGCAGAAAGGCTGGTGCAGAAATGAATCGTCTGTGTTCTAGCCGAAGCCGTTCCGCAGGCGTCGCACCCCTCCGCCGTGCTCCCCCTAACAGCGAGATAAAACGTTTTTCACGTTGCAGGGAGAGGCTCGGCAAATGAGGGCAGAGGGTTGCTTTGGGTGATAACGGAAAGCGGGGTAGCGTTTTTTCCTTCCCCTTGCGTCGCAGGTGTCTGTCTCGGCGCCTGTGCTCGCTCCCCGCCGTCGCCTACGCGCGCTGCGCCCGTGCGGCAGTCCAGCCCGCAGCCCCCTCGCGGGCTGTGCCATGCGCCGACCGGCAGGAGCCGTTGTGTGTGCGGGCACAACGCACGGCGGCTTCTACAGTCCCTTTGCAGGTCGTCGGTGAGAACCTGTCCCGGGTCGTTCTGCCGTTGGGGTTTTCCCGTCGGCCCTGCTCACGCCCTGTCCCCGAAGCGCTGCCGACCGGCGGGGGGCTACCGTTGGGTTTGTCGCAGCCGTCCCTTGCTGCTCCCAACCTCTGGGATCCTCTGTCGCGTCCCGAAACTTCGTTTGCCCCCTGAATCTTTCCTTTTCTATTACAACATCCTATTGTAATGCTGCAAATGCGTCTGCCCTAATGCTCCTCAACGTACTTATATACTGCCAGGAAATATTTGTCAAGAAACTTCCATTCTGATGGGTCTAAAGAGTTCGCCTTGCGTTTTTATTTCATTTAGAGTTTGTAATTGAGGCCGTTGTCGGAAATAACTTTCTTGTCCTGGTAAGTGGGAGCAGGTAGGAATACAGATACCCAAAAGCGTTAACGTGTACGGTCTGGTGCTTTCACTTAAGCGAGCCAATTTAGGTCAGCCGAGCGAGAGGAGCGCTGCGGACAGCGGCCGGATTGGACGCCCTTTGGTTCAGGCTAACCCGGCGCAGAGCGGGAGGCTGGAGGTGCCGGCTGCCTCAGGCCGCGCGGTCCCCGTGTCCCCGCGTGCACCCTGCCCCTCGTTAGCCCCGGGCGCGCGGGGAGGAGAAACGCCGCCTTGAGGGGGACGCTGGTGCCAGCCCGCACCGGGACGCTGGACTTCTGAAGCCGTCACTCAGCGGGCTTAATGTAGCCGCGTCCCGGCATGAAAAGTTCCAGCGCCTTGAACTTCAAATAATTTATTTCTAAATTACTTCTACTGTAATTCTTATTAATTCAAATAGGCTTCTAAGCTGATGTAAAATTCAGTAAACGCAAGGAACAGTTTAATGAATTGAAAATAGGATTGAGTCTTTTAAAGTAAATGTAAAAAAATATGCTAGCAATAATTGCTTAGATGGAAATCGAATCTTAATAGCTTTGTTAATGATTTGTAGTGAATATTGCATTTATGAGAACATATCAAGCTGATCCTTGTGCAAGAACCTTGTTTTGAATGGGTTTGATAGAATTATTCCCCAGAAGCAGTTAGTAACGTTTAATAATTTTGCTTGCGCTGCTTTTGAGATATTTGAATGTTGTTTACGCCGGAGCCCGTGGCTGTTAGGCATCGGCTCGGCGCTGCTGGGACACGTCCGGGGTCTCTCTCTGGCACGGCGAGATGCAGCGCCGGTGGCAGCTGTGCCCTGGGGGTCTGTGCGGTGGGCTGGGGACCGGTCCCCCAGCGTGGGAGGGGACGCGCGTGCCCACAGCCCCGGTGCTCCATGCGCCGGGTCCAGCGCCACGGAACGGGCACGACGACATGCGGTCATCCTGCCATGGGTCGTCCTGTCCGCCACTGTCCTCCTTCAGCTGCAAAGCCCCTGGAGCGCGTATGAAGCTGTAGAGCACGCAGACGGTACCTCTGTTTTGATAAGCAGCACAGTTGCATCCCTCACCTCTGATCGTGTAGATTAGGAGAGACATGGACCTGGTGGAGCGGGGCCAGAGGAGGCCCCGGAGATGCTGCGAGGGCTGGAGCCCCTCTGCTGGGAGGACAGGCTGGGAGAGTTGGGGGGTTCAGCCTGGAGAAGAGAAGGCTCCGCGGAGACCTCAGAGCCCCTTCCAGTGCCTAACGGGGCTCCAGGAGAGCTGGGGAGGGACTCTGCATCAGGGAGGGGAGCCATGGGATGAGGGGGAACGGTTTGACACAGACAGAGGGGAGATTTAGATGAGATATTAGGAAGAAATTCTTTCCTGTGCGGGTGGTGAGCCCCTGGCGCAGGTTGCCCAGAGAAGCTGTGGCTGCCCCATCCCTGGCGGTGTTCAAGGCCAGGTTGGACGGGGCTTGGAGCAACCTGGGCTGGTGGGAGGTGTCCCTGCCCAGGGCAGGGGGTGGGACTGGATGGTCTTCAAGGTCCTTCCCACCCAAACCATTCGATGATTCTGTTATATTACTTGACAACTCGTGTATTGTGGTGGTTAGAGATGTTGAAGGACACTATGCTGAGGGTACCGACAGCGTGGTGGGACGGCTGGACGCTCGTCTGCAGTCCTGAGGGCTTCGAGCATGGTCAGCTTGCGGGAGGTGGAGCAGGAGCCAGGAAAACATCTGTGACGGGCTCTTTGCGCCCCTTGCGACGGGTCTGGGGGGCTCTTCTCTGACATGGGTCTTATTCTGTTTGGTAACAACTTTTCCTGTTGCTGTTTAAAGTTCATCAATCTGGAGAAATTAAATTTATACCGAGAGGGCAGAAAAATGTGCCGAGATGTCAACTCAGCACCGCCAGCCGTGGAGAGGTGTCTGACGGTTTATCAATCTCTTTTTTTCCCAACGATGCAAACTTTTTGTCAAACACTTATTCCCAAGGCATGTCAAATACGAAGCGCAAGTCAGAAAAAAACAAAGAATGAAAAATGGAGAGAATGCAAGATGAAAAGAAAACATGCCCAGATTCACTGCTTGCAGCCTTCATCAAAAACTTGCATTTTTGCGTTTTTCATGTGCTGCTCGTAGCGGAGGGCTTCTCCTGCCGCCCACCCTTGGCCGGGTACCTCCACCTCGGCTGGCCAACGGGCAGGCAAAGGTTCCGAATTTCTCCCGCTTTGCTTTGCCTCCTCGTCCGTAAGGCCGGCGGGGTCTGAAAGCAAACCGAAGTCGTTACCGAAAGGGACTGCAATTCGCGTTCCCCGGGCTGCAGCCCCTGGGCGGCGTGTCCCGGTCCTGCCCGGGCTCCGCGCTCCTCCGGCTCCGTTCCTCACCCGACGATGCTCGGTAGCTATGGAAAAATTGACATGCAAAGCGCTCTTTTCCAGTCCCCATCCTCTGCATTCTTTGCCATGTGAAGCAAATTTCTCGGTGTGCATGTGATGGAATGATTCGATTCATTAGGAGGAGAGTTTTCGAGGTGATGACCTGTAAATGATTACAAGGCTCCCACGGCATAATTGCATCGAATTCTTTTTTTCCTGCCTCTGGACATTAATAGCGCCTACTGATTACACGGAGTGAGTAAAAACCGGTTCCCTAACGTCTCTCTGCTCAAGTCAAAGGATAAATGCTTCTTAGAGCGAATTGTTCTTTCAAGGTAATTTAACAAAATTCATCTTTTGAGAGAGGAAGGGAATTTGCGCGGTTTCCGTGCGCGGCGCTTGCTGCCCCGAGGCCGGTGCGAGTAGCAAAGCGTGGGGGGGCGGCTGGCGTCCGGCGAGAGCGTCCCCTCGTCCCCTGCCTGCGGCCGCGCCGTGAAGCGCAGCACAGCGACGGTACGGCGTCGGTGGCTCCCGCGCACCCAGAAGCGCGCTCCGTGCCGAGGTCGTTTTACCGACAGCCAACCCCGAGGAGGTCCTCTTCCCGGGGCTCCCCCGCAGAGCTCCCTTCCAGTTGCTCCTCTGTAATGTGGTGGTGGCCAGTACGGGTCCGGGGGGACCGTCCGTATTTGTTTTCGCTGGCGGAGCTGTTTGGAGCGTTTGTCGTGCGGGTAATTGCGGGATTACTGTCGGCCCCAGCAAAGCCCAGGTGTGGCTGGGCAGGGGACGTGTGCTTGGCTACTGGTGGGGTCCCGCCTCATTATAACCCCGCCGGCTGGGGGCCGGGGGCGGGTGACTCGCCGCTGCCCGCCCGCGGCTCCCCCGGCGGAAAACACAAGTTTTCCCTCACTTCGGCTGCTGGGTGGTAAATCCACGAGCGTTCGGCAGAGCGGCCCGTGGGTCGTGCCCTGGGCAGGTTTCGCAGGAGCGCCGAGCCTGCGGCGGTGGCGGAGCTGTTCGTCGCCAAACGCAGCCCGCGGAGGTCCTTTCTGCTGCGGCTGCTTCATCTTTGCTCTCTCTTTAAGGTGATGGGCAGAATCTGGTTACCGAAGACGTGACGGTGGTGGAGGGAGACGTCGCCACCATCAGCTGCCGCGTCAAGAACAGCGACGACTCGGTGATTCAGCTCCTGAATCCCAACAGACAAACGATCTATTTCCGAGATTTCAGGCGTAAGTTTGATCTTCCCTTGTGTGATGATAACTTTCCCCGCGCCTCGCTTGCACCCGGGAGAAAGCGTTTGCCGAGATCTCTTCTTTTAATGTGATGCTAGACACTTAAAGTTTCGGCAGTTCTTTAGAGGGTGGATGAGACAGGCAATCATAATCTTTCTCCTTAATGGAAACCTTGATGGTCCCCTTTAAAAGCCAGACCGGCTTACTTTGCAGTAGGAATTGATTGTAGTAATTCAGGGTGAATTGCAATTGAGTGCCAAATATTTAGCTGACACAAACAAATTGAATAGGGCAACGCCGAGACAGTGCAATGTTCTCAGAGGTAATCTGTTTGGTTTGGAGACTGAACATTTCGAGACAATCTGTGCTTCTTTATAACCAAAACAGAACCTCCCGTCACTGCCGCGTCCAGTGAATGCGTCTGGCTCTGTCCCCTGTTGTGACGCTGCCGCAGAGCGTGCTGGCGGCAACCACACGCCTGAGACTGTCCGCACTAACGCCACCGCGGGGACGGGACGCGTTGCGCCCTGTGTTGCGGGGACGCACGGCGCACCCGCTCCCTTCCCGGCACGGTGTGACCCAGCGGTGTGCGCCTGCGGGGCGGCTCGCTCCACGCGTGCCGCTCTTCCGGGCCCTTCTGTTCCGCTGGTGAGACTGAAAAGAATTTGGGCAGCTCTTACCGGTCAGGAAAGGGGTTTTAAACTCTGTTTTTCCCAATTCTTTTCTCCCACGCTGTCCCTAGCCCACCGACTGCACGCAGGCGGAAGCGGGTCCCTGTAGAAGTGTATTTTCACAATAAGCGCTACGCGACCCTAAGCCATGTGATAATAAAACCGTGTCCAAAGATGCGATGCTGTGCCCGGTGGTTTGCTTATCTTGATTCTTCGTAATGATCTGAGAACAGAGATATGTTGTCCGTCCAGACTTAGAGGCGAGAACCAGGTTGGAGGGTGCAGGCGGGAACCCGTGGGTGCTTGTGGAGATGCTGCAGGTGCTTTGAGAGACCTTTGCTGTGCTGTGTGGTGGGAGGGGACGCTGCATCTCCCACCGCGGTCACTAAGGGTGTGCTTGCTCCGCAGCGCTGAAGGACAGCAGGTTCCAGCTGGTGAACTTCTCCAACAGCGAGCTCCGCGTCTCCTTGACGAACGTCTCCATTTCTGACGAAGGAAGGTACTTCTGCCAGCTCTACACTGATCCCCCCCAGGAAATTTATACCACGATCACAGTGCTCGGTAAGGAGCGGGCGGTGCTCGCGGTGAAGTCTGTGGTCCCTGGGCGCGCGGGGTCGGCGGGCCGGGGCTGCGCTCGCTGCTCGGGGAGCTCCGTTCCCCAGGGAGAGCCGCTCTCTGCAGCCAGAGCACAGCCTGGGGCTGAGCGCCGACTGCTCTCCCGCCGGAGACCCGCGCGGCTCTTCCGTAGCTGCAGGTGCAGACACAGGATTTTCCGGGGCGCCAGCAAAGGCCAAGCGGGCTGCCCGGTGGCGTGCCGTCGCCCTCGCTCACCTTCCAGCCTCGCCAGGCCTCCCTCGTCGCGCCCGCGGCCTCTCTGTAGGTTACGTCGTATTCGGTGGGGTTCTCGGTCTTCTCCTTTTTGCTCTCAGGCTTTTTTTGGCTTCGGAGGATAAGCAGAGGTGTAAGCGTGAGGTCTTCTCCCCTTCCGAGCCTCTCTTTTACTTGGGCAGGTCGCTCGGAAAGGCGGCGAGGTTTTCCTGCCCTCCGTGGAGCGGGGTTTCACACCGGCCTTCGTTCGCAGCCAGCCCGCCAGGGTTTCTTGTTTGTGCCGTCACCGCTCTGTGGAGCGTCCGGGTGAACGGTTTGGCTTTTCGGGCGAGTCCGGACCTGCTCAGAGCCCGGAGGGAATGTCCGTCCGGCGCAAGGCTGGGCAGAGCGGAGGGGCGGCGCGCGACGAGCCCTCCCCCGGCTCCCGTCTGCCTTCTCCAGGGCGAGCGACGGCGCGCTGCGTAGGAGGAAGGGAAGAGGAGCGGCGGTGGTTGCGTCTCGTTTGGTGAAGTGAGAAAGAAGTCAGCCAGAAAGTAAAAGCTGCAGAAAATGTCTTTCAATAATTATCCGATACGCGGAGGGAAAATAAATTAGCGATGAATGCTTCGTAGCATGGTGGAACTGTTCAGTTTATGAATTGTGTGTGTCCCGTAATCAGACTGCTCTGATCACTTACTGAATCTTTTCTTCCAAAACTTGGGGATTTGAGAGATTACGTTTTAATGACGAATGACAGCGTCTTTGCCCATCGATGAGATTCCTTAAGGGCGGATATTACTCCCGGCGTCGCTGGTGAGCCTCCTGCCCTTGTGAAGAGGCGGAAGTTTTTGCATGTTTGTCGGTTGACTTACATATTCAGTGAAATCTTGCGTTCCCCTCATGGAAAGTGATAGCTTCCGACTAATTGTAGCGAAAACTTGTTTCACATGGGAGAGACTGTGAGATCTCTCATTTGACATCGTCAGTTTGCTCAATGCTCAGGAATGGCTGTTTGCAGAGCTAATCCTGCCCGCTCCCCTCCGTCCCCGTCCCCCCCGCCCCGAGACCTGCCGAGGAGCTCCTGCCTTCCCTTCGCTCCCCGGGGCTTTGCCCCACGGCGGTGACGTGCAGCCGCGAGAGCGGGGCGGTTGCCATACGAGCGGCTCCTGCTACCACCGCTCTTCTGCTGATCAGCGGCAGCTTTTAAGACCCTATTAATAGGAGGACCTGGATCACAGAGGGTGACTTAATGCAAGATCTCGCTCGCTGATTAGTTTAAATCTTCCTTCTTTTATTTAATGAGATTTGGTTCTTAGGTTTTTATACGTTGTTTAAATAATGTTTATAAGCAGTTCTACTGTAGCTATTGCATTTATCAACATCTTCAAAGTTTTAATGCACTTTCTGATATTCGTACGAGTTGGAAGCTCTCTTCCAGCTCTTCCCTTTAATCATACGCGCGCAAAAAGAGTTTGTTGGATTTCGTTTCACTGCTAACAATGCTGAGAAGGTCTTTGAAATAATAGTACTTACTTTATTCACCTATAAGCCAGCACTGCCTCTCTTTCAAGTGGGAGACAAAATGCAGTTGTTAGTTTATTTTTTTAGACATGAATCCTGCTTCAGAAATCGGGAAAAGTCTGTTTTCTTCTTCACTTGTTCTTGGGAAGGTCTTGCAGCATGGCCGGTGCGTGCCGGCCCCGACGCCCACAGAGCAGCGGGTGCTTCCTCTTCACCTTCATCGCTCGCTCGGGCCAAACCGGGGTCCACCCCGCAGGCAGCGCAGAGGGACGTTTCTTGTTAGAAGGCTGAGGAGGGGAGTGTTTGCCCTAGCGAGCGTTGGTACGGAGCGCTGGGGTGCCGTGGCACCAGGGATAACGCGTCTTCCCTGCCTTCCCTATGACTGACTCCCTAATCGGGAGAAAAAATGAGCCGCGGTGGGGGAGTGGTCGTCCGTGTCAGCACATGGCTGGTCCCCACCAAAGACCCCGTGCTCCTCGCCCAGACTTCGATGTATCTTACGTTCTATCGAAGAGTAGTTTTGCTGCTCTGCTTCTGGTGATCCGCGCTTCCGAGAGCGGAGCGAAGTTTGGGGGCGTCCTTCTTCGCAGTCTGTGTTCGGAGAGAGCTTCGCGCGCGCTTTCTTCAGCGGTGTGCTTCCCCTGCTCTCCCGTGCACCGTAGCGTCTTCTGTGGCACGATATGTAGATTTATTCATGCTTAATTGGAACATGTGAAAATCTCAACTATGTAGCCCGTTCTGTTCTTTTTAGAGAAGAGCCACAAGTGACTAATTAGTCCATTTGATCATCTGGATGGTATTTATACATATTTGTTCTTCATTAGCTCAGAAACATGTTAGTCACATTTGAACTGTGCAGTTGCTTAATCATAGGGAGCAGAGCAAAGTTGAGTTTCCTTTGGAAGTTGTGGGGCTTCCTGAAGCTGCAGCCCTGTGCTGCACGAGCTCGCGATGGTCCTTTTCCTTCTGGTCTCTCCTCGCTGGCTACGGGTGCTTTCACGGCGAAGAGACTCCTCGTTCCCGTGTTGTGATGTTTCAGCCCGTTCGTCCCATCTCTGGGTTGCGCTGCAGTGGCCGTTATCCCCCGGAAGCTCTGTCCTGTTTCTGAACCTCGCTGGGTTATTTTTCGTGGGGTATGGTCTTCTGCTTTGCGTTTTGTAAGGAGAGGTGTCTGGGGAGAGGGGCAAATTGCCATGGGAAGGGAAGTGCCCGCGCTGCCGGTGTGGGTCGCCGGAGCTGGCTCTCCCCTCGCGGGGACGGGGTGGTGTTGGGTTTACAGCGGTGCAATGGGGCACGCGGCGCCGGTCCGAAGGCGGTGGCGTTCCGCTCTGGCCTCGCGCTCGGTGGCTTCGCGAGCGTCTTAAACGAGCTTGATGTCTGCTGGCGCGCTTCCACTGCTCACGGTGAGGCTTGGAGCCGAACAGCAGGAGAGAAAAATTGCCTGGCGAGGTTAGAGGCACGGTAAGTAATGCACTTCCAAATGTCAGCTTTTGTGTTTCCTCGCCTTGTCAGGAGAAGGCAAGAAATGTGCACGGAGTCAAGCTGTATTTTAAATAGCGACACGCACAACCCGGTAGCGCAGGAGCCCGAAGCTCTGCCCTGGAACGGTGCCCGCCTGGGAGAGAGAGCAGAAAGTTACAAATTTGATAAGTAATAATTTGCGAAACCGCGGTGATTATTAGGTGGAGAGTGAAAGCGCTTACTGCGATGACTGTGAAACCGCCTATCAAAGGATTTGATCGATTGAAAGATCAAATAAACGCTGGTGGCTAGTTTCCTCTGCTAGGTTGGACGGTCTTTCCCGAAGGTGTTCTCTCGCGGTAGTGATCGAACGACGTTTCTTTCATCAAGTATGCGCTGTGTTGTTTTCTTCATTGCAGTCCCGCCACGCAATTTGGTGATTGATATCCAGAAAGAAGTCGCCGTTGAGGGAGAAGAGATCGAGCTGAACTGCACTGCCATGGCCAGCAGACCAGCCACCACCATCAGATGGTTCAAAGGCAACAAGGAGCTAACCGGTAGATGTGTCCTCTCAGTCACTTGCTTTTTTCAGAGCGCTGAAATGATTTATGTAATGCTGGCTATTTGCTCTCTGTTGCCAGTTTAAGAAGGGAAAAAAAAAAAGAAAAAAGAAAGAAAAAAAAGTAGAGCGAGCTGCTTTAAACGTCAGCTCAGGAACAAAGGAGTATGTGGGCAGACAGATTGTTCTCTAACACAGAAGGACTGAGCTCCATTTGGTCCTCTGCCCACCTGCCAGGCTCGAGTGCGGGGCTCAGGAGTCGTGCTGTAACTGCAGGTGACCTTGAGGAGCCCCAGAGCTGCGCGTGGAATTTATTTCGGCGGCGGTTTATGTAGCTTTCCGCCCTGGTTTAGGTACGAGTAGGATCATCCGCGCTTCGGGCTGGAAAGGTTTTCAGTTCACCTTCACGTCTCGCTCTCTTGTTTGTAGAGCGTTTTCTGCGTGTTCCGTTGAATATTCATACGAGATGGGTTTCTCCGACTCCCTGAAGTCTGGTTGCTCCCGCTGCGTGCGCATTCCCGTCCCTGACTCTGATTGCATGTGACGCGCTGTTAGTTTAAGTCTGCACGTAGACGTGAGCTCGGTTGACAACACCTTTGTGCTTTACCCAGTCTGAGGCGCTGAAGGGCTCTCTACCGAAGTCCACACTCATTACTTCAACACCCCCCCCCCCGCGAGGGCAAGAGAAAATCCTCTCGTTAAGTCCAACACCTGCGAGCACCCGAGTAGGACACACACTGATGGGTGTCGCTTTCTGCAGCTGTCCTCTGCTTCACTCTAATATGCCACACAGAAATATTTTGTGTTTGAAAGACCTCTGCTAGGAAAGTTACTCTTAACGTTTTGACTGTGAATTCTTGAATGCAAAGCCACAGATAAGAGTACGTGAAAAGGACGTGGAGGCGCGTTGTCAGCAAGCGCTTGCTGACTTACGGGAAAAGCCCCTTTCTCCCCTCTCATCTTTTTCCCCTCCTCGTTTCCGTGCCGCGGTTGCGGCATCCTTGGGGCAGCCAGCGCCGAGCTGCGCGTGGCTCCAACCACCGCTGCTATTCTCTCCTGCCAGCAGAGCACTGCGGAAAGGCTTCAGCCTATCGATACTACTTTTAATTAAGTTAATCTGTTTAATCACTTTTCTAGCTAATTTGTTGATTCAGGAGTGGGAGGGGATTTGTAGCTCATCGATTTAGGAGTTTGGGGATTTGGGGGCGGTGTAAGGGGATTGTTAATCATTGCGGTACCGCAGTGTGTATGTTAATTGGCAACAACCTGAGGGAGAGGTGCGCTGCTTCACGCACGCGGACCCCCACCCCTAAACCTGAGCGGGGCCGGGAGGGAGGGAGGGAGGGTGCCCTGGGCGCAGGGGTCCTCCCTCCGTGGTCACTCTCTGCTCCCCCATCCTCTCCCCGGCAGGCAAGTCGGAGGTGGAGCAGTGGTCGGACATGTACACGGTGACCAGCCAGCTGGTGCTGAAGGTGGGACGGGAGGACGACGGGGTCCCCGTCATCTGCCTGGTGGATCACCCTGCTGTCAAAGATTTGCAGACACAGCGCTACCTGGAAGTCATGTGTGAGTAGCAGAACTTTTCATTCTCTTAACCCGGGAAATCGCTCGCTTGAGAGTTCAGGAACTGTTCGCCATGTGATAAAGTTGCAGCGTAGATGGGGTTTATATGCTGTTACTTAAAAACTGAAATCAAGATGTTGGGTACCACTTCGGGGCTTAAGCCACAACTTTTCCTGCCCCTTCTGTGATACAACAAATACCTTTCTTCTCTTAAGAAATAACTTTCTGTACATAGAACGTACACCGTCAAAGGTTCCTGGCTGGCCTTCATAATTGTCAGAACAGATTAAATCCGAGTATTTTTCTTCTAGCAACCTACTTACCTCTTTGAACAGTGCCTCTCTACTGCCACACCAACGCCACTGGCCGCCATGGCGAGTTTCCTGGCAAAAGCTCGGTACTGTGCCGAAGAAACTCAGTATTGTGCACTGTGACCATACAGCACCGACTGGTTTTGCAAATGAGAGTGACATGAATTATGTGGAATGCGTAGTAACACCGCAGACTAAGGCCAACCTATTTTCTCTAATGCTCTTAACGTGTTCGGTGTTAATAATGCATTTCCCTTCCTTTAGGAACTGCTCTGCTGTATTAGCCGTTAACAGGGTTTCTGAGCAGGTCCCTGGAAATACCTGCGGTCCCAAGCGCAGCCGTGCCCGCCCGACAGCTGGTGGAGACGCCGGCGCTGCCGCGCGCGCGCACCTCTGCCCAGGGGATGGCTCCCAAAAGCGGAGTCAGACAGTCCTCGCGGCACGGCTGGGGCGCCCCCGAGGTCCGGGGTGCTAGGTCCCTCCGGAGTGCTCCTCTTCGTAGGTTCGCTTCAACTATAGCATTGCGTTAAAAGGGGAAGAGGAAGTTTTGTATTAATTTATTTCATCTGCTTCATTATGTAGTTTCATGATGAACATCTTGGTTACAATTCTCGTATCTCTGAAACTAGCGGGAAGTAATGTTCCTGTAATGAGGAAAACAGAAAGGATCAGATACTACCTCAATTGGCAGATACTAGATTTCTTGCGACTGTGCTAATGTGTAATTCATTTATGCAAACTTAATGTCCATTAACATTTCTTGTAGAGCTCCATTAGCTTTAATAATACATTAGCACCTTTGTGAGGCTTGATCAAATACTTAACGGGGAAAAAATAAAATCCAATCTCCCCGATCATGCGGAGGTATTGAAATCCTGCCGCGTTTCTTCCCCTTGGTTGAAAGAGCATCAGGATTACCTTTAGGTTTCCTTTCAGAAGTTCCTGTGAAATCCCGATCGTTTGGTGGGATGGGAGAGGGCCACTGTTTCTGGAAAAAAAAAAAAAAAGTAACATTTTTCCCGTTCTTCCTCAAATAATTCCATTCTTGACCGCTTTTGTTGGCAGCCTTTTCAGGGTTTCCTGTGGAATGACGGCAAAGCGCAGGTGACTGTGGTTATTTGTCCGTCCTATGGGACACGTGCGGTCCTCAGCTGGCGCGGGGGACGCTGCCGGCGCATCCCTGTCAGGCTCTGGAGCCGTTTGTTGGAATGGAGCTGGCGCAGAGCCTCCTCGGAAGGGAGCGGGGATGAGGAGAAGAAGGGCTTTCGGACTGGTTTGGGTTTATGTTCTGGTCTGAATTAAACTCTGAGCCCGCTAAAAGTAATTACGTGTGTATATGGGGCCTTGACCCACGCTAGTCCAGTCAGTTCCTTCGGTGGGCAGCAGCAGATGGCTTGAGAGAGGAGCACCAGCAGAAGAACATGTCGTGCATCACAACCTTGCGGCTCCCAGCAATTAGCGGCTTCGGGACTTCATGTGCTGGAATGCGTCCAGACATTTGCATTTAATACCTGCTGTTGGACCTGAACTTAGGGCAGAAAAGGCAGTTGCGGAGCAAACTTTTACCCTTGCGCTTCTCCTGCTCCAAGCTGAGGCCTCGTTGGCCGAGGGGAGAGCGGGAGCAGGAGGAACATCCTCTTGTCTCTGCGGATGGGCGTCTCCATCAGAGCTCCCGTGGACGTGGGCTTGGCCCCTTGGGGAGCTTAGGCTCCAACAACCAGGCCTAACTGATAGGGTCTCAGTTGCGTTTTTGTCGGGGTTGGGGGGTTTGCAGCCGGAGGAAGGGGCTCCTCCCACTGCTGTGGGTGCGCTTCCACTGGCCGTGGTGTTACCTTCCAGGCACGTCAGCTGCCGCACCTCCAAAGTGCTCGCTGCTCGTCCTGCGCCCGCGGGCGCTGCTGCTTCTGGCGCAGCCGGAGAGGCGTCGCTCCGGACCGGTTACCTGCGCGGCGTGCTCGAGTCTCTGCTCTTAGGTTCTCTCCCAGTAAGTCCTGCCCGGTCCCACCGAGGACACGGCGGATCTGCCTCTTGGGAACATCAGCAGGGCACAGGAAAACCTTTTTCTCAGCAGACGTTGTATTTCTCTGCACTTAATGTATCCAACTCGAGCATGAAACGCGTGGGGGAAGGACAGGAGGATGATGGATGGAGCTTTCTCAGATAATGAGGTATTTTTTGTCTGACTAAATTTCAGAGCGTGGAGAGATTTTTTTTTTTGTAAGATGCAACTTAAAAGTTTGTGGGTTTTTTTTTTAAAGGCAAAAANCGCGGGGGGGGGTCGGTGGTGCGCCCCGGAGAGCTGGGGCGGGGGGGGGGGGGCCGGGGAGGAGAGGAGGAGGAGGAGGAGGAGGAGGAGGAGAGGCGTTGCTTCCCCCGGGGCTCCTTCGTTCGGCCTTCAAAATGTTTACCTTTTCTCTTTTTAAGGCGATTTCCTTAAAGCTGGCTATGTCAGATGTCTTTTGGTCAATGAGGACCTTAAGTGTCATTGACAATCTGGAGCGTTTGCGCTTCAGCTCTGTTTATTTCATTGAAATGTCCTCCCCTTCTAAAAAAAGAAAGAAAGGTGCAGAAATTTAAGTCTGCAAAGTGACCTACTTCACTCTGGTTTAAAAACAATTCGTTTGAACGTTTTCTTCTGTGCTGCAGTTCAAAGAAAATTGCAGACTTTGGGGTTTGGGGTCGTTTCAGTTTCCCAATAACTTTGGGAGGACGTTTCTAAATGGCTGTTGTCCTCCTGGCCCCGGGCTGGGCTTGTCCCACCTTGCCCGGGCCAGGAGGAAGGGGGCAGAGGGTGCTCGTGGAGGGGGACAGGCAGAGCGGTTCCAGACCCTTCAGAGGGGGTGTTCCTCGTGGGGTTCCTCGTGCGGCTGAGCCTGGCAGCGCGGCACCCGGCCCTCTGCCGCCTCGGCGGCCTGCGGGGAGGCACTCACTCCTTCCCGTGCTGCGCCTGAGCTGTCGGGCTGCTGCCGTCTTCTCTCCCGGGTTGTTCCTTCCCAAGCAGCCTCTCGGGTGCTGGGACCGGCGCCTCTCTGGCAGAGGGCGAGGAGCGGCTCTCCTGCTCCTCCTCCCCCGCAGGAGGGGGCTTCTGCCACGGCCAAGTCATAGACATACTGCATCATCTGATGCGCTTTCATAGGGTTAGGGTTAGGGTTAGTGTGTACTGATCGCTTGTTATTATGCCCGAAGCTAAACTTTTCAGACAGGGATCTGCTGGAGAGGGTCCAGCAAAGGGCTATGAAGATGATGAGGGCACTGGAGCATCTCTCTGATGAGGAAAGGCTGAGGGACTTGGGGCTTTTCAGTCTGGAGAAGAGAAGACCGAGGGGGGATCTTATCAATCCTTCAAGGGAGGGTGCCAGGGGGATGAGAACAGTCTTTGTTCAGTGGTGCCTAGTGACAGGACAAGAGGGAACAGGCACAAACTTGACCATAGGAAGTTCCATCTGAACCCGAGGAGGGCCTTCTCTCCTGTGCGGGTGGCAGAGCACTGGCACAGGCTGCCCAGAGAGGTGGGGGAGTCTCCCCCTCTGGAGCCATTCCAAACCCGCCTGGACGCCGTCCTGTGCCACTGCTGGAGGTGCCCCTGCTCTGGCAGGGGGTGGCACTGGGGGAGCTCCAGAGGGCCCTTCCAGCCCTCACCAGTCTGGGACTCTGTGAAAATAAAGGGCAAGTTGAGAGCGGGCGTACTGGGGCTGTTTTGCTGTGGTCAGCAGAACTGGGGTAGGGCTGATTGGCGCTGTTCCCTTGTCCGACCCGGGCACTACGCGATTAGTTGCACGTGTAACGTGGCACAGCCCGGCACTTATCTCAAAACTTCACAAGCGTAGGGTCTGTTATTAAAAAGAAATCTCTGCAAACGAGCACTCTGTGATGAGACCCTCCCGGTAACGCTTCTCAAGAGCAAAGAGAGTTTGACAAACGGTGCCGCGTCCTCACAGCAGCGATAACACCTCGCTGCGTGATGGATCGCCGCGCCAGCGCACGCAGAGCCCCGCGCCGTGGGCGGCCGCGATCCGTTGCATGGCATTGGCTGGAAAACATCCCCCGGTTCTGGCCCGGGTTGCTTTCTTTTTGCGATTCGGATCCGTCGGTGAGGGATGGAAGGCCAGCGCGTTGAGTGTAATTTTAGAAAGGAAATGAAGCAACAAAATGCATTAAAATATCATTAAGGAATTGAATGGAACCAGATATTCTCGGAGACATTTAAGTTCAGCCCTTGTGGTACTTTTCCGTATCTCATTACGTGACACTGGAAGTGAACATGTCAAAGTCTTGATCTGGCATTTTCTCTGGGTTGGGTTTTTCTTTTCTTTTCTGAAGTTATAATTAATCGCACATTCATTTTTTATAATACCTACACGTGTACTTTTAAAATATGCACCGATGGAATCTGTTTCAGCCTCTGCTGTTGCGATGGGAGAATTCTTTGCGCCCAATTATGGTAAGAATTGGCCATATATGTATGCTGTCACATCTCCAGTAATCCTTACATTTCTATCGAGTACAAGTATTAATTGCGTAGTATGCAGTGAAGTGATTAACATCAATGTAATTTATCATCTGGAGATTTCTAAAAACGAATAAATGAGTTGTTTTGTTCAGCGAGGTGTTGACCCCTTCAGAAACTTAGATTTAAAGCTTTTTCTTTTTTTTTTTTTCTTTTAGTAAATATGAAAAGCACCACAATCAGCCAAGTGTTCGGTTATTTGATTTTCTGGGGCATTAGCCGCTCTTGTTTGTGACATTTCCCAGTTGGGTGCTCGTTTGCAAGCTCATTAATAAGGTTTTCTCGGAGGAATGTTGTTGGGAGCGAGGAGCACACGGTGCAGCCTGGACTCTGCCTTTCGCGAGCGCTAAGCAGCAGCGTGAGCTTAAGTCTTAAAAAGGGGCAGTGTTGGTACCCCCGTACCTGCCCGGCGTTGGCTTTGCCTCTCCCCGCTACGGCGAGGTGCTTCGGTTCCTCTGGTCGAGGGCGAATTTTGCAAAGCCGTGTTGGGGGTCGAAAGGCCGTTCCAGGCAGGGTGGGAACTGGCGGCCATAGGCTTATTCGTTATTTTAAACACGGGATCTATTTACTTAATATGTTTTTGTATTTTGCCTGAAAATCAGCAATGCGGCCTCTCGTCTTTTCGCGTTGCGAAGCGTCCTCCTCCTCTCTCCCCCAGCGGGGCGAGGGGCAGGCCGGCCAGGAGTGAGCGGGTTTGGGGGCAGAGCAAAGCCGAGGGGAGGAGCTGGGTACGGCAGTGCCCGTCTGAACAGAGACGTGTGAGGTATTGTCGGGTGACTTTGAAGCTGGAGTTACCTGAAGCGGGCAGGAACTCGGCTCGACCCGCGGCATCCTTCTCCTGAGGATGCCATCTGCCACCGATTCTGCCAAGAGGTGCACATCCAGAATTAATACAGTAATCGTAAAATGGATTTTAAAACTTGGATTCGGTACCTAATTTCCCAGCTCAGGCCAGAGAATTTGGGGCTGAGCCGCGGCGTCGTGGTTTGGGCTGGGCTGGCCACTAACCAAAGGGCAGGTGCTCTCTTTACCTCTCTCCCATGGAAAGAATCTAAAAAAAAAAAGTTTAGACTGAACATTAGGAAAGAATTTTTCCCAGAAAGAGTGGTCGGGCATTGGAATAGGCTGCCCAGGGAGGGGGTTGAGTCACCATCCCTGGATGTGTTGAAGAGCCGTTTAGATGTGGTGTTGGGGGATATGGTGTAGGGGAGAACTTTGCTGAGTAGGGTAGATGGTTGGACTCGATGATCCCAAGGGTCTCTTCCAACCTAGACAATTCTATGATTCTATGAATCCACGTTGTCGTTTTCTGCATTGGCGAACGGTGCGGCGCTGCCGGAGATGCCGGCCAGGAGGGGTCGGCTGGTGGTGGCTGGTGAGGGTTAGGGGTCACCGGGGCTTCGGGAGAGAGGTAGTGTTTCCCCGAGTGTTTTTAGTGTGTTCTCGATGACTGTTTCGGAGCAGGTCTCGTGCGCAGAGCGGGCCGATTGCTGCGCCGTAGGAGCCGTATGGCTTGCACGGGGGTTGCTGAGGACCAGGAGCTGCTGGGCTGCGATGATTCAACGCTGCTCCCATTGGCACGGCCCCAAAGAACACGTGCGTCCTGTGCAATGCGGGTTCTCTGCAGCAGCTTCTGGTAGCTCTTGTGCACAGTGAAATTACTGGATATGACCACAGAGTTTAAGTTCTTGCTCATAGTTTCCTCATTATGCATATTCTGACTGTGTTTCAGGGCAGAGGCATGAGGGGGAGGACCTCACCGCCTTTCACGTGCCTTCCCCAAGAACACCAGCCTTTTCTTTAAGGACGTGGTCGTACTCCCCGATAAGTCATCCCTACAGTGTGTTAGCATCCTTGCAGGCTGCGGCGTCTGAGAAAGGAGCCACAGGGTGGGTGGGCGGGCGGGCGGAGAAACCCGTCCCACTGCCACCTCCGAGCGCTTGCTGCCCACCTCCGGGAGCTCCAAAGGTCACACCACCCACCTGGAGAGGGGCGCTCGGGGGGGCTGGCCTGCCGTTGAGGTCGTCGGTTGGCCGGATGAAAGGAAATGGGTAGAAATAACAGGCTGAGGCTTTAGTGAGGCACCGAACTCGGTGTAACGTGCTATCTTGGCTGCTGAATGAGATCTAAGCGTTATCGATGGAGCGCCCATTTAAATGGATTAAGAAATCACTAACTGGCAGATCTCAAAGGACAGTCGTTAGGGAGCAATCAGCCAGCGCTGGTATTTTTAGAGTGGATGCGCTGGCCTGGGTGCTTGGCCTGATGCTGCTCAGCGCTCCCATGAATCATTCGAAGCTCTCAAGAAGTCACTGTTAATAATCTTTGCTGATGGCGCAAAAACTGAGCGAGCAGCTAATGAGAGGAAGAACTGGGACAAATGCGGAATAACTTGGAGGGCCAGGAAGGTGCTCCGAGGGCTGGAGCACCGGGCTTCTCTCCTGTGCGGGCGGTGAGCCCTGGTGCGGGTTGCCCAGAGAAGCTGTGGCTGCCCCATCCCTGGAGGTGTTCAAGGCCAGGTTGGACGGGGCTCGGAGCAACCTGGGCTGGTGGAAGGTGTCCCTGCCCAGGGCAGGGGGTGGCACTGGACGGTCTTTAAAGGTCCCTTCCACCCCAAACCATTCTGTGATTCTATGAGTGTTTTGGTAACTTCCAGCCCACGGAGCTTCACAACTGGGGAACGTCAGTGGGTGCAGCCCGGGATGCTGCACCATCCGGCGCCGGCTGCTCCGCACCGCGTGGCACCTGGAGGAGCCTTCTGCGTCCCCGTCGTGCGAGCAATGGAAATGCCGGTTGTTGGGCAGGGAGGGGGGAAGGTGTGTTTCTCGGCGCGGGGTCGGGCTGGCCGCACCGTGGCCAGGCGGTGGGGCGCAGGGCGACGCTGTCCCCTCCGGCACGGCTGCGGTCCCCCCACTCGCAGGCACCGGTGCGCCCGTTGTGAAAGAAATCTCATCAAACGCAGAATGGGTTTGTAATAAGTTTTTCAAATTGGTTGCTGCTACAGCGTAACCTTTAGACTACTCCTATTTAACCTTGTATATCACTCTTAGCTTTTGAATGAATTTAGCTTAATAAAGGTGCCTTATTAAATTACTGGGCTGGTTTTTTAAGCCGCTAGAAATAGGCGTACTAGGAAATAGCTTTGGGTTGTTAGATCTAATTGGCTGCCAGTGGAGTATGTAGCGGCTTAGATGCATAGATGCAAGCGTTTAGTTTTGTGTAGTAATCCAGCGGTATGATATGATGAAGTCCCAAGCTGAGGATTTCGGGCGGCCGCAACGCGCTTGGTGGTAGAAACTCTGCTGGTGGCTGCCTCACGCCCTCGGTCGCCATCCGAGATGGTCGTTGACCTGATTGTACAGCCACAGATGTCGCCACTGGAACACGGCCTTTTTAATAAAGGACGTTAATAAGTGCTAGCCCAGGCCGTGAAAGCCGTCGCAGCCTGAGCGGTGTAGGCTGCTAAATGCCACGGTCCCGCGTAGGAACGGCGCTCGGGATCCCGGTGTGCTCCGCCTTTTACAGAGCTTCACTGAGAGAGGCCATCGTCTGGAGAAAACAGACGTAGACTCTGAGCTGGGACGCTCAGCAACAGGAGTAGAACTTCAGATTGTTGAAGTGCCTGTCCTTAAAAACAGGAAAAAAGACACCACCCCCCAAAGTCTTGGTTGAAGTGAGTGAGATCTTTTTGTATAGCGGGAGCCTAATTAAAACGTGGGTTCTCCTGAGCGCCCAGCCGTCCTTCGGAATCCTTCAGGCTGGTGAAGCGCTTTCACAAGTGCCGGCTGTAGTCGCTGGCGTGCTGGCGAGTCCCGCGCAGGAGAGACGTTCGCTGCGAGAGCTCTATCGGGAGCGCTCTCGCCTTCACGAGCGCGTGCACGTGTGCTCCTGCAGCCCGGATTGCCGGTGCAGGTGCCACCGCCGCGGTGCCCGGATCGGAACGGTACGGGGTCGCTTTGCCGCTGCCTCTGTTTGCTTGGTGCAGACTATGGCCGTGCTCAGTCCAGCAAGCCTTCCCCGCATTCCTCTCGATTTCCGTTAGCAATTGCCAGCTGGTAAACAGCTCATTAGAAATACTAAAATTTCTCTAATGAAAGCGGGATGGGAGCAACGGGAGAGGCAAGCTGCAGGAGATGTTGCGCGGAGCTTTCTCGGCACAGGGTGCTGTGGTCTCTCTGTTCCCGTGTAAATTGGGCTGAAAAGGTTTTCAGCTCTTCCTACAGCACCGCGCACAAGAGCGTCCCTGTTTCTGGCGTGGGCTCCGAGGTACTGCCGCAAAGCAAACAATGAGCAGCGAGCAGATGGCCGGGGGGGTGGGAATTGTGAACGGGAGTGGTGAGCGTGAGCACCGCGCTTAAGATGCAGCTTGTGGTTTGCTTGCTGCGTAATCCTCGCTGTCACTCGTCTTGCCCCGTTTACGCGTTGTGCGAGCGCTGACGGCGCGCACCAAGCTCGGTACCGTATTTCAGCCCCGCTTTGTGCTTTTCTGGTGGCTGCTGCTTCTGCTTGTCCCTCCCGGGGCTCCGAGGCCGGGGCCACGCTGGCCGTACCCCATGGGGACCCCCGGCGCGCCGGGGACGGGTCCCTGCTCCGGGGTCGGGCTCTCGGGCTCGCTCGGAGGCTCCTTCGCCCTCCTGCGAAGGACCTTTTCTTCCTCAGCTCGTGCCTGGAACGTTCCGGTCGCTTCCGCGCCTTTATTTGGCACGTGCGAAGCGTTACGCTCGTTTTCAGGCACCAACGTCGCCCCGTCCGCAGCGGAACTGGGGCGCGGGACGGCCCCGAAGCACCGCCGTGCCCCGCGCTGCCGCCCCTCCGGCGGCAGGGACGCCCCGGGGTCGCTGCTGCGAGAAGCATCTGTGACGGGGATTAGGTTATAAAATGTTTGCGGTGTAGTCATCTCAGGAGAGGATTTACTCGTGTAGCTTATTCCATTACTGAAAATTATGAGAGTTTAAATTGGTTAAATCCTGACGTGGATTTTTTTTTTCCTAATCTCTATTATTCCATAGGAAGCATGTTAATGAGTTAAACACAGTTAATAAAATGCGGCAAGCCAATATTTTTGGTAGCAGTTACTCTCAGGGGAAATAGAAACATTTAAATGGTTTCAACCTTTATGCATACTGATTTTTTGCCTGCCTTTGTTCCTTACAGTTGAGTAAACTCCTGAAAAATATATATGGCTTAATGGCATTTGTAGCATTGAATCGATTTCTTGCACTGATAACATTTTAGCTACAGCTTAGATTGCGTTTTTAATCTGTGTTTCAGTTGTACGAGGTAATGAATTTTTTAATTGTGGACTCCAGGTCTGTGGTTTGGCTTTTTTGGTTTTTTCCTGCAGGGTCTTACTGAAGTGTTTTCGAGCCGGCTCCCGAACTATAAATGCTTTAATTCTCTGTGTTTATTTTAGGATTTAGAAGAGCTTTGTTTGGACGAAATGAGATCTTCTGTTCTTTAAACAAAAGCAGCGGTGGCTGTGGCTTCTTTCCGTGTTTCTAACAAGCGTCTCTCGTAAAGCCCAGCGTATTAATATGCGCGGGCGCCGCGTGTTGTCATACAGTAATATATGATAGGCGATAAAACCTATCAGTTCTGAGCACCGCAAATATCTCTGGTTTCACCTCAGCGCGAAGGCAAATGAGGTCCTTTTAGCTTGAGCGAGCTCAGAGATAAACTCGGTGCAGCGAAGCGCGTTTCCCGGGGCGGCGCGGCGCTTCGGCCGCCGTGCCGCGTGCCGCCGCTCCCCTGGTCCTGCTGCGGCCGCGGGGAGAGCGGCGCCGGGCGCCGCCGCCGGCTTCGGGCCGCCGTGGCGCGGCGGTTCACGAAATGGTGTTTTTTGTCCCGCAGATAAGCCTCAAGTGCGGGTTTCGCAGAATTACCCGGTGCAAGGCCTGACGAGAGAAGGGGAGCCGCTGGAACTGACGTGCGCAGCTTTTGGCAAACCACAGTAAGTTGGCCACTTCCCGGGAGGGACCCGGTTGTCCGGCGGTGACGGGGCGGTGCTGCAGGAGCCGCGGACCTCCTTCGGCCTCGGCGGCTGTTGCAGACACTCGCTGCGCCATTCTCTGCTGCGAAGACGGTGTAACGGTGGGAGGGAGAGACTCTTTCTGCACCTGAGCGTCTGCTGCGTGCCTGAGGCATCTATTTCGATGTGCGTTATTTCTGTGTGACCGGCGGCCGAGGGATGGCTGCTCGCGGGGCTCCCAGGAGAGCGCTTCCCGGCCGCCCCGGGTGCAGAAGGGACCCCCCGGCTGCGCACCCCTTCCCGCAGGGAATGGCGCGGGTGGCGGTCGGGTGCAGTTGATCTGCAGAGGCGAGGTCAGGGCCCGCGTGCGGAATGCCGGTGGGGCGCCGGCACGCACACGTGAGGCTGGCTCCAAAGAGCTGGGCACTAGTAAAAGCGGCCTGGATCGCCAAGGTAAGGCAGTCTGTCTTTCTGCTTGTATGGCCCGGGGGGTGACTTCCCTCCCTGGGTGGTTTTTATGAAATGCCAGTTTTATTCTTCCTCCTCTTTTTGCCCGTGCCCTTGAGGCTGTCTTATATAGTCGCAGGCATTGATGCATCAGGAAGATCCTGGCAAGGGAGGGTAGATTTTCTTCCACACTTTCATTGTTGCTCTAATTTAAGTTTTGTCGACTTTATTTTTTTTTTTTTTAATAGTTTCTCTTCCACTTGGGTTTATGGCTGTCAAGTATTTACTATCCTTTTTGATTTTTGTCACGTTCATGAGATTTCTGCAAACATCCCCGAAACCTGTCAGCGTCTCCTCGGTAGCGTGCCCAGAGCCGAGGAGTTCCTGCAGGTGTAGGCGAACTGGACGCCCTCCGGTTCGGCAGCCCGGCCGCTGGGGTGTCGGCGCTCAGCACCGAGGAGGCTCGGGGTACCGTCCTCCGCCACGGCGGCGTGCCTCCTCTCCCAGAGTCGCCTGTTGGTTCCTGCTTCCCACTGTGCTCTGCTGGGCACCAGGCCGATTCCTTCCCCGCACATTAGAGACGGGCACGTCCCCTGCCAAATTCCACTTTAATATCGATTCCCTGCTCGGAGTCTGTCAGAGCCCCTTTGCATTCCTCCTCTGGTGGATAACTGCAGTTCCTCCCATTTGCTGTCATCTGGGAATTTAATGACCGGGCTGCTTTACTTTTTCTTCTTCCAGGCTACGCATAAGACATACACATGTTAAATAAGACAGACACATCTCCCGGCAGAATGCCACTTAACGTTACGCTGATGCCCGTAATGCGCTAGGAATTCGCTTATGTAGGTCACCTCACCTGTGTCGCAAAGCCTAAGAAAATACACAGTAAGATAATGGGCTGCGTTTAGATCTCTGTTTTTAAGAGAAAGAGATTTCGTAAAATCCTTTACAGAGGATTAAGATCAACAGGGCTGTTTCTCCAGTTAAACCAAATCATTTCTCTGCAAAATTTGGCAACCGTAAACATAGGGGGAGGGAAGCTCACAGGAAAACAGAAGACCGGAGCGTAGAAAGTGTCTATTTTGGTATCAATACAGGCATTTTGTTAGGTTAGGCACCAAAACCCCAAGACTGTGACAAAAGTGGGAAGATCCCGAGACGGTCACTTTTGGGACGCGCGGGGCGAGAAGCAGGCTGCCGCGTAGCGCACGCAGCAGGGGCAACCATGGGATGCTAAAATCAGGAGTAGCCTTTTGAAAACCGCAGCCAGGAGCACCAAACCCATTCTGCCCACGTGGAGGTGAAGCTGCAGTTCTGCTCTCCCGGGAGCTGCTGCCGCCCGTGCCGTGGCTCCCGTGCCGGCGGTGCGGCGGGGAGCGCCGAGCCCCTGTCCCAAACCAGACGTCACTCGGCAGTGGGCAGCCCGTACCCCGCGGGTTCGGCTCAGGCTGGGATGGTGACGCTTCAGGAGCTTCTGCATCGGGGCAGTCGTCCACTGCTCGGACGCTGGGAAGAGCCCGAGCTGGGACGCCTGCGGCAGCGGCTCCCCCGCCTGCGGCCGTTTGGGACCAGGCAGGATGGGGACCGCCGTGCTCCGCAGCGCCCCTCGTTCGAGCGCGCTGTGGGATCGCCCCGAGAGATGCTGCGTTTTCCCTGCTGGGGAAGGCTGTCTCGGGAGCAGCTCGTCTGTCCCCTCGCTGCTGCTTAAAGACTATAATAACTATTTTAAAAAAAAAGACACCCCCCATAAGCCCCGCAGCCCTCGCTTTCTTTACTCTCTCTAGCGAGACAGCCTGATCGGGGTCCCTCGGGGCCGCAGCCGCGCCACTCTGGGGGTTCCCGTAGCGCAGGGGTGCAGGAGGGGGCGGCCCGGCGGGACGGGGGCAGAGGAGAAGGGCGATCCTCTCCTCCCGCAGCCGAAACAAGAGCGTTTCATGGCACGGCCGCCGCGGAGGCGGTGGCTTTGTGGAAGGGCTCAAACTTGACCAAAACGTACTTGTTCTGCCACATGCTGTCCAGATCCGCACTCAGAGCACCCTGTGGATGGACACGTAGTCCATAGCCTCAAAGACTGCAGGTTTTCTGAATAAGCAAACGATTAACCACTAATGACCTTTCTTCCTGCTTGCATTAGTGTTTTCCGAAAATTTAAGGTCTGGATACAGTTTCCTGTTGGGTTAAAATAAATTTAAATTGAGGAAGCCCGACAGCATCTGGGCTTGAGTAGTGCAAAAAAAGTATGTGTTATTTCTTTACAGTTTTTTCTTGGTTTGGGCTTTCTGTCTGTGGATGAACTATTGAAGATGCCGTCTTTACCATAGGAAAATAGTAATGTGACTGTTTCTTTTTCTCCCTCCTCTGTAGGCCTACGGACATGAGGTGGTTAAGAGTAGATGATGAGATGCCTCAACACGTTGTAGTGTCTGGTTCAAACCTTCTCATTAGTAACCTAAACAAAACAGATAATGGTACATACCGCTGTGAGGCTTCAAACGCGGTGGGGAAATCACATGCGGATTACATGCTGTTTGTATACGGTACGTGAGAAAAACCACCGTTCTTCTAGACTCATTTACACCTAATTGCAACATACCGCGCTCTGAAAGCTTTGACAGAACTTAACGTTTTGCTTAACGCAAGATTTACAGAGAGCTCCCGACACGGCTGCGTGGCACCGGGCTGGGGCAGGGGCTGGAAACCCTTTTCTTTTGCTTCTGTGACTCTCGGGGTCGGGCGTGGGGTGCGGAGCCCCTTCGGTGCCCGCTGCGCTCCCTCCTCCGGAGCCTGCCCGGCGCTCCGTGCTGCCGGGAGAAGCCCGGGGAGAAGCCCGAGCAGGGGCACGGGGAGAACTGGGAAAGTTCTCTGGCCTGGGAATGCCTTTTCCTTTTGGTAATTCCTTCTCCAGTGTCTTCAGCAGTTGTCCAGGGGCCGGCGGGGGGCGGGAGGGGGGTGTTCCAGGTCTTTCACTAGCAAGCGAAATTACCAAAGATCAGCCAGCATCCCCAGATAATTACCAACCAGTAAATAAACCGGAGGAGTGAGACGTCTTAAGCCTATGTGTGGCAGCTGAGCAGGCACTAAAACACGCCTCAGCATCTTTTTGAAGCGCTGTTAAGTACCTCCTTTAATTCTCCAGTTCCTCTGCGTTATTCTCCCATTGCCTTAAGCCTCGTGCTCCCGTCCCGAGGCGTTGCACATAATGAAGATTCAGCAGGCGCTTGAAGAGCGATCCCCCAGTTTAATGACGAGCAACTCCCTCGGGCTGCGTATTTAAAGGCGGCGTGTTGAGGGCGGGTGTTGTGTGGCTGGGCTGAGCTCCTGGCGGGTGGCGCCTGTGCCTCCGGTGGGACAGTCACTGGCTTTGGTTGGAAGCTCGTTCCATCCACGCAGCAGCCGCTGGAAGCTCTGCAGCCCACATTCCCTTGTACTCGCTTTGATCCAGATAAATAGTTGACATCGCCTATCCGAACGCCGCTTGCACAAGAGCCGTTTTAAGCCCAGTCTTAGAAACTTGCCCAAAGAGCGAAGACAATCCCGAAACTATAGCTTTGAGCTGAAATTGAACTCGTCTACCACGTCGGGCGGGTGGTTTTCTAGAGCCTCTGGCTCCAAAATCCTCCACTTTCCAAAATGAAGTCAGAAGCGCATTTACGATGGAGTAATTTGTATACTCATGAAAAAAACCCTTGTTTACATCGGTGTTTAAAGAAACAACTACCGTTGTGGAGAAGCAATAAAGAAGTTGAAATAGGACACAGGCAGTTCCCCGTGAGATGAAAACTGTGGAGAGCTACTGCCGTAAAGCAGTTGTAGACGAGCTAATTTCATTCCTGGTGTAGTTTTATGTACCTGCCTTGGCCCAAGTGAGTGCTAGATCAGCCCTCGCCGATGACAGTGACCCGGGATTTAGAGCCCGCCCTAAGTCTCGCGCTTGTTAGTTATCCTGCCTTTGGGATGCAGGCAAGAACTGGAGCGCGCAGGTCTTCCCCAGTGCTGCTCCCCCCCAGGGTTCAATCTGCAGCGGGAGACCTGAGACAGCGGTATGGTAAAGGAGATGCAGGTTCCCAGGGGAAGTAAACCCGTGGGCTCCAGGCATCTGGCAGATGTTTTGGCCGTGCAGGGGAAGGGGTTTGTGGTCAGTCAGGAGCTCACGGGCAGGTAACGGTTTTATATCTCATCAAGTCCAGTTTCTGCACGTTTGGGAGCGTCCCGCTAGGATCCGGCACTCTGGATGCCGTAAAGAATCCTTTTAACCCTGAGTTGAAAAGGGAGAAACCCAGAGCTGTTGGTGTGGAGGAGGCGGTCGGGCTGCGGCCATCGTCTGGAGCCTGCTGGTACCGCAGCCAGCCGGGGCTGTGCCGGCAGGGCGCTGGGCTGCTCGCGCGGAGCGATGGAGAGCCTCTCCCTCTCCAGCCCTCGGCACCTTTCCCCACGGCGAGGCAGCAGGTACTCCGCGGGCTCTGGAGTCCGCGTCCGTCTCCGCAGGCGCAGGGTGGGAGCTGGTGGGAGGCCGTGCCCGGCCGCAGACGGGGTGGCTCTCGCCGCGTCTCGCTGCGGAGCTCCCCCGCACCACGGCAACGGGAACTGGGGTGTTACGGTCCCTCCGCACCCGGGGTGTCGTCGGGGAGTAGCCATCGGCACGGCGGAGCCGTGGTCCGGCACTCCCCCGGGGAGGCAGGGCTGCCGCAGTCTCTGTCCCAAAGGGATGCATCTGCAGCTGGGTGGGTCTACGTGCCAGCGGCCCCCGGCAGTGCGGGCTCCCAAAGCCACCGCTGCCGAGCTGTGCTTAGCGCACCTTCCTCTGCCGCGCACGTGCTCCACGTGCGCCTAGGCGCGCTGACACACAGCGGAAACACGTTTATTTTTAAAACCTGTTTCACACTTCCCCCCCGTGGGAGCGGGCAGACACATTTGCTACTTCCAGCGCAATTAGCGCGCAGTCTTTTTCTTTTTTTTTCGCTTTTCTGGAGGAAGAGTCTGCTGCACAGCATCGTCCCCGGGCGCTCTCCTGAATGGCCGGGGACTTTCTTGCCCAGGTTCTGCTGTGCTTCGGCTGTTTGGGCCCCCGCTGCTCCAGGGGAGACGGATGTATCAGAGCGAGGAAGGAGTGCCCCTGGGTAGGTGTAGGGACGGGGATGCTTCGGGCGTAGGGGACGGACAATAACCGCTTGGAGTAGTACCGTCAATAAGCGCTCCACAGCGAAGCAAACTCCGAGGTAATGTTTCTTAACTTTTGGGAAGTTGTATGGGATATAATAAAGGTGCAGCATATAATTAAAGTTCAGCTGTATTTAATTAGGGAGTCTGAGAGCTCGCTTGGAGATAAAAGCGTAGCAGATGTGTTAGCGATGAAGAGTTGACATGCTATAGAGGAGACCTAAAATCAAAAGCCCGTGAAATGTTTCATGCTCTATTATTGCCAAGTGAATCCGTAGTTCAAAGTCTCCCCGACTACTTAGCGCATTCAGTTTGATCATCTGGGCATTGATACATATTTTTTCTTTTACATCTTCTCATATCTACCTTCTCCTGCCCAATAATTTTGATGAGGATGTGCCCCTGTACGTAACAGAAATACCGTGAAGAGCGGCAGTGTTTGAGTCTCA
>VUYV01000284.1:559064-614184 GCA_008711295.1 Anarhynchus alexandrinus | reverse complement strand
CTCTTCTTTTTTTTTTTTTTTTTTTTTTTTTTTTTTTGTTTTTTTTTTTTTTTTTTTTGGTGTGGGGGGGGGGGGGGGGGGGGGGGGGGGGGGGAGTTTCGGGGCCAGATTCTCCAGCTGGAGCAAGCCTGCGCGCAGCTCCCGCGGCGGGGGTCGAGCCGCAGAGGATCTGGCCCGCCGTCCCTAAAGCCAGCTGGGCAGCCACCGCCTGGTTTTAGAGGAGGGAGGGCACCCGACGGCCGTGTTGCTTCTTAGCGTCCTTGTTTTTCTCTGATCACGATTGACCGCTGTTGTGTTCTGCTTGTTTTTTCTTAATTTGCTTTTTTATTATTTTCCTTTTTATATTTTATCCAGATCCCCCCACAACTATCCCTCCTCCCACAACAACCACCACCACTACCACCACCATCCCTACCACCATCACAGGTACGGTACCTTCATAACCATTGGAAATGTCCTGAATGTTTATTGTCTTTTATGTATATAAGCAGAGCGTGAAGCCTGGGGAAACGCAACAAACGATTCGCTCGAAATTTTTTTTTTTTTTTACTCGAATACACCCACCGTACTGTGCGAGTCCTGGTCCAGCAGTGTGACGAGTTGGATAGTCCTTGCTGCCGGTGCTTGAGACGCGGGAATTGCCGTGGCAGAGAAAGCTACTAATTCAGTTACCGGTGGCTAATACTGGGGGCTTTCAAACGAAGGAAACAAACAGCCTTAGGGCTCAGTTAATGCGGGCAGTTGTTTCAGCCTCGACCCCATCAGTATCAATTTCTGAGCAATTTATACTTGAAAGCAGAAAGTTTGGTCTGGTAGCGGTTTAATTCACCTCCTGTGACTCGAGATGCTTTTTCTCACGCCTAGGTGTTTGCTCTGTCTCTGCCCTCCGCCTCGCTCTCCCAGAAGAGTGAATCCCACCAGTCTTTTTTTATTGAGTCCAGCACCGTCCCGGTGACCCTTTTTGAGGAGCTGGCTTTTAGCGGTTTGAGTTTTTCCCGGTCTTGCGAGAAGAGATGGGTAAAACCGAGCAGCCGATCCCGAGACACCTCTCTCTGTCACACGCATCCGCCACACTCCCTCACGAGCCCCGACTCTCTCCGCTCACGGGGAAGGCCGTTCTGCTCGCTTTGTCACCATTTGCATTGTCATTTCGCTGATCTTTTCTATTTCAACTGCTGCTTTTGCTTGCCTTTTTTTTTTTTTCTCTTTTTTTTTGAGGTAGAGGTGACAAACGGAAGGTGAGAATGGACCGTTGAATAGCTAACGGCACCGTGTTTATTGTTGCTGTAAACCATCCCCCGTGTAAATGCCTTCACGTTTTATTTGCTTCTCTGACGTCGCTGGGCTGAGCCCGACTGTCCCGCTGGGGGTGTTTTGTGGC
This sequence comes from Anarhynchus alexandrinus, assembly GCA_008711295.1. Lineage (NCBI taxonomy): Eukaryota > Metazoa > Chordata > Aves > Charadriiformes > Charadriidae > Anarhynchus > Anarhynchus alexandrinus. Next base: position 612,803 of record VUYV01000284.1, on the reverse strand, counting down.
TTCTTTCCTTCTGAGGTTTTTGCAACCGAGTCAGACTCCGCCGGCATGGACGAGCCGTTGAAGTCTCTCTTCCGACGTGCCTTAACGCGCACTGCATGTGCGCCCTCTGCCATCCGCCATCATGTTGTCCAGCCCTTGCCATTCTCCGTCTTCCTCCCTCCAGGTGGTTATGGATAGCGCCCAACTCCAGGCACCCGCCTTGGGCTGCTTGGGACCCTCTGCCGTCACCGCTGTCCCGTTTTGCGATTCCTTCACTTTGTTTCTGTTTTTAATTTCTTAACCCGCTTTCCTTTCAGAGGAGGTTTCAAACTTTATTAAAAGTCTCCTTAAGAGCCGTTGGCGGAGAGACCCGATCCCGCGTGTCTCGGTGTAAATGGACGCAATACGCTCTTCTTTGGGTTTACGGTAATTTGTTAATGCTTGCAGTGAGTTTTGGAAGGCTCAAAGGAAGAATGTGTCTTTGCCGCTTGATCGACCCCGTTAGGCTGATGTCGGTGCCTGCGAACGTTCATGACTGTCCTTTTCCCGGGAACTGGCTTGTCACCAGCCTGGCGTTTTAGGGATCGCCCTGGGAGCGGCTTCCGGGGGGCGCGCTGTCCTGGCCCGCCGCCTCGGCCGCCGGAGCAGCGCCTCTCCGTAACAAAGAGCAGTTTTGCTGTTTGCTCTTCCGCCGCGAGCAGTGCGACGTGTTAGGGAGTTTTGGGTGGTCTCTGGGCTTCTGGGCTCTCCTCCGCGGGAGTTTTCTAGCTTTTTCCTATTGAAAAGCGGAAGGGGGAGGTGGGTGGCTCTTCAGGTGGGAAGAACTACGGCTGGGGGAGGCTCCAGCTGTAAGGAATCGCTCTTGCAGTCCTCCTGCAGGCTTGCTTTGAAGGCGGGGAGGGAAGGGCTGGTGGTCTTCCAGGACGGGAGGGCCTTCTGGCGAGGCGTTTCCCCCGCTGTTCCTCCTCGGCAGCTTCCCACCGGAGCGGAGCGCTGCCCTGAGGGTCAGCACTGCCCGTCGCGAGGGTGCTGCTCTCTGGGCGGCTCCGGCCGCAGTGAGAGGCGATCAGGCGCACAGAGACGCGCTGATGGGCAGCTCTTCACTGCCTGCACAAGCAGAGCTGCCGGTCGCTTTTGTATCGGCCGGGCAGAAGGACCTCGGGATCAGCAGCACATGGCTGTCCTGCACTGTGCTCGCGCCTTTATTTGCGGTGATGGAGGATCTAAAACTCAAAGCTTGTGGAGATCCTGTTGGCAAAACCCGGGAGGGTCTCCGTCGCCTCCTCAGTGCCGTTCTGTATGGGCTTTGACCTGCTGACGAGGCTGGAACTGTAATGGAAACGTAATGCTGCTCACCGATTCCAGCAGGTACTGCTCACAGTGTGTAGGAATAAGACGAGTTAATGCTGATAAGAAAAATTTTTATATTCTTCCCTGACACCGAGCTAACGCTGAATTTTCTTGACATGTGTCTTCCCATCTTCTGCCCACAAGCTCCACGTGCCTTTCCCACAAAGCGCAGCCGAGGCCTCGCCTGCCGTCTCTGCAGAGACGTGCACGTGTACGCGTCCAGCTTTGAGGTTTCCCAGCCAGCACCCGGGCGGCGCGAAGCCACAGAACTTCTGCTCTTCGGGAGTTAAGAGACTTTGTAGCTGGAAAAAATTAGGTCAAATTAACATAATCTCTAGAATTACATAGCATAGTAGTGTTGAAACACTTTTTAAAGCCTCAAGAGACAATTGATACCTTAATTCCCATCATCACCACAGCGCTGAGCTGCTCTTGTGGTGTGACAGGAGTGCTTTGGTAGCAGACGGGGCGTTCCCGCTCCGCGCTGGCAGGAGGGCTGCGAGTCGTCTGCCAGCCGGCCGCCTCCAAAGCCGTTCCCTAGGATGAGGGGGACTGGAAACCTGCTGCGTTTGCCTTGCTCCCCCTCCTCCTTGTATAACACTGGCCTGCTGCGTGTCCCCTGAATCCACAGAGCAGTGCTGGGAAACAATTCTCTTGTTTTAATCAAAAAAGAAACCAAGGGAGAGAGAGGGCTGCGTGGCAGGTCACCCCTTCCGCGCAGGTTCGGTGACAGACACCTTTGGCACTTGCTTACGTGCAGTACTGCCGCCCTAAACGTGTTCCAGCGCGAGGCCGACGCGCAGCCCTGCCTGGAGGAGTTCCTCGCGCAGCGACGGTGGCCGCCGCTCAGCAGAGGAGGAGGACGCAGCAGCGGGAGGAGGACGGACAGGCGACGGATGCGCAGGGCCAAATCCGCTGTCGCTGCTGCTGGAGGCTCGACCCGCAAAGGCGTGCTGAGCCCGTGAAGTGGGTTTCCGGCAGGGAGGTTTTGGGGCACATCTCCGCAAAGCCGTCCTGCTGCTTTTTTCCAGGAGAAGGAAGAGCTGAGCAGCGGCAAAGTTTCCAAAACAGCACGACCTTTAAAGCTCTTCCTCTGTCGCCGGCGCTTGGCTGCAGTGTAGGTGCTCGAGAAGATTTCCTGCGTGACAGTTTGATCTTTTCCATATATCCTCCAACTGCATTGATATTCCGACCGTCCTTCGGTGGTTCAGCCGTTATCGCTGGCAAGCCCTTTTTTATCAGTTGAAATTGTCCTTGTGGCTTTGTTCATTAAGATGTACAATAAGATACAGCAGAGCAAACCGCATCATTTGAATTACCCCTAGAGCCGTTCCTTGAAATCCTGGTTTTGGACAGCTGTTGTTTCCTGGGAGATAAAGGTTCTTAATAATAGCAAAGCCCTCATCTTCGGGCGCGGCGCGGTTTAGCCTGCCTCTCCGAGCACCGTCTTGCTGCCTTCTGGTCTTGCTTAGCACGTACACCTCCGCACCCCGGGATCCGCAGCATTACTTGCTCGTGCCAATCTGCATTTCTCACCCTTTCTCCGCAGACGGATCGCGCGGGTGTCCTGGCAGCAGTGTCGGTGGAGACTTGGGGGTGCGACACGCGTGCACGTTACCGGGCTTCAAGCCCTGCGATGGATGCTGCCGATTCCGCAAAGCCCCCACTGCCCGTCGTGCAGCAGAATTAACAGCAAGCTGGTGGATTCCACTGTGGCCTCTCTTTAATGCCGTCTTAGACCATCTTTTAAACCCCACCGATCCTTTAGGGTGTCCGGTAGCGGGGGGGGTGTGTGTTCAGGGGGCCGGGACATCGCAGGCAGTGCTGTTCGCTGCGGCATCCCAGGGATGCTCATGCCTCCCGGACGAACTCGGTTGGAAAGCCCCGAGGCTGTGCTGTGGCCGGGACGTTGGGGTTTTTTTAAGGAGGAGCAAGCAAGCTCTGTTCGACTGGAAGGTGTTCGGAAGTCTGGCTGGGTGCCCGCTCTCTGCGCTCCGTTAAAAACCCCGGGTTTGGGTCACCGTAGCTACCGAGGAAATAACAGCGCGCGGAAGCCTGAAGTCCTTGAGAAGAAACAGCTTTCAAAGCGTGAATTCACACGCCAGACAACTTCCTCAGAATGAGGAAAACGATGATTTTATCCACAGCAGAAGTTGGGTCTTTTCTGGTTGCAGCTGGTGGTGCGAAAACCTACAGTTGCACGGGGCTTACTCCAACAGGAATCCAAAGAGGCGCTGGGCCAGAGGAGTGCAGTAGAAGTCATTCTTTGCCCCGATCACCTGGCAGTGGGCCTGTGGGAGGTGAGGAGGAAGCGGGGGGATTACCGAGGTACGAATGTACCGGCGGAGTCGCAGGCTGTGCGTCTCGTCAGGACTGGTCGCTTGTGCCTGATGCTGCCGGCGGCGGTGTTCCCGTGGAATTTAATGGTAACTCGGAAACGCTCCGTTTGTTCCCCAGCCGAACCCAACACCGGGGGGGTTGGTGGGCTCCAGCCCGGCCCTCCGGGCTCTTTCACTGCTGTCTCTCCCCGCGCTCCCGGGGCGATGCCCGCGCAGCCGACAGGGAGCTCGGCCGCTCGGCCGGCGCCGCCGGGCGCTCCTGCGTCGCCCCGGCCGGCAGCGTGTCCGGGCGCTTGATGCCACCGTGCAGCGACTCAGCCCGCTGATCTGTTCCCCCAAATTACTTATTATTTAACTTTTGCTTTCCGTTGAAGCTTTCTGCATGTCCCCGCTAAAATGTCAAGTTAATTTAAAGATGATGCTGCGCTCTTCTGACATTTTCATCCAGGATGTGACCGCATTAAAGGGAATAAAGGCAGAGAGAGCAGCTGACAGGCCTGTTACAGAAAATAAAATGAAATAAAATGCAGTCAGTCCTTTAGTACTGCGTCCGGTCAGTAGCAGGCACGGTGTCATGGGTGTGGTGCAGCGTAAGCGCTGCGGAAACCCTCGTTTTGCTGGGCAGAGCGGGTGCGTGTTCAGGCCGAGGGAGCTGGGCAGAGGACCCGTGCCCTCCTGGCTGCGGGCGGAGCGGAGAAGGGGTGAGGGCTTGCGCGGGGTCTGTACGACGCCCGGCAGCGTGGCGGGTCGCCCCGTGACGCCGAGGGCTCCTCGGTTGCAGCAGGGTGCCGGGAGCCGGCGCTGTGCCTGCGCCGCGGGAAGCTGTGGGCAGGTACGGTGTTCGCATGGTCGGGATTTAGATAAAACCAAAATCCTGGCGGGTCCTTATGGAAAAACACGCGAAGGCGTAGCCGGAGCCGCAGCACTGATTTCGGAATATTTTTGTTCTTGTCACACACAACTTCCATACAGATTGTGATTATTTTTGTGAAACATCTGGTCCGCAAATCAAACCGTCTCTGGGGTGCGTTGCAACGTGCCCGTGCACAGAGGCTTCCAGCGCAGGCTGGAGCGCTGTACAGGGGCTGGCCGAGGAGCGTCGGAAGGCGAGGTGCGTTGTCACCCGCCCTGCCGAGGAGCGCTTCGCGGGGCAGAGGGCTGCCGGGCGGTTGCGCCGGGGGTTTGTGGAGCCCCTCTGCCCCGGCGCTCCTCCGCGGTGGTACTGACGGTACCGGTGGCGGCGGACACGTGTGCAGCGGGGAGGACGGGGAGTTGTGGAGGGCTTTTCACGAGCCGTACGGACCTGAAACAAAGCAGAAATCCCATTTATGGCACTGCAGGCTGGTCCCTAAGGCTGCCGTGAACACAGCAACGCGAGGGAATTCGTGCTCGCCCTGGTCAGCAAACGTGAAGCAGTCGGGAAAACCAGAAAGGATAAGGGCTCCGCAGGTCAGCGACCAGATTGGCTTTTGTTTTCAGTTCAGAAGGCATCTCAAAAAGCAGTACATTGAATGGATATCTATACTTATTAACACCGCTTTAAATTTTTTTTTAAAAAGTGTGTTTTGCCATTCTGTGGCTGATGTGCCGTTGAAATTCTCTTCACAGCAGCTGCGTGTTTTTAAGCTCCATTGTATGGTGCGCTGCTGTAAGGCTGCGGCACTGCGGCTCAAGCACTCGAGTTGGCGAATTTAATTTGGCTGCCGGGGTTTTAATATTCCTCCATCGTGCTCGTTCTGTTTGAGGCTGTGGACTAATTACGGGCGAGTTTAAAGGGCCCAGTCTGTCACACTCCGCAAACAGTTTGAAGTTGGAGAGAATCCATGTGAAAAAATGAGGAGGCATAGCGATGGCGCTCGTAACTCTGCTAAATGTCGCCCCGATGCCTTCGTGCAGTAATTTTATAAATATGTGTATATACGTGTGTGCGCGCGCGCTTGTGTAGCTACCTAATGAAGTGGTGACTGCCTAAAACTTGGGTGTCGTCCGAGTTGTCTTAGCTGGCAGAGAACACCATCTGTATCGCCAGGCAACGTGTGTTAGTGTCTTCACTGGAGGGCTGGCCACGCTACACGCGCTTCTTAGCACCAACGCTAAAAAGAAGTCACGATTAAGTGAAACGCGCAGCTTTAGGGAGGCCAATGGTTCCTTTCTTGGAGACCTTCTTTAATTATAAACCAGTCCTCTGGGGAATCTGCGTACACGCAGGTTTTGAAGGACCATTGCAATGTTTTACTTCTGCCCATACAGCACGTTTTGTTGTGTCACTGGTTAACATCAGGAAGGGAAGCCTTTATCTTTATCTTAAGATGGAAAGTACCACGCTGAGCCTCTGTTTCCGTGCTTTCTGTGTCCTCTGCCTTGCCGCATCTCGTAGAACAGCCCTTCGCTCCGCACCAGCCGGTCACGTAAAGGATAACCGTCGGCTGCGTGCGACTGCTGCTCGCGCCCGGGGCTCAGGACCAGAGCGGGGCTTTTGGGTGACGGCAGAGCCTTTCGTTGGCTTTGTTCAACCGTAGTTAAGTCAGAAACAGATCGAGGACTTTCTTGTCAGCCCCCATGGGAGGAGAAGCGATGATTTTTCTTCTAGGACGTGGGGCAGAAGGCTGAGCTCTGCTCCGGCATCTAAACACAGCTGTTCTCGAAAGTGAAGTCAACAGCGCGTACGTGGAATTCGGGGAAGCACGTTCAAAGTTAGCCAGTCCGTCTTCAAATTCTGGGTTGTGGCAGCAGCGGCGGTGCGGGACGGGGGACGTTCCCTGCTGTGTAGGGCAGAGCAGCGGTGGAGGTCGGTACGTGCGCGGTGTTACGTGTGTTCGTGAGTTCCATGCCAAAGCACCGGTGACGATTTTTCTCTCCTCTGCCATGCAACCGCTGTGGTGGTGTGCTGTGTCGGGGGCACTCCTGGCCTTGCTTTAACGTGAGATTATTCCTCTCCGGAGCGCTGTGTGTATGCGATCCTTCTTCTCAAAGAAGACTCTGGGATTGAACTGGACTTCCAGAAAACTCATTCTAAACTTTTAACTGGTCTGTGTTTCCTATTGCAACCATCCAAACCATTTGCTAATCATAACTTTGTCATTCCAGCTGCAGCCAACATGTTGTTTGACTTGGATATTTGTTCGCACTTACAACCGCTTGAGAACTTTATTTTTTGTAACCTGTTGGTCTCTGTCCCCAGACGGGGAAGCGAGCTGCACTGTCCAGTTTGCACTGTTCCTTGACTAATATCTCTTCCAGCACGTGAATACGAGTTTGCTTTCAGCAGATTCTCTATTTAGTGTAAAAGCTGACGTAACATTTTTTATTACAGGAAGACAGTAAATTGAGACAATTTCTAGATGCCGAGATGCTATCTCAGGAGTTAAAACCCAGTTTTCCAACCCTCTCTAAACAACAACTTCCCCCCCACCTTCACCGCCATTTCCCCCGTCACCATTTGCTCGGTTAAAACGAGGCCTCCTTTGGGGATTGCCACCCGAAAACAAAGAGCGGCCCCGCGCTTGTTCTCCGCTGGGCTTTGGGCGGCGTCCCTTGCAGCCTCCGCCAGAGCTCCCGGCAGGGCAACAAGCGCGAGCGTGTGGAAGCGCGCGTTAGATTTGATGGCCGAGACGAGAACAGGAGACGTTGGCAGTGGAAACGGGCTAATGACGCCTTGATAACCTGCTACGCAAACCTTGGGGCAGTTTGTTAAATTGTGCAGGGTTTCTCTGTTTTGCTTTCATAATTAAAGCATGTAGACCTTGTATCTGTAAGTATTGTGTGTTCCTCGTATGACTCTTGTCACTGGTGCTTCAGCAAGTCAGACCTGGGCTGTCCTCAGCCAAATTGCAAAGGAACGGGTCCTGCTTGTTCCCCTGCATGCGCAGGAGGACCGTCCCGCCGCCCCCGGCTCCTCCGGGCAGCGCGGGGACGCGCCAACGCGAGCTGTCTCTCCTTGCAACAGCAGAACTCAAGCTGGGGGCTGCCTCGCAGAAACACGCCGCAGAGCGCTTCTCTGCACGGCCTCGTACCGTTTTATTCGCTTAAACATTGCCTGCATCGAAGCGGGGGGAGCTGTGCGGAGGCCGCCAGCTCGGAGCCATCGGGGGGACCTGCGGGGCGACGGGCGGGTTGTGAGCAGCCGGCCCACCACGGCGAGCAACCGGTGTCGCGGGACACCTGGAACCAGACGAGAAGGAAATGGGTTCCACCAACCAAATAAGTCAGCAATTTGGCTAATGGGAACAAACATGATTTAGACCTATTGGCGTAGAGGAGATAACTTAGGGCACTGCAGCAAAAGCCTTGAGACTTGGGTCGGTCTTTACAACTGCCAGCTCCAGACGCCTGTGAGGAGGTGTAGCATCCCTCAGTTGGCACGGCAGCAGCCCCCAAGAGATTTCCCGTGGCAAGAGATACATACAGAGTGCAGTCAGCTTCAGGCTAATGACCCAAAAACTCTAATATGTTTTAATTGCCAATAACTGTTAACCAGTTGACTGCTGCGGTAGAGGAACCGGCCGTTTCCACCTGCATTTGCCCATTCTAGAACATTGGTTTTTACACTGAAAAACCGTGCACCTTACAGTGCGTGGCTCGCTGCAGCCGGGGCAGAAGCCACCCGCACCTTCCGAACCAGACGCGGCATTTCTCAGAGTCTCCTCGTTGTTAGCATTCGCTTGCCACCTCTGAACCGGTCTGGGTCGCGAGGCCGTGCCGTGCACTGCCGCGCCGGGGGGCTCGCTGCCCGCGGGGGAGAAGAGGTGGGCGCAGATCAGGCTTTGGTGAAGGCAATGTTTAAATGCATAAAAGCTGTTTTCCAGGCGTTGGCCCTTTGTCCCGGTCTTGAGCTTCTGTCTCGGTCCTTACCAACTACAGCGTTGGTGTCGGTGTTCTCCCCCGCCTCCCGTTCCCCTGACTTTGCAACCACCAGTAATTGTTCTGGCAAGGTCCTGGAAAAAGAGAAAAATTTACTGTTTTCCTCAGGCTCATAGCTTTTGAACTGGAGGCATGTCTTCTAAACAGTGCAACTCACTTCAAATGCTTTTTGCCTTTCATTTTATTATTGCTTGTCACGCAATGTTCTTTGAAAGCTTGCTCATATATTATCTGTTCCATTTTTTCCATTTTCCCTTTTTTTGCATGCTGTTCCTCCTGTTTCTTCCCTTCCTCCAATCCTCTGTTCCCGTGTGTAGACACAACGGCGACGACAGAACCGGCAGTTCACGGTTGGTATCACATTCCTGTTTTCTCTAATTTCTCAGCGCTGCTGAGTGGCAAGACAAGCCTGGGAAGGGGAAGCCAAAAAGGGAAACGTGGTCTTCAGGGGAAAACCGTGTTTCAGGTGGACGGGTCTCATCAATATAACAGGGGTTTTAAGGCTGGAAAGTCTGTCTGGTCTTGTCATTTCTGCTGTGAGCTTCGCAGCCGGTCGTTCCGGTGCCGGGCGAGCACCGACCCCCCACGCCCCGCAGGAACGGCGTACGTGTGCGAGCGGTGATTCTCCACTCGTCGTGATTCCCGGGGTCGTCGCTTCGCACACGGAGGAGAAATGTGGCTTCCGAAAACGGGAATCCAAATTTCATTTTTTTAGGAAATCCCGAGCGTTTGCCTTTCGTTTGGAGTTTGTAAGAGAGCGCGTCCGGCGGGTCCGCCGGCGTGGGGCAGCCTGTGGCGTGCCGGGGATGCTCCGCCTCGGAGGTCAGCGGTGCAGCGCGCGTTACTACACTGCAGAAGGAGGTTTGGAAAACAAGGAGCAACACTTTGCTATCGGCATAGCAGTCTAGCAAACTAACCCTTCTCATCTGCTGCCGGCAGTCTAGCTAACAGCTTGACAGCTTCCGTAGCTTCCTACATTTTTAAAGCGAGCCTAAATAGTCACTTCAGATGGGAAGCTGAGCGTACCCGCTTTTGGCACGAGCTCCCTTTTCAGCTACAGAGCCGAAACCCCTGACAATTTTAATTAAGGCTAATCCATATTTGAGTTTGCCATTTTAGTTTCTTTTAACTCGGATAAATCGAGTGTTTCTTTTATTGACAGAACCCTGTAATGCAGAGCAGCCTCTTTGTCCTGCCTCCTCCCACCGAGGCGGCTCTCGGGCGCTGGGAGAGGGAGCGCAGAGTGACGGCACGGCTCGGTACCGATGCCCCGCATCGAGCGGAGGGACGTGCCGTTCTCGTCCCGCATAACTTACCTACTTGGATGCGTTTTCCCGCTTGACGTAAAAATTGGAAGCCTTCAGGCGTGGCTCTGTTTTCTCCAGAGAGCCCGTCTCCCCGTGGGTGTCTAATGTCCAGATTCAGCACGGGCGAGTTGGTGGCTACCGTGACGGAAGTCATGGCGAGGCAGTGAAAGTCCAAGTGACGTCTCTTCCAGCACAGAAAAAAGAAAAAGTCAGATGTGAAAGTCAGATGAAGGCAAAACGTTAATCACCCGATCGTTAAGCCCTGGGGGCGCCTCGCAGAGCCGCCTCTGAAGATGGCAGCCCAGTTTAATTACCTGCAGCTCTGCTCGGTGGCACTGGCTCAGGTGGTGGGGGTCCCGCTGCTCCTTCGAAGCAGCAGCCGGGGGCTTCGCTGTCTTAGAAGCGTCGGAGAGCAGTCGGGAGAGGCGGCGGGGCTGAAGGGAGGCCGCTCTGTCCCCACCGCTCTCCCGCCCCGTGGCTGCGGGCTCTGCAGCGCCGGCGCGGCGGCAGGGCATCCCGCTGCTGCAGCGCCGGTGGGCACGGCGCAGGGAGAGGGCTCGGCGCCGAGCCCGCAGCGCGGCTCCGGCTCGGCCAAGGCGCTCTGCCCCGAGTACTCGGGTTCGCTGGGAAAAGGTGGATGCATCCAGGCAAAAGAGCAAAGTGCCCCGCAAGGTCAGAAAATAGAACCGTTTTTTGGGGGTTGTCTCAGACAGCCCTGGCACTGCGCAGGTGCGGGTGCCGCCGCTGCGTTTGGGCGAGATCAGGCAGCCCTGACCCTCGCGTGGCTTCCAGCGTCGTTCCTGGAGGTGTCGGCGAGCCGTTCCTAACAGGCGGGGCCGCTGCTCTCCGGCGCGAAGGCGACGCGGGCGGGCTGAGCGGCGGCGCGGGGCGGCTGCTGCCGGAGGGCGCGGGAGGGCACACGCAGCCTCGTGGCCCGCGCCCCCCTCTTTAATGCCATTCCCGACGGCTTTCGTCAGTTTTACTTGTGTCGGGGAAAGCCACAAAAAGCGTGTTTTTAGGTCCGGGGGTCCCTCTGAGTGTTTCCAGCCGTAGGGGGAGGCTGACAGCTGAAATGACAAGCAAGCCCAGTCCGACGAGCTGCCGCAAACTTTCCTGCCTTAAAACCCCGCCGGTTCGCACCGAGCCCCCCGCGCTTGGCCCGGGGGTGCTTTTCCCCTGGAGACTCTGGGGTTTCTTTCCAAGCTTGTGTTGCTGGAGTGTGTATGGAGTACACCAGGTGTTTCTGTATGTTGGCCATTTGTTCTTACCGATGTCCGATGGGAGTGAGCATGTCTGTGAATGACTAGAAATGCATGGGCATGAACTACAGCCAAATGGATTTTCTCCAAAAACCGTTCTAAATGAATTGGGGGAAGAAAAAAATAAAACAAAAACCAAAGCAAACCAAAACAAAAAAGAACCCGAAAAAGAGATTGCTAGCAAAGAAAACGCAATGTAAGGCTAGTGTGGAACCAGCACAATACTTCAATCTGGGCAAGGATTTTTGAGTAATTTAATTTTTTGGAGCGTATCCTAGAGGACTGGGGGGGAAAGGAGTCCTGTATGTGTGTGCATGTAACAGCGGTAGCAAAGCCCCTGCCGTTCCTGTTCCCTCCTGGAACGGAGCTGACGGCAGCGATGCATGAGTGACTTAAAGCACGAACATTGTTAACTCTTTTGTTTAAAAATGAGAGCTTAACTGTAAATTTTCTGATGCGCTTTCTCCTTTCTCTGCACTGTTCATTGCCAGAACTCCAATAACAGCNTCCAGATTCAGCACGGGCGAGTTGGTGGCTACCGTGACGGAAGTCATGGCGAGGCAGTGAAAGTCCAAGTGACGTCTCTTCCAGCACAGAAAAAAGAAAAAGTCAGATGTGAAAGTCAGATGAAGGCAAAACGTTAATCACCCGATCGTTAAGCCCTGGGGGGGGGCCTCGCAGAGCCGCCTCTGAAGATGGCAGCCCAGTTTAATTACCTGCAGCTCTGCTCGGTGGCACTGGCTCAGGTGGTGGGGGTCCCGCTGCTCCTTCGAAGCAGCAGCCGGGCGCTTCGCTGTCTTAGAAGTGTCTGAGAGCAGTCGGGAGAGGCGGCGGGGCTGAAGGGAGGCCGCTCCGTCCCCACCGCTCTCCCGCCCCGTGGCTGCGGGCTCTGCAGCGCCGGCGCGGCGGCAGGGCATCCCGCTGCTGCAGCGCCGGTGGGCACGGCGCAGGGAGAGGGCTCGGCGCCGAGCCCGCAGCGCGGCTCCGGCTCGGCCAAGGCGCTCTGCCCCGAGTACTCGGGTTCGCTGGGAAAAGGTGGATGCATCCAGGCAAAAGAGCAAAGTGCCCCGCAAGGTCAGAAAATAGAACCGTTTTTTTGGGGTTGTCTCAGACAGCCCTGGCACTGCGCAGGTGCGGGTGCCGCCGCTGCGTTTGGGCGAGATCAGGCAGCCCTGACCCTCGCGTGGCTTCCAGCGTCGTTCCTGGAGGTGTCGGCGAGCCGTTCCTAACAGGCGGGGCCGCTGCTCTCCGGCGCGAAGGCGACGCGGGCGGGCTGAGCGGCGGCGCGCAGCACAGCGCTGCGAGGCGGCGGCGCGGGCGGCTGCTGCCGGAGGGCGCGGGAGGGCACACGCAGCCTCGCGGCCCGCGCCCCCCTCTTTAATGCCATTCCCGACGGCTTTCGTCAGTTTTACTTGTGTCGGGGAAAGCCACAAAAAGCGTGTTTTTAGGTCCGGGGGTCCCTCTGAGTGTTTCCAGCCGTAGGGGGAGGCTGACAGCTGAAATGACAAGCAAGCCCAGTCCGACGAGCTGCCGCAAACTTTCCTGCCTTAAAACCCCGCCGGTTCGCACCGAGCCCCCCGCGCTTGGCCCGGGGTGTTTTCCCCTGGAGACTCTGGGGTTTCTTTCCAAGCTTGTGTTGCTGGAGTGTGTATGGAGTACACCAGGTGTTTCTGTATGTTGGCCATTTGTTCTTACCGATGTCCGATGGGAGTGAGCATGTCTGTGAATGACTAGAAATGCATGGGCATGAACTACAGCCAAATGGATTTTCTCCAAAAACCGTTCTAAATGAATTGGGGGAAGAAAAAAATAAAACAAAAACCAAAGCAAACCAAAACAAAAAAGAACCCGAAAAAGAGATTGCTAGCAAAGAAAACGCAATGTAAGGCTAGTGTGGAACCAGCACAATACTTCAATCTGGGCAAGGATTTTTGAGTAATTTAATTTTTTGGAGCGTATCCTAGAGGACTGGGGGGGAAAGGAGTCCTGTATGTGTGTGCATGTAACAGCGGTAGCAAAGCCCCTGCCGTTCCTGTTCCCTCCTGGAACGGAGCTGACGGCAGCGATGCATGAGTGACTTAAAGCACGAACATTGTTAACTCTTTTGTTTAAAAATGAGAGCTTAACTGTAAATTTTCTGATGCGCTTTCTCCTTTCTCTGCACTGTTCATTGCCAGAACTCCAATAACAGCATGGTCATGGCCGGCAGGAAGGCTTGTGCTTCTGCTGCACCGCGCTAAGCCGGGTGTCCCGAGCTTAAGCCCTCCTTCCCTCTCTCTCGTTGTGCCCCTCCTGGTGCCGGGGCGCCAGCGGGGCCGAACGCGCAGGTCCTGCCTGCGAGCGGCCCCAGCCGGGGCACTCCGCGGCGGAGCCGGGAGAGTAACGTCTCTGAGAGGCTGCCACCGCCCAGCCTGCAAGGAAAGCCCTTTTTCTGCCATGCCCTTTCTCCTCCGCCCCTCTCCCCCTCCAAGCCAACGTGCCAGATTTTAATTTCTGCGGGGCTGCCGCCCTTCGGGGAGCGCTGCGGGTGAGATGCCCGGCTCACCCCGTGCCCCCCGCACGGGCGGGACATGTATAAGCAGCCATGACCTTATACATGGTGGCCCGTTGCTACGGCAGAAGTCATTTCGCCCTTTTTTCCCAAATTTTGACCTCTCCTTTTTGTAAGGGAAGAGCTTTAAGGGCTCCCGAACGGTTTTCCCAGGCCGCGGGCAGCGCCCGTCGCACGGCGCGGCTGTCCCCGGGCGGCCGCGGGTGCGCGGCGAGGGGGATGCTGCGGCTGCGTTCCAGCCCCCCCCGCCCCGAGGCAGAGAGACGGCGCTGCTGCCGCAGCACGGGCAGCGCTTCCGCTCCTCCTCGGGACAAGGTAGGGCGAAAAAAATCTCTTCTGAAGCTGGCAAAGCAGGAAGTCTGGAGCGAAGGTTAAAATGGCGAAAACAGCCCAGTCGTGAATGAAGAGCGACAAGAAAGTACCTTGCCCATAATATAGCAGGTAAATTATTTTATAAGCTGCAAATTCTTCCCCGAAGGCCCGTAGGAGTTTTTAGTTACGGCCTTAGCAGGGTTTTGTACGAGAACATTTAACACTGCCGCGTTAAGCTCTTGTTGCCTTTTCCGATAGCGCTCAGTGTCGGAGAATGAGTTTTACTTGTCCGAAGCCAGAGCTCGGCCGTGCCAGGGCGCTCGTCGCCTCGCAGACCTCCCCAAATGCCGCGGCACGCGCGGAAAAAGCCTCGGTGCTTTCTGCATTAACGTTATCAAGCGGCTCTGCCTGTCCAACCCCCTTTCCTTTGGAAAACGCCCTACTTAAAAGCGCAGCTAATAGTAAATACATTCCTAAATATATTTTCCAGCTCCCGTCCTTGGGGCGATTGAATAAAACATCACAAAGCTCCCTGCACATGCTACGGGTTGCGTGCAGTGCCCCGGAATGCCCAGCATAAAACAGAATCCCTGATGGCTTATTTACAGCTCGATACGAAAGAGAAATTGTCTTTTCCTTAAAAACCGGAGGTAGCCTAGGAAGCAGCCCAAGGCGGCGCTCTGCCGGCGGGCACCCCTCCGTACCCGCTGCGCTCGGGTCCTCGTCCCAGCGCCCGGTGGGGCTGCGGAGCCGCTGCGCCCGCGGCAGAGCTCCCGCGGCACGGGGAGGGGGCGGCCGAGCGACGCGCCGGCTGTCCCGCAGGGAACAGGAGCCGCCGCAGGCCTGGGGTCCGGTCTCATCGGAAGCGAGAGGAAGGGGCTCTAATAGCCGCTCTGAAAGTTTAATGAGAAGAATCAAGAGGTAATTTACCGCATGTTGAAAATGCCTCACAACAGGCTTTAAGGCTGTTCGGTGGCATTTTTAAGTATAGCAGGTGCAGGCAGAAACGGAATTGTTGAATTGTTACATTTTCTTTTGAAAAAGCCTTTTTTTGGCTTCATAAAAAATGCAACGTTGCCCTTTTTCATTATTGAGAAAACGTAGTTCCTTTAAAGTGAAAGGGAAGACTCTACAGAAGCAATTTTGGAGAGATAAAAGTTGAATGGCTCCTCTTCAGAGCCCGGATTTGCATGTCCAATGCTTCTGTGAGTCAACTGTAATTATATTTATAAATTGTATTATAGTGAAAAAGAGGAGCCTCCCTGAAATCCAAGAGCGGCGCGCAAACAAAATTCTTGCTATTAATCTGAACGGCTTCCCGCTTTAGAAGATAATTCCGACCGTGGCTTCCAGGTGACGTGATGTATTTTAAACACCGTCACTGTAAAGGAGTTTTATTTTTAATGAGATAGATAGAGAGAGAGAGAGATAGATTGCCTGCTGCGTTCCCACGGGGGACGGCCTGCACGTGGCCTGTATGGCATTACCATCTCGGCTATTGAGAGCTGCCGCCAGCTTTCCCACTGACCACTGGCGGTGGTGTCTCTTCAGGGGAAATATTTTATTTTTTTCTTTGATAATGCATCTGCCGTTGGAGCTTCAGCGGCCGGCAGCAAGAGCAGGTTGTCACAAGTACCAAGTACAAGTTGGCTGCCTTTTGTGCTCACCAGAGCGTGTCTCACCTAACTGCTTTATCAGCTTTGAGGACAGATACTTTTTTCCATAAATGCATCAAATTTGGGAAATGAAAAAGAGAGGGTTTGTCGG
Organism: Anarhynchus alexandrinus; assembly: GCA_008711295.1. NCBI lineage: Eukaryota > Metazoa > Chordata > Aves > Charadriiformes > Charadriidae > Anarhynchus > Anarhynchus alexandrinus. The sequence continues at coordinate 597,079 of VUYV01000284.1, read as the reverse complement.
CTGGTTTTGCGGAAGATAGAGCCTGCAGTCTGCACGTACAGACGCCTTACAGGACTGACGTGCCGCCCGCAATATTCACTAATTGGTAACGTTGCCGGGCTTGTCAACATTTACCAAAAAAAAAGATTGAATTGGAAGAAAATTTTACATTGCTCTGTGTATACAAAACCTAATTCGACCTGGCCTAAATTGGGAAATTGTCCCCGTCCCCCCCCACCCCCAATGACTAAAAGACAGAGTTTGGGGGTCTTTGCATGCTGTTATGAATGAGTGACTTTGAGTCCATGTTTTGTGTGCCAACAGTGTAGACTGAGGAATGTTTCTGTCTGTAATAAAGGAAATTATTGCAATTCTGTCATACGAGTTACTCTGCCCAAACCGGCAGAGGATGGCAAGTGATTGACGCATTATCTTTCCCCCCCCCAAGAAATTCGTCCTCAGTTGTTAAGTGTGTTGTTTTTTTTGTCGCTCGAGAAACGCAGAGAAAAACGAGTTTGTTTTTACTTGTAAGGCTTTACTCAGTTGCCCAATTCCGCAGAGGAGCTGGACTATGGGGATCTCTCAGGTAAGGGTAGTCCGTAGGTAAACCGCTGCTCTTCTACGCTAGATACTGGTTCCACGCTGATTTCTGCATCTTGGCCATGTCGCATTGTATAGTCGCTGTGCTGTAGCCATTCCTCCAACGCACGGTCTCGCAGCTTGGATGTACGCTGGGCTCTCTTGGGGCTTCCCTCCCTCTTTTTGATTTGGGCACCCGTTTCCGCGCGGCAGCCTCGCGGAGGGGCGGGCGGCGCGGTGCGGGGAGCCTCGCCGTGTCCCGTTCCCTCCCAGCTGCCCTGCAGCGATTTTTTGAGCGCTGGTTTGGAGACCGGTTGAGTTGAAACTTTATGTTGGTAAAACGCTCGGCTCTGCCGCGTTGTGTGAAACCCTCTGTAAAGAACGCAGCCGGCGCTACAGCTCGGCGGCGTGGCGGTTTCTCATAGTAGGAGTATCAGACTGGGGATGAAAAGGAGGTAATTGTTTTATCGGCGGAGGCTAAGCCAGGTAAATGGTTTGGACCTCTTTATCCACGCTGGACTGAAAGTTACATAAATACATCCTTACAGTTGGTCCTTGCGAATTAGCGCTAATCCAGATAAGAAATAAAAGCGTCTTTAGCGGATGCAGTTGGTATATTCAAAACAGGGGTTGTACCAGTGCTGCAAACGTCATCTAAACCTCTGATCGTCCTGTTTTGTCAGAGTCTTCCTAAGCGTTTTTAGAAGTTCACCCAGTTTTTTTTTGCTCCCGCTTCTCAGAGCATCTCTGCGGACGCGGGCTCGGGGGCGGCTGCGTGGCCCCGCACGGGCAGCGCAGTGGGGCCGGGAGAGCCCTGCCAGGGGGTCCTGCTCCCGCCGCGTCCCCTGCGGGGGTGACACGGAGCAAAAACGCAGCCCAAAACAGCCCGGCCCCAAGTCCTCGCCTCCCTCTGTCAAATGCTTTCCTTTGACCTGATCAAACCAGCGGCATCTCTCTCTGTAAGCCACTATAGGTATGCTTTGGCCAAGAGGTCAGAAACGACCGATGGATTCGGGATGTGTTCTAACACCTGAGCCGTACTAATAATTATTGTTGCAGGCCTGGGCCACGTCTCCTAGGTAAGGAGCACTAGGTGTCTGTCCAGTGTCACCACTGTCTGGATGGGAAATAATTGTTCTGCTCCGATAAGCCGCGTTACTATTTTAATTTGCATTTTTTAAAGAAAAACGCACCTTTTGGTGATCGAAGAGAGGAACGGGATGCTATTCCACAGCAGCGTTCCTCACAACGGGTGTCTGCTGGCAGCCCGGCCTTCCCCTCGGCTGCCGCGGTGCGGGCGCGCTGCCGGCCGCGGCGGCGCCGGGGCTGTGCCGTACGGCCAACGCCTTTCCCGCAGCGTTCGGCTCAGCGGGTCCTTTCTTCTGAACCTCGAACGCGAGTCAAAATTTGCCCCACACTTTGCGGTGGAGGCGGCGCAGGCACAGCCGGCGGCGGAGCGGGCGCCCTGCGTGCGCTGCCAGACGCCCGTTTTCCAGCACCCGTTTTGACTACTGATTTTTTTTATTCCCCCTAAGAATGACAAAATTTTGCTTGTTGCTGTCTTGGTGACTTGTGGGCGCCCAGAGGGCGGTCACGCCAAGCCAAATGTGCGGTGTCCCTAGAGAAGGGGCCACGGGGCGCTCTGTCCCGTCCCGTCCCGTCCCGCGTGGCCAGGCCCCGCACGCCGCCGCGAGAGCCCCTCTGCGGCGGGGGCTGTCGGACGGGTGGTCCAGGTGAGTGCCGGAGCCGAGCTCTCCGCTGGGAACGCTCTCCCCGCTCCGGCGGGCCCGGCCGGGGAGCGCGGGGGGTGCCGGGGTGCGCGCCCGCGCCCCGGGCGGACGGATGGTGGTGCGGCGAACGCGGCGGTGCTGCTGCGGTGTTTGCTCAGTCTGCTGTTCCTTGCAGGTACTCCTGTCCCGCTAAACGCTTCACCGGAGGCTCTGCCAACTGTGCAATTAAGTAACGCATCCCTTGCCGTCCGCCCAGGTAGCCGGTTCCCAGAGCTCCACTCGCTTCCCCTGGTCGAGCTGTGTGTGTCCGTGCCCCTCGCAAACCTCCTCTGCTTCCTACCGCGCGGAGACCGCAGTGTCCCGGCAGGGCCGGCCGCGCACCGCGCAGCACGGCGCTGCTTCTCCGGCCGCGGCGTTTCCGCGCCCGGAAGTGCTCGAGTGCGTGGGCACCCGGTAAAACGGGGGGCCGTCAGGGGCACCCGCGGAGCCTGCGCCGCGGGTTCGATGGACTGCCCCAAAGCTGATTAGCACCTTCGTTGGAGGGGGCGGCTGATGAGTCGGTGGCCATCGATCGCGAGTGGGGCTCGTTTGCTCGCAGAGAGGAGTCTGCAGGAGCAGCCGATAGCATTGAGCGCCTGTCATAGGGACCGAATTTATTAAAACAAAGTGCGTTATTTTTTATGAAGCGATCTCGAAATGGGTCACTGAAGGGGAGCTTTTATTGATTGAAGAAGGATGAACTCCTCGAATTTCTCTGGCTTAAATTAGCCCAAATTCAATTACAATACGACAAACAGGTTAACGCTACTCTTTAGCAGTCCATCAATAAATTAGAGTAGGGGTAGGAGGCTGAATGCCGCGCTGTAGTAATGCACGGCAGTACTGCTCATCCTGCCACGCACAGGCGGCGATTGCCATCCTCCCACGTGGCAGAGAAGCGCCTTAGAGTGTTTCTGGAGTGACAGGAGCCCGTTCTTCTCCCGGCCCTGCCCACCAGCACCCCCACCAGCCACCCAGTGCTGCTCCAGCGTTTGGAGAACTTCATCCCACCAAAGAATTAGCCACGGAGGCAGTGGGAAGCTGTTAGTGCTGCCTGTAACTTCCCTGCCTCGCAGCAAAGCGGAATCGTTGGCTTACCGGGTCCTCAGGAGCACGCGAGTGCCGTGAGGCCGTTAGCACCTACACCGCGACCAGCAGTGCCGTGTGGGAGCTTCAGTCACAGTGGTCGGTGATTTAATTGACTAAACTTTAACAAGAGGGCGGAAAGATCTCTCCATTCAGAATTCTTCAAAAATATTGATTTAGGGTTTTCTTCTCCCTACCGCGATGCAGACGTTAAGTGAACACCTGGGAAGCACGGGAGCTGTCGGTGGAGTCAGTGTGTATAAACTTACATATGCACACCCACAAATTCAGCCCGCGTTGCCCTACATCGATAGCTTGAAATCAATTTTCACCCAGAAAAGGAAGATAAATTTTTGTGGGAGTGCAGCAGTAAATCTAAATATGCCAAAATTAAGGTCTATACTGTGTTTTGGCAGCAATCTCCATCAATTTTCTGCTTTTACAGCACAAATGTGCATAGAACGAGTGCAGGGCTGTTCGGAGATGCCCCAAAAAAGGTCACGAAAGGTTGGTGAAGCGGGAAGGAAGGCAAGGGGCCGGGAGAGGAGGCAGGAGCACCCGGGCAGCGGGGTCCGAGCAGAAGACGCGCCTTCCAGAGCGACAGTGGGGCACGCCGCATCTGCGGGGGCTGCGCTGCCTTCCCGGCTCTGCTGCGGGGCACGGCGAGCCTCGGTGGGAGGGGGCTCCGGAGCCCCCAGGGCAGGCGGTGAGGGACGCTGTCGGAAGCCCGCCTCCGAAAACTCGGGGAGCGCTGAAGCTAAAAAATGAAGTGGTTTGACCCTAATAGGTCTGCAGCGTTTAGGGTGGGTATAATTGAGATTTAAAATGCCGGCTCGTGCAGTCAGCCGGGTCCCATCCAGGCTTAAGCTTGAGTAGCTGCGGCTCACAAAAAGGGTGGAATTAGAATATGCGTAGATACGTACATATAGATATATATATATTTTAAAGCCTCATTAAAAAGAGAATGGAATGGAACCTTTTTATTGAGTAGCTGGGAGGAGAAGAGTCTTCCATCTGCTAAACCTTGCTGTAAGCGCTTGACCCACATTGTTGGGGCGTCGCTGTTAAAATCTGCCAGCTTTTCGCATACTCTTGAGAGACCCTACAGAAAGCTATTTTTAAGCAATTACAACGGCAAAAATGTTGGAAAACTTGAGATCACTAATACATTTATTTTTAAAAAAGTGTCTCCCTCCCAAAAAAAAGAACCCATAACTAAGAAGCGGGAGGTTTAAAACGCAGCTGTTAGCGGGGAATAGTTCCAGGGACGATAACCAGCTAACCGTCCCTTCGGGTCGCCCTGGCTCCCGGGATAAGTTGGGTTAGTGTGGGGTTAGTGTGGGGTTAGTGCGGGGTTAGTGCGGGGTTAGTGCGGGGTTAGTGTGGTGACAAGGCGGAACCAGTCACAACTGCCTTTCCCCTCTGTCTGCGTCCCCTTTCATGAGTCGCACTTTGTGTTTAAAGGAGAACTTCAGCGCTCGAGTGGTACAATCCCTCTGTTGTTGATGACGTGAGCAGTTGATTACAATAATAAGCAAAACCCAATTTGAAGCTACCAAAGTCTGTCATTGGCCACCACTTGAAGCGGGACTGCAGTGCTCTCTGCTGCTGTCTGCGGAGGTGCCTCTCCCGCAGACGAGCTCAGAGCCGCATCGGAGCAAACGGCGACGTCCCTCTAACGCAGGGCACGGCCCGGCTCTTCTCGCGGGGGAGGCATCGCAGCAGTTTAAAAGAAAAATTAGTATTTCTTTTCCTGCATCCCTGCGGTTATTGGGAGTGGATTGTACCCTCATGGCTGCAGTTTTCCTTTAGGGTGCTTTGGTACCGGGCAAAGCACCGCCCCTCCCCTCGGGGTGCCGCCGGGGTGCGCAGCAGCGGCGGAGTGGCCCCGCGGGCGCGCATGTCGCCGGCGGCATGCGGCGGTGTCCGCACCGTGCCCTCCTCTCCCCTCCCGCCCACCGGCAAACCAGAAACAAAACCCCAACAGAAAAATTCTGCCTGTTCGATTTAAAGGCCAGCACGCTCCAATATATATTAACATCTTAATGGGGAGGCTCTGCATGTATACATTTACTGCTCTCTGACAAGAGGGAATTAAATGTCAGAAGGATTTGTAGCATCTATAATTGAATTGGTGCTGAGAAAAGCAAATCTTAAGGAAGAATAACATATTAGGATTAGCAAATAATGTGGCATTTTGTCAGTTCCTGCCATCTCGTCTGTTCCCTCTTCAGTAATAAAGTTGTGATTTCTTTTTTAATCATAGATATGAAGCGGGAATAGCTTTTGTCAATCGGAGACAGCGTTTTGAAGCGGAGTACGGTTTTTAAGGTCAAGGCTCTCTTTCTCGGCACAAATTTGGGGAATTACTCCTTGCTCCATAGACCTGACGCTTGGGGTTTTTTTTATTACCAAAGAAGTGCCGAGTGACAGAAAATGAGAGCGCCGCTCTCGTGCTGGCGGGGCACAGAGCGATTGGCGCGGAGCGGTGTCCGGAGCTGCCGGGGTGGGGGCTGTGGGGCGGCAGCCCCGGCCCTGCCTGCCCCTCCGCGCCGGCGGCACAACGGGGACCTGCTTCCGAGCATACGGGGTTTGAGGAGACGGCGAAGCGGAGGTGGAGAGGAGCTCTCGAAGGAGGAGCGCGTAGCAGAGGGAATGGCATCACGCCGGAATAGGTTGTGTAGGGAAGATCCGTCACTGGGGAGTTCTGTTTAGGAGTTGGAGTATGACAGCAGCGTTGGCGGTGCCGTGGGCATCGCTGGTTGTGCCGTGGGGATGGTGGTCCCTGGCCTTCATGGTGTCTCGGCTTTACTTCCCTGTTTAAAAAGAGGAAAAACTACGTGACGGGCCTGAAAAATTTAAAAAACTGTGAATTTTTCTTTAAAACAGCAAGTAGTTTATCTTTGGAGATCAAATCGCTGCAACGTGGCAAAGACACGAGGCGGATAAGTGTTTTAATGCCTCTTAACTGCGGCGTCTTTGTTGGAGGACAGAGCTTCCGCCAGCGTCACCGCTGGGTCGGGAGCGGGGCCGAGTGAGAGCGGGCGTGGGAATGGGCCTCGCTGGTGGGTGCTGCTGCCGTGAGCGCTGACGCGGGCGGCGCTGCCGGGGGGCGCACGTCCCCCACGAGGGCCGTTCTGTCACCTGCGAATGTCACAGGAACAGCACCGTGTAGGTTGGGGGTGCGCTGTGGCTGCCTCGCACACTTGGTATTAGGTGGTTCGCAACCACGAGGCGTCCTCAGAAGATACTTCATCTGTACGAAGTGTGTAAGCTGGAAGAGGAGCTATTTAGCCACGCACATAATTAAATAAACTTGTGCCTGGCGCTTCGCAGAGGTCTTCTTTAACAGAAACAATCAAGAACAATGGCCCTGCCTGTCCCAGTAGACGCAGTCCTACTGAATAAACTGTCCTGGCCAGAAGTGTTTGCCACGCTTTATGCAGAAGTCCCCTCTCAGGGAAAGGCTGTCTCCATCTCTCGTTGGCCGCCCGTCGCGGGGACGCCGGGAGGGATGTGCGGGGCGCGAGGCTTCGGCTTCGAGCACCGGGAGGAGCGCACCGACCCCCGGTCAGGCCTCGCCTTTCCAGAGCTTTAATTTATGGTGATTAAGAGAAAATGCCTCTCGATGCAAAATCCTGCTCCAAGCACATTATAGAGCCGTAACTCAGCGTGTTTGTTCTCCTCAGCTGTTCCAGATGTCAGCGAGGCATTCATCCTCCCCGGCTGGGATGCTGCTGTCTCCTCCTTAGCGCAGCCGGGCGGAACTGGGTGCTAAGTTTAAAAAAAAAAAAAAAATTGAAAAAAAAATGGAGTGGCTCTTGCCTAACGCAGCAGCTCCAGCGGGTGAGCCGGGTCTGGTTGCTTTCGGAGAGCACGTCTGTAAGGGCCCGGATTAGGCGAGCTGAGAGCCGCCGTGAGAGCTGTGTTTGGGCGGCAGCCACCCGGAACGCCCGCATTGCCCAGTTTCCCCAGCCGCTGTCCCGGGCGGGCGGCAGAGCCTTCGCCCAGGCGAGGGGGTCTGCTGGAGACCAGACAAAACGTGCCTCCCTTTAACGCGCTCTGCCCAGGGGGAAGGGACTGGGATTTCGATTACGTGGCAGCGAATGCTTTTGGAATTCCCCTCTGCCGCAGGTTTTAGCTTGCCAGATGAGCTGCCGGCACGGGTCCTCCGGGCCGCTCGCTGGCGTGTCCCCGAGCGGCCGCCTCGCCTTGTCCCAGCGCAGCCCGGCATCCCGCTGCCCATACCGGAGCTCCTCTTCGGAAGTTACTCGAAGAAACACTCGACGGGGTTTTTTTTTCTTAAATTGTTTTAATTAAAAGGCGCTTCATGGCGCTCTCAGTCACGAGTTATTTACCTCGGTCCCTCGGTCCTTAATCTTGGAGCAGAATTGGCAATATCGATAGAAAGCGTAAATCCCGGGCTGCTGCTGGAAAGCTTTGTATCAGGTTTCGGCTCAAAAGAGCGCCATTACCTTTAGCTGTCACGGATCTGTACGCTTGATCGATAAACTTCAAATATTATTAGAGGTGGAGGCTTCAGAGATTTGCTCTGTTCTGTGGAGGGAGACGGAGATAAATCTTTCTTAAAAATTGACTTGCATTTGCGCTCTCAGTCTTCCTGGTAAAATGCATTTCTCTTAGGTGTCTGGGCGACTGCATGCAGGACAGATTTATAGGCCATGTGCTTCTTGTAGTGAAAGATTTAAATGGTAAATCCTTCACATATGACTTCACAAATCATGTAAAGTTAAAAGATTTTTACCGTTTCTGTTGCTGCTGTGCTTAAATTGTAAGGTACGGCCAGTAAATCATTTTAATGGAGGTGTCGCGCTTGACTCAATAAAAAAAAGAGACAATGGTTTAGCTTCTATTCCAAAATGTTAATGTATTAATCAACGGGAGAATAATTGTTTTTTACTACATTATAAATCTCGGTTGCCATTAGGATTGCAGCGAGGGTTGATGTAGCTGCGTTCCTAAATTAAAATTGTTTACACTGCTATACATTCATTTTACACGGCCATAGCTCATTCTGGGTTCATTGCGGAGTTGTTCCTCCGCCAAAGAAGTCATTCCTCTCCCGGGTGACGGCGTCCTAAGGGAGAGGCGCTTAGAAAAGAAAACTAATTGCGTGCTGAGGAGTTAAATAAATGAAATAAAGCAGTTGGAGGCACTGTACGATTACTGCTCGCTCTCCGCTTTTGGAGAGGCTCTCGCGGGTTGAGTTAGGAGTTCCGTGTCTTCGGACATCGTGAACCGCACCGAAGAGCAAAGGTTGTGTTTCCCGACGTCATCTTCTTGGGCTGGGGGAGAGGATGGTCGGAGACGCGCTTACCGTGCTGGGCTGGTCGGGTTTCGGTCGGGGAGGTTTGGGGCTGAAGCCGGAATGTTTCCAGCAGGGCACTTGTTCATGGTGTTTCTCCCGAGCTAACGATTAATATTCCCCAGTCGAGCTGCTTTTCCCTGTGCCCCCGTCCCCCGGGGAGGTTGAAATTCGGGGAGCATTCTGGGGAAATTTGCCAAAATACGCACCCACCGCCAACTCCATCTCTCCTCTCCTCTCCCTCTCCCTCTCCCAGCTGTCCTCCACGTGCGTAGTCGTAGTGCTGCTGCTTAGAGCGGAGAACACCTCGCGAGTCGAGCCGCCAGATCAGTTCGGCTTTGGGCAAAGGTCCTCTGCCCGAACTCATCTGTCTAGATAGCTCCGCGCTTCACCCCTTTTCCTCCTGAGAGCACGAGGGTGGCTTTTCCCATCCTGAGAGCAGCTGCAGCCAAACCCTTCAGAGTGCATCGTAATAAGTCCCGAATTCTTATTCCTCTTCTGATCTCAACAGATTCTCGTGCAGGTGAGGAAGGGGCAATACGGAGCGTGGACCATGCGGTGGTTGGTGGCGTCGTGGCCGTGGTCGTGTTTGCGATGCTTTGCCTGCTCATCATTTTAGGGCGATATTTTGCCAGACATAAAGGTAAGACAAAGACCGAGAATGGAAAATGAGAGGACGCGGCGCGCGGTCCCCCTCGCTCGCGGTGTCCTGTCCGATGCGGGAGACCCCCTGGGTGGCTCTGGAAGGGTGTCTCCCGAAGGGCCTTTGGAAATGGGGGAAGGGAGGAAGGCTGGAGCAGCCCAGCCATGTTCTGGGCACCGGGGGCGGAGGGCGGGAGGACAGCGGTTTACCCCACACTGCCTTACCCAGCACGAGGTGCATCCTCTTTCTGGAGCCACGTTTCACATCATGGGGCACGCTGAGCTCTTCTCGAAGAGCCCGCGGTACCTCCTCTTCCAGTCGCAGGTATTAGAGGTAATTACCGTGCGTAACGATGCGCAGGGCTGCCCCGGCGCAGCTCGTCCCCGAAGCTTGCCGCCCGCACGTCGGCACGCGGGTGAAAACTGAAATTTGGCAGTCCCTCCAGAAAACCCCGTTGACCCGAGCTGCTACGCGTGTGCCACATTATCTTGGTTTGGTGTAAAACGGCCCAGTTTGGGAACTTGTTGCACCTTCCAGAGCAAATCGAAACCCGCACGCGGAATTGTGACCTTTCCCCCGTACGTGTGTTTGTGCGAAAGGAGTTAATGTCAACTGGGGTTTATTTAGTACATGTGGAAAAGCTGAGAGAGGATGAGAGGCTGGTTACGACCGTGCCCGGGATGGAGTGAATAATGTTGAGAAGAGAGAAAAGAGGGGGAAAAAAAACCCTAAAGCACATTAGGGGAGAGAGAAAGTGGAGATGAAAGATTTCTCTCCTTAAAGGAAAGCATATAAAATGCAATTTTACCGATATTTGTGTGCTTCTGAGAGGGGGAAATAGCTGTGACCTAATTTCTTTTCCGCGTAAGACAGTGCAGAGAGCGACACGCTGTTGCATTTTGGAGTGGGGACGGGGGTGGTCGCCCGCAGGGGTCTCCCCTCGGTTGTTTCTGGAGGAGCTGGAGTGGGGAGCTCCGTGCCGGGCAGCATCAGCCCCGCTCCTGGCCGCCACCGGGGTGTTGTGCTGGTACTGTCACGGTGCACGTGTTTTTTGCCCTTTGCGCTCGCGGCTTCGTCTCTGGCGGTCTCGGCGCCTTGCGGAGACCCCCGGCGAGGCGCGCAACCTGCCGCTTCCCTTGCAGGTACATACTTCACCCACGAAGCCAAAGGAGCAGATGATGCGGCCGACGCAGACACAGCCATCATCAATGCAGAGGGAGGACAGAACAACTCCGAAGAAAAGAAAGAGTACTTCATCTAGAGCAGCCTTGGTTTCTATGAGGTGTCCAACCGTGGACGGTTACTACTGGCCCTATTTAAACGCTAAAGAGACAGTGATATTGGAAGTTGCAACCAGCTTGTGTCTTTTTTTTTTTTTTTTTTAGAAGAAAAAAAAAAAAGCAAATGGGTGGAGAGCGGTGAGGCTGGGAGGGTCCGGGATTTGCTGTGTAAAAATATTCCTCGTAAAGTACACTCTGCTGTTCGACACCTCAGTTTGTTTGGGTTTTCTTTTTTTGGCCAAGTCCAGCTTGGATTTAGTTTAGTGAAGTCATTTGCAGAAGATTCTGTGCCTTGTTTAATTTCTGTTCGTTGGGGTCGGGGGGAGGCTGGGAAGAAGAGGGGCTTCTGTGCGTTAGTTCCCTTCGGGTTTCTGTGGCTCTTCGTTTCCCCTTTCCCGTCCCGTCCCTGGAGTTGCCTGCCGGGACCCCTTGGAGTAGGTGGCTTTCTTGGAAGGTGTTTCTCTTTCTTTTTCTCTTCACCGTTTCCGTTCCGAACTCGAGCTCATCGGAGGAGAACCAGCACATTTTAGATGCCGTAGTTTGCAGTTCAGTGTGCCCATGTCCCATTCCCTCTATCGTCGTCGAGGCTTGGATTAAACGAACGACGAGAACCCGTTTGTGGCTGCCCGTGTCCCAGGTGCCCGCCATGGTGGCGACTAGGAAAGGGGCTGGAGCTCGGCAAAGGCGCTGCTCGCCCGCGGGGGAGGCAGGACCGGGGGCTTCTCCTCCGGGGAGGGATGCCGAGCCTGGGGACCGCTCCGGCCCGCTCCCCCGGCTGGCCGACGGCTGCGGGGCGCTGGAGGCTGCGGGTCCCCAGCGCGGGCCGTCCTCTCCCCTCCCGCTGCGGCCGCGGGACGCGGTGGGGGACGCGTGTGCCCCCGTCCCCAGCGCGCCGGAGCCGAGAGCGGGCGAGCAGCCGGCCTCGCCAAACTGCCTTTTTTCTACCCGCTGAGTAACACGTGGGAATCCGCGTTACGACCGCAGTGCTAACTGACTTACAAAGCCATAGGTGAAAAGGAGAATCTAGGGAAATTAGGATCCTAAGCGGCAGGTAGCGGACCGCGAGGAGAGGACGGTACTAAAGGTATATATGCTGAATATTTTTTTTTGGTGAGTAGTCTTGGATTTCGAGCGATACTTTATTTTTACTGTGTTTCTGTGGAAGATGTATGCTGATTTATTTAAGGGAAACATTAATCTTAGCGTCAGGTTGGGGTTTTTTTAGGGGTTTCGGGGGGGGAGCGTTTTTGTGCGTGCTGTTTTTTTTCAATTGTTGTTTTTGGCAGAACCATTACGATGCGGGAGTCCTTTGGGAGCGGGATGGCCTGACGGCCGAGAGCGCGGCCGTTCTCCGGCACTATTCTGTCTTTCCCCTTTTCACGAGCAGAACCTCGCCGAAATACCCTGTTTTTCCGAGCAAATTTTGTCGAGCGCAGCTCTTTTCTGAGCCTTCAGCACCATTTGCCACCCCACGTCATGGTGAGGAGCAGTCAGCATGGTGGAGTTCGGGGGGCTTTTTTACCCATCGTCGGTCGCGGGATTGGCATCCTGGTTTTGAGCAGCCCATCTTTGTTTTGGAAGTGTACAGTAGTGCAGTGTTACCGATGTAACTTTGACTTACAATGTTGACATGTCTCAGGTTCATGTGTTTTGATTGGTGTTTTCCGTCTCAGGTAGATTGCAAAATTTCGGCCCCACACATTGGAAAAAAAAAATAGAAAAACCAACAAAAAAACAGGAGAAAAAACAGGAAATTACGAATTTTAGTTGTATATCGGTTTATGTATTTTTTCTTCAGTATACAGTGCACTGTTTGAAATGTATTGTTGAGTATTACTTTGTACAGCTTTAGATCATTAGGATTTTGAAGCGTGAAGAAAGAACAACCTTGTTTAAAGGAGTATTACAAATGAAGGAGGGCGGAACCGATGCTAAACAACCTTGTTCTTTATTCACCCGGCCTTTTTATTTTTTCCCCTTAGGCCAGTTCTGTTTTAAGGTGTCCATGGAAGATGTGACAATGTAAGAAAATACATATCCATCTGTTCCCATTCACATTTTGTATCGGTTCATGTATACCATTTTTACAAAGGAAAAGAAGTACTATAAAATATCTGTCTTCTTAATAAAAAAAAATTAATGTTACAAAACTGCATCTCACTTTGCACTCTTTATGCCCTGCCCCGACGGAGACGGCGATGGCAGCGCTCCTCTCCCTGGGCTCCCCCGCCGGCGCGGTGCCCGGAGGAGGGGACGTGGGCGCCCGGAGGAGGGGACGCGGGCGCTGCGCCCTCCCTGCCCGTGCTGTCCCGTCCGGTGGGTCTGCTCCGGGAGCGGTGACATGCCGGCGCTGCTTCCCGTGCCCCCGCGTATCCCAGTGCCGAAGCCTTGCATCGCGTCTCGTCTCCCCCGAGGGAGAGCGTCTCGGGCGAATGCATCTCCTGCCGGACCTTGCCGTGGGCAGCTGGAAGTCCAACCTTAAATTGGCCATGCTCCGATCACACCTTCCCATGCTGTTTATCCCGCGTTGGTGTCTACTTAAGGAGAAAATCGTCCTGCAGATGATATTTCAGCCTTCCCGAGCTGCTGTGGGGGCAGCCCGGTACACAAGCTTTTATCAGCAGACAAGTATTTAAATCCTATAATGGTAGGTGAGCGTTGGCATATGTGACCCCCTCTGCCCCATTTCTGCCTCTGGGTCCGTCCTGGCTGTTGTCGCATCTTGCGTCTCCCTTTAAAACGCTGAGGATTTCAGAACCGTCGCGGGCGACGCCTGTTCGCCTCCGAACGCCGAACCCCCGCCAAAAGTGCTGCCGGGAAGAATCCATTTTGCCACTGCTCGCCCTCAGCACAGCTATCGACGGACCCCGCGCTCGTCCCTCCTCCGGCATTTCCCTTCGCCGCATCTCCTGAAATCGGGTTATGAGGCAGCTGCAGCGCTGAAATTAGAAGCATCAATCTTTTACGTTCTGGACAAAGGAGAGGAGGAGAACAACAATCGCCTTCTGCTGAGGAGGTACTACCGAGAGAGACGCGGCCGTAGTGCCCGTGCGTAAACAGAGTGTGCCAGACCGCGAGGAGCCGTGCGTGCCTGGGTGCGTGTGCCCAGCGCTGCGGCGGGTGGTGCTGGGGACGGTGGTCAGCGCTCTCCGGCACTCGGTGCTTTTAACAGAGGTGCTTGAGAAGCAACATTTTTCTTAGGAGACATCACGAGACCGAGGAAAAAGCTGCGGGGCAAACGCGCACAAGCAGCTGTTCTGACATGGAATGGGTACGGGCGTACGTTCTTTCGTTGTTAAGATGGCTGTTTTTAGATCCTTCCAATTCGTGAGAGATTTTCAACCGCAGGTGCTGCCTCATGATGCTTTTTTCCGCTTGGAGCCAGAGCTGATTGTGTCACACACTTGCGGTGTGGACAGCAAGGATACAGCGTTGGATGCGCAGCGGGATTCCTTCCCCACCGCATCCTTGTTCCCCTTGCCCCCACCCCTTCATGGCCATGATCATTCCGGTGGTGGCATTCCCGTGCGGCACAGCTCAGAGTTATTGCTTAGGTTAATTATGGTTCAGCCGCATTCGGCAATGGCATGTGATGCGTTTTGCCCGGCAGTCACACCAGTTGGGGGCACAGGGGCGGCACGCTGTGCCAGATGGGGTCCCTCACAGGCGGCAGCCGTCCAGGCCCTGGGCTGGGGCTGCCCCGACGTTCTCGCTGGGTGGAGAGGAGAAGCGGCTGAGGTGTTAACCTCGCGTCCTTAAACCTGCCTGGGACCTCCGGGATTCTGAGCCGCATTGCGAGAAAAGGCTGGTCCCCACCGCGTGTCACCGCGGGGCGCGCAGAGCATCTCCCGGCTGTAGGGGGTACAGCCAGTCCACATCTCTTCTCCCGGTGACACACGCTGATACCACAGTGCTGAGTACGCCATGAATACCATAACCTGATTGATTACGCACTTGTTCTGTCGTGAGATGCCTTCAGTATCCCTCGCTGTACGTTGCGACGGGGAGAGGCTCACCATAACTCCCAATCCGACGTGTTGCGTTGCCCGAATCAGCGCTCCTCCCCGCGGGCTTTGAGCGGGGATTGGCGCCGCGGTCCGTCTCCCAACGCAGTCCTGGAGCTGCTGCTCAGTGGCGGTGGTTTTCAATAATGCAGTGTGGTGAGGGGCGCCGTGCCGAGCACCATGGCGAAGCGCAGCCTGCCGGGGCACGGCGCGGCCGCCGCAGGAGCTGGGGTGAGCACAGAGCGCCGTCGGTCACAGCCACTTCTCCTTCCCGGAGCTAAACCCGTAAAAGTGTGGTTGAACGTGAATCGCCTCTTAGGAATCCGGTTGTGGACGTCGCTTGGTGAAACTGCTGCCAGCCGCGGCTTTTCTGAGAACTCGCCGGCCGCGTGCCGGAGGGCTCATGATTTATTTATGGCCACGTGCGGCTCGCGCATCCCGCCCCGGGTCCGGCCGCTCCCCGGGACCTGCGGCTGTGCCAGCGGCTGTGCCGCGGAGGCAGCGCGGTCGCTTCGCTCTCGGGCTGTTTACCTTCGGTGCTGAGCGGGGCCTGTGCCAAGGCTTTGGATCCCGTCCTCGAATGGCCCGGCCGGTTCCCCGGACGGCTGCGTTAAACCGCTGCTGCCTTTAATCTCGGCGATTTCATGCCGCAGCATCCATCTGTTTGGGAAAGAAACCCAAGCGGGGAGTGCTGCTCGCACACATCACAGACACCACGGCGGCGTAGCTGCAGCTTCAAAAGGGTCTTATTTCTGCCTCGCGAGGTCCCTGGGAATGAGCAGGTCTGCGTGGACGGCGGAGCTTAACCCTTCCTCTCGGGCAGCTCTGACTTCTGCCGCCATCCCGCGTCCTCCTGCACGGCCGCCCTGCAGGCGACCGCGTTAGTCACTTGTCCGGCCGTCTAGTGCCATGCAGAGAACGGAATCTGCTCGGAAACCTCCTCGAGTTCGTTTGATCGGGCTCGAGACGTTGCGGTGGATTTCCCCGTGTCCCGGATCGCACACCCCATGTCCCTCCTCGGGTCCTCTGCCACGCGGAGCTGGCCAGCCAGACGGGCTTGGCGTGGAGCGTCCCAGCGGGTCGCGGCTTGGAACGAGCTTCCCTGGCCCCGGTGGTTCCCAGGGAGCAGAATAACAAAGGCTGTCGTTTAGCCTGTCAGTGGTCCACATCTTTCAGCTTTTTCAAGTTATTTAGTAGCACTTTTATTCCCATTTCCTACTTGTGCCTAAGCACTGTGGTTCATTGCCCTTCTGGCCCTACACAGGCAATACACATAGATGAAAAGAAACTGTAAATCACTTTCTTGATGAAATGCTTTTCATTAACTTTTCAGACATCGAGATACAGAAACGTTGCTGGGGAAAGCTGAAAAGAGTAACATTAAAAAACTAGACTTGGTGAGTCTAAAATCCCCAGTGGCCGACTGCAGAAACGTACCGCCTGCGGACATGACCCTACGGCTGTTGAGCCTTTGTCATTTAAAAGACCTGAGGACGCTTCTGGGTTTCTATGAAACTGAAGAAAATGGTCATTGCTTAAAGTAAGAACGTAGCGTTTGCCCTGAACTTAACATTTCACAAGTGGCCTAAGTCATTTGGTCCTAATGGCACAATTATTTTATTGGGTAAGTAATACAATTCTTAATTATTTATTTTTTTTTAAACCAAATACAGGGAGGAATTATTTTCACTTAGTAGCCGAGTCTGACTTGCACGATCACCGCCTCTTCTGCCAGGCCCACGCTGCTAAAAGCGCAGGCTTTGAACGCTGATGCCGCGGCAAGTAATTAGCGATAAGTGACACTTTAAGCTGCAGCAGGTGGAAAGTAGCGGAGCTGTGAGTGATTGCAGCGCGCCGGCCGCCCGAGGAAGCCGCGGGGAGCCGGGGCGAGGGGCGCGGGGGCGGCTGGCAGCATCGATCCGCGCTGGCCGGGCAGTTCTCATCAGAGCAGCCTGACAACGGGCTAATAGCTTTTTCTGAAGCTCCGATCCCATTTTCCCGGCAGCGGCTGGCGGCGTGCCGCCTGGGGTAACACCCGCCGGGGCGGCAGCAGCGCCGGGGGGCGATGCCGGCGCCGGCCCCGTCCCGCTCCCCAGACAGCAGCACTGCCGGGGCTGCGCCGGGGCTCTGGCAGAAGACGTCCCGCGAGCGGCTGCTGCGAGTGCAGCTCACGGACCGCGCTCGCAGTACTCGGGTTGGGATGGGCTTGGCTGGAGGGCGGCTCAGCCCCCCGCCCCGCACTCAGCGGGGCCGTAACTCCGGTGGGTCCCTTATGCCCAGCATTTGCAGCAGATTATCTGCCTCGCACACATTACCCTCTCCGGAGTTTAAATGGGCACTGCTTTATCCGGGTGTGTCGTTTCAGTGAAGGGGAAAAACCAAATTCCATCTCAAAAGCAACACTGGGGGTAGTACTTTAACGTCTCAATTAGTACAACCGAGAAAAGAATTTCAGTCTAATGGCCAACACAAGTTGAAACTAGCCTTGTCCTGTTTCAAAAGGCAGCTGTGGAGGCATTCCCTGCTGCCGTCAAGGGTCTTGCCCGAAAAATGTGACTGTGCAGTCAGCAGGGCGGTGGGCTTTTAACCAGCGCCTGCAGGGAAGGTACAGGGAAGGGGATTCTGCAGAGGGGCAAAGCTCTGCGAGCCCTGCTGCTGCCCTGCAGACCCCAGGCGCCCCTTGGTCAGCCTCAGCGGAACACACAAACTGTCGGGAAATACACAAACTTTAGGGAAATACACAAACTTTCGGGAAATACACAAAGTTTAGGGAAATAAATAAACTTTAGGGAAATAAACAAACTTTCGGGAAATAAACAAACTTCAGAGAGATAAACAAACTTTAGAGAGATAAACAAACCTTAGGGAAATAAACAAACTTTAGGGAAAGAAATAAACTTTAGGGAATTAAACAAACTTAAGTCACTAAATAAAGGCAGAGAAACCGATCAGTGCCAGCAGCCCCATCCCCCTGAGCCCCCCAGCGGTTGCTGAGCTGCCGCGGAGGCAGGAGCCCGGGCTGGCACCCATCGGCCGTGGCTGCGTGCCGGCGCAGGGGTGAGCGGGGCCGGTGCTCCATCGATGGTGGCGGTGGCCCCTCCAGGCAGCGACCCAGAGATCCCAGCGGGGCTTCGGGTGCGGTGCAGCCCAGGGAGGAGGCGCGGGGGCTGCCCTGCTGCCCGGGGAGCCGTGCCGTCGGTGCTCGGCTCCCGGCAAAGCCGCCCCGGTGCCCGCAGCGTGGGAAGCCGTGGAGACCGGGAACGGCTCGGTCGGGGAGGGCTGCAACCAGAGGGGCCATTGCTTCGAGTTTGGATGCTTGGCTGGTATAAAATCAGCACGTCAGTTCCTCGTCCGGCAGCAGCAGACAATCAAAGGCAGGCGGGATGTGTGGGCGCCCGGCAGCCCGCGTGCAGCGTGGGGGGACTCTGACCCCCGATGAAGAGGGAACTGAGCCCCTTCAGAAGAGGGAGGGCATTCGGCAGCCCCATGCGGTTCCGTTCCTGTCGTAGGACTGCGCTGTAAGTGAGACCCCCTTCTGCCTTCCCCTCTCCCTCCCCGCTAAGGGCTTTGTCGAGCCGCTTGAGGCCGTCCCGTGCCCCGGCCCCGGGGAGGAGGTGAGCCCCGCTCCCGCTGAAACAGCTCCGCGCTCAGAGACCCTCCCGCCCTTCAGCACTTTGCTGGGCTGGAGTCTTCCTTTTCTGCTTCCACTTCGCTCCCTGCGAGGTAAGGAAGGTTTTCTCCACCTCGGAGTACAAAGGGGGAAGGAGTCCCCGGTGTTTAAAAAGACCCTGAGACACAAAGTGCCGGGGAAGAGCGGGGACTGCTTTGAAGAGCCGCTGGCAGTCTCCGATGCTCCGTTTGACCTCGAGTGCTTTCTGGAAATCCCGCTTTCCTCTGAGTGGCTTGAACAAAGACTCACTTCATGCCCTGACAGTGGCAATGTCGTCCTTTTCCTCTCCCCCAGGTCCTCTCCTGCTTGCTCTCAGCATCCTTCGGGGCGAGTGCGGTTCCCTCCCCGCCGTTGCTTCTCTCTAACGCTACCTGTGCAGCCTGGACGTTGACGGCCGGTTGTTAACGGTTCGTGTCCGGGATGTAGAGCCTTCTGCTTGCACACCGCGGGTTAAGCATCCCTCACGGCAGCACCATCCCTCCCCGGGGAGCCCTTGCCTCTGCCTCCTTGCTGCGACGAGCAGGGCGAGCGGCGCCGGCGTCGCCTCGCCCGCCGCAGCGTGCCCGGAGCAGGCGCACGTGAAACGAGCAAGCGGGAGACATGAAGGCTGCCGGGAGCAAAGGGAATATTTGATCAGACGCTCTCCCCTCTCCTCTGTACTCGGCTCCCCAGCCTCCCCCGGGGCCGGCCCCGCGCTGCCCGCCAGCCCCCCGGCCCCGCTCCCCTCCGCGCCACAGGTTGGCGGCGGCTCCTCACAATGGCACCTGCAGAGGAATTTCAATGAGGTGGAGAAGGTAATCTCCGGCCTGCGACTCTCGGTGCGCTTGCCTTCCTCCGCTCCTTTGCACCCTCTCTCCGCTCCCGGCCCCCCTCCGCTGGGTGTCTGTGCCCGTGGTCAGCTCTCCCTTTTCCCGTCCCAGGAGGCGGTGCCTGGTCCCTTTGCCTGTCGCCGGAACAGGGGCTGCTGCCCACCGCCCCCCTCGCTGGGCCGAAAGCTTTCTTCAGACATGCCCCGTACTCATGCCGTGCCTCAGGCATCACTGTTTTGCAGGCTCTTCCGCGCTTCCCAGCCCAGACCCCGGCATCAACACCTCTTCCTAGCGCCCTTTCAACCAGTCTGGCGGAGCCACGAGTCCAGTGTGAGACTTCACACAGTCTGGGATGATTTCTTTTTTCCCAGCGTTGGACAACAGCCTTCTAACACAGGAGCGAGCTGCACCCCGGGCATCCCATCCATCCCAGGTACTCCATCCATCCCAGGTACTCCATCCATCCCAGGTACCCCATCCACCCCCGAGCTCCATCCCACCGCCCAGGGGCAGGGGTGAAGCTGGTGGCGTTCCCGAAACAGCTCCCACGTCACCCACCGCGGGTAACTCGCTCCCAGCGGGGGGGAGGCGGTGCCCGGAGCATCGCTCGGAGGGTGACCGGGAGCTGCCGAGGAGCCAGGCTCCTGCCTGCGCCCGCCGGGCCGGCGGCCCCGGGAGCTTTCCTTCCCCCGGCCGCCCCCTGGCCGTAATCAGCCCAATTATGTCTGGGTAATTTTCCCTTCGCTGGGTAATGCTGCTGTTGAGCAGGAGCAAGGAGAATGGCAGTGTTTTTCTGTGACTAAGAAAAGGTGTACGTGGCCTTGATTGCAAATGAAAAATTAAGGCCCCGTGTCTTGCATTCATTCCTACTTGATTACACACCGGTACGTAAACAAATCTTCACCCTGTTGCCTGAGGGGTGTCAATGATCCACCTTTTCTTTCGCTCGCCTCTCTTTCAGCAAATCTATAATGCATTTAATCTTCACCAGTCACTCTCCTCAGTTTTTAAATGCCTAATTTGCTGCCGAGCGCGGCTCCAATTCTCTCTGTGCCGCCGCTGTAACTCTCTGGCTCGTGTTTGCCCGACTGCTTGCCTGCTTGGCCGCCGAGCGCGGTAGGGATGGAGGGTGGGCTGCTCTGGGGCAGGGGCTCGCCAGCACCGCGGCCCCGCTGGGCACCCCTGGGCGCTGGGAGCCGACCTGTTTGGCTGTGCCACGAGCAGGCTGCTTTCCAGCGCGAAACTTCGCGGGTTTGCCTGCAAGTCCTCAGACTCGCGCCGACTTGAGCATTGCCTCGGGAGCGCTGAAATCTGGGGCGCTCGGAACGAAATGGAGTCGGAGGCGGTGCTCTTCCGTCGAGGGCGTGAGCTGAGCGGCGCTTAGAAAGAGGGGTGAGGGAGAGGTGTAGTCCCACCGCAGGAACGCGGGGGTCCGGGCTGCTGCCGCCATGGCACCCGCACGGCTGCCCCCAGCCTGCCAAGCCCCGCGGTGGGGCAGCCGCCACGCGCCTTTCTGCCCTGCACGGGGGCAGCAGGGGGTTTGCAGGGGTTAGCGGGGCAGGCGGGTTCTTTTCTGCACAGATGGGCGGCTTTTCTCCCCTCCCCGGTGCCCCCAGCTCTCCTTCTCACCCAGGAAAACGCACACACTGAAGGCGAACCGGCAGGATTGGTACGAGGGGCGGAAAATGGGGTTTCGTGTGGGATGCACGGCACTTCCCGGGGGCAGCAAGCGCTCCCGGTGGTCTTCCCTGGTGTGGGAATGGCCTCTCCAGCATCGCCCCACGGGTGTCCGCCAAGGCGATGGGGATGCTGGAGCTGTGCTGTGCCGACCCGTGCCTGTCCTGGCCCCTGCTCCTGCTCTGCCCCTGCCCCTGCACAGCTGCGGCCACTTCCCACCCACACCTGCGGCTACTTAGTGCCCAGCCCCAGTGGCCAGTGGGACATGCAGCAGGGGATGCAGGAGGGGGCTCTGCAGGTAAGGGGGTTTTGTGGGGTTGGGTTGTACCTGGATGTGCTGCTTTTTGGGTTGAGGGGGTCTGTGGAGCCGGGGGAAGAAGTCCCCGCTGTTTATCAGGTACCTGTGGCCCTTTGGGCACTGTGTTTGCACGTGGCTGTGTTGCAGCAGGGGCTGGTGCAGTGCTTGCCTGGTTACGTATATAAAAGCAAACCTGGGACCTACATAATTTGGAAAACCAGTAAGTAGCGGGAGGGAAATTAAACCTGCGGTAGCCTGGCAAGCGGCGAATGCAACAGCTGGGTCAGCGGAGCGCCTGAGCAGAGAGTTATGCAGCGATGTGAGGGGAGAGGAGGAGCAGGGAGAAGGAACTGCTGAGGATTTTCGACCTTTTGCGTGTTTAATAGAGGCTCCTTATGTTTTTATCAGTCCAGCCGGCAGCTTCCCCTGCTGGGACGAGGGGGGCTGAAAGCAGCTCATGCAAAGCATGCCCATCAAAAGTCCTTGAGGTCTGGAGGAGCTGCTATTACCCAGCACCGCCGTAGGAAATGCATTCGCACCGTCTGCCTCAGCCTGTTTGTACCGTGTATGAGTTATGATTATTTGTGTATGGGCCTCTCTGCGATGGAGGCCGTGTCCCGGCTCCGCCTGAGGAGAGCAGTTTGCCCCCTCCTTGAAGCTGTTTCAGCCGGTGGGTTGTCTCTGGGGCATCTCCTTCCCCACCGCGGAGCACTGCCCGTCTCCAGCCGCGGCTGTGGGGCAGAGGGGGGGACACCACGGCATCTAAACCCAAAGCCTATCCTGGGGTGAAAAGAAGAATATTTAATGTGATTGTTTCCTGTATGTTCTGCGCACGCTTTTCTGGCCAAGCACGAGCCGTGCCCTCCTCTCGCCCCTGCGTATGTGCAGCTTGCTCGGAGCTGCGGGGCAGCCGCGGGCGCTCGCTCCTGCCCCGGCGAGGGGCTTCTCTGCCGGGAGCTGCCGCCCGCCTCGGGTGCCCTCTGGCGCGTGGGAGCACAGCGAGACGATGGCGCTTCCCCTCCTTCCACAGTTTGTCCCTTTGGCTGTACGTAGGGGGGCGAAGCGGGGATCCCGCTGCGGGCGCCACCGGAGCGGGGGACCTCTGCGGTGCGGCTGCGGGGGCAGAACCTGTCACCTCCCAGGGCCGGATCACGCCGTGGTGGGGCTCAGCTTCTCGCTGGCTTCCCTGAGATCCAAGATGCGTGTCTGAGATGCACTCGTGAGGCAAGTCTGCTCGGAGCAAAACGTATTCAGATTATCAAACTCTCCATAAAACTTGCAAGATGTCTGCTTGCACCTGGCGCTGTGTGTGTGTGTATATATCTATGCTGTGCTTTTTTTGGTACTCTATTGAGGTCTGAGGCTTTTCCTTCCACTAGCTTTTATCTAGTCATGACTCCTACAATATTTAATCTTTATCAGAAACTGTAAGCCTTGTATTTATTTTATGGGTCAGTTGTTCACCCTTTTCCCTTGATGTTCTCGCTGGCGCTGGATAGTGTGGAGGGGGGAAAAAAAAGAAGAAAAAGGGAGGGGAAAAAAGAAAGCCCTGCTTGTTTCTGCCCGTCAACATTTGTCCAAATGACAGGCAAACAAATCAGAGCTCTGAAGGCTAATAGCAGGGAGATAAATGTGGCAGAGAGTAAGCGGCTGCATGGAAGGGGCGTTGGAAATTTCCATCGCCAGGCAGCGTGTCTGGGGAGGACGGGAAGGTGGCAGCCGCGGCTGGGGCCAGGCTGGCGCGCCCCTCTCTGCAGAACCCCGTTTCTCCCAGGGAGAGATGAGGGTATCGCAGGAGCTCCAGCTCGGACACCCGCATCGCTCTCGGTGCGGCCACCACCTCCCGAGTCCGAGTCGGGTCCCGTGCGGGTGGGAGGCTGCGGGGGGGACGCAGGGAGCCTGGGCGTCCGAAAAAAGCCTGGAGCTTCAAACATCCCAAATATCTGACTGAAAGGCGAAATACCCGCTGCTCTCTTTGTCATCTTTACTATCGAGAGAGTCTTCGCTCAGAACTGAGATGAATAAAAGATCAGCGTTACAGGGGAGAGACAGCGCCGAAGGTAAAGGTGATCCACTGAATGCACTATATACGCTGCAGAGGCAGAAATCAGGAGGAGATAAGTGCTACCAAGTGTCCCAAATCTCTTTTAAAGATCCCCCGTGCAGCCTCTAGCCCTTCTTGGGGCGCTGAGGAAGAAGCGGGTGGAGGAGCATCCTTCAGAGGATGGCGGGCGGCCCAGGCGTGATGGGGCACGAGGGAAGCAAGACCCCGGGGCTGCTGCTGGAGTGGGGATGCGGAAGGAACACCGATGTATTATTCGGGGGTATAGAAGGGCTTGCTGGTTTTTTAGACCCTACATGGTTGAAAGACAATGAATATTTCATGTCTAAAGCGCTATCTGAAGCGTGGGCAGGCAAAGACTCTCTTTTCCATCTTCCCCCCCGCCCCTTGCTCTTTTTTTTTTTTTTTTTTTCCCAATGTCAGGAAAATCTGTCAAAACATTTATCAGAAATCTGTATAAACTGGCAAAGCGCTGCGGAGAGCTAATCTGTGCAGAGCTAATACAAACGAACAAAGTCACCACAGACTTGCCACGGGCACTCCCGATAAGGATTTATCGCAGGGAATTCAGGTGAAGCACGGACCGCCTCTGGAAAGCGGGATGCAAATGCCTTCCTCTCAAACAGGTTCGCCCTGGGGAGCCGTCCGATTGCCCGGGAAGGGGAGAGCGGGGCTCCCCGCCAAGGTCACGGGCGCCGTGCCGTGCCTGCCCGCCGGCGCACAGCATCTTCTCCGGAGCACGCCGCGGAGCCGGGTGGCGAAGGGAGATAAAAGAGAGGAGCGGGAGAGTGATGCTGGATGGTGCGGGATGCTGTTGCTGTTTTCTTCCCCAGTAACTACTCCGGTTGCACAGCGGGTCCGGGCGCTGCTGCTGTGTGCCGGGGAAGGGAGCGGAGGGTGCGGAGAGCCCGCAGCACGAGTCAGCCTGTCCTGCACAAGGTGTTTCTTTGGGCATCGCTGTAAATGAAATATAAGCACCGAGAGAGTGTTGCAAGTGCTCCAGCCCGCGTCTTTACGGGCAAGTTTATTACAGACCCGTTGTGGCTTTGTGCCTCTTAAAAGTAGTAGTGTTTCCATCTCTCTGCTGAAACGCATCTGACTGCGCACCCCGCTAACGGCCGGGGCTCTCTCCAGCCCTTCCCTTGGGCTGAGAGCCTCCGGCTCCCCGGCTTTGGCACACATCCACTTGTGAGATCACCTGCCTCTGGGAGACTCGGGGAACCTCTGGGTGATTTCATACCTGACTCAAAATGTAAATAGCCTAATTGGACTGTTGGACCTGGCTCGAGACCCCGTGTTCGGGAGGAGAAGTCTCTCGCTCCCCCATCAATTAATCTTGGGCTGCAGCAGCCTGGGGCTCACCTGCCAATGGCAACGCTGGCAGCTTGTAAGACAGCACGAAGGAACATCAGTGAAGCCATCAGGGTGGGGGAGAGGGGAAGAAAGTTGTGCTGTAGAGAGGTTGGACCTGGTGTGGTCCAAGCCCCCTTCCTTGCCTGGCCATGCCGGCAGCACCGTGACACCCCCCACAGCCGTCCCCCACTCTGCTGCCGTCCCCCAACGTGGAGCTCGGGCTGATGCAGTGCTGCAGTCTCCACACCGTTTCAGCCACGGTATAGATAAGAGTGTAGCGTACGCAAGCAGCTCAGTGCTGCTGCCTAAGGGCAGGAGAGCTGAAGGGAGCTTTGCTGCGCCATGCGCAGTACGTTTCTTTCTCTTTCCTCCTGTAATCTGTGGACTTTTGCCGTTATTACTGACCGCCGAGGGGACGGGGTCCACGCGTTGCTCTGCTCTCCTGGGGGTGGCTCTGCCGGGGACGGACGGCAGCGGCCCGGCTGCTGGAGGGGGCTCCGGGCTCTGCCAGGTCGGCGTGCTCCTGCTGCAGTGCCCGGCGGGGGCGGCTGAACCGGGCCGGTCCCGGGGCTGCCGGACCCCACGGGAAGGGTAGAGCAAGCCCAGGAGCCCGGTGCTGCCCAGGGATCTCCCTGCGGCCGCGGGCACCAATGCAGAGAACTTTGCTTTCTGGAATGAAGGCTCCCTCGGGAGCTCGGGGTGCCGCCGGCTCCACTTGACGTTGAATTAGAAGGAAGATATTTCCTCTGCGTCAGGTGCAGTTTGGACACAGAGAAGCGCACGGGCTGGAGCACACCGCGCGTTGCTCTTCGTGTGTAACAGAACCACAGAACAGCCACGTCCCTTCTTGTGGTGTTGCTTGAGGTCACCTCTCCGCATCCCCCCTCTCCGAAGGTGGAGCGCTTGTTTGTCCGCTTTGTTCACTTCCTTTTATTTTGGAGGGTTAAACGCGGAGTTCTCCTGTCAGCTGTCGCCCTTCGCCGCCTTTGCGCTTGACCCGCGTGGAGAAATGGGCAGGCGTCTCGGGGGAAATGGCAGGCTGGAAGGCCGTGTTTCCCAGGCTGTTGATTTAGTGACCGGCATGGTGCGCGGAGCTGCAGCCGGGGCTGGTGGTGCCGGCAGCGGGCAGAGGCACTGCGCACCCGGGGCGCTTCTCGCCGATCATCGTCACTCGCAGCGCGGGCCAGCACGGTCCTCTCCCGGCTGCTGCATCCCCTTTGCCATGCTTCCAGCCGGGCTTTGGAGCCTTCTGCAGCTCTCTCCTCGCGCTTCGTCCTCATCTTCAGCTCGCCCGCTTGCTGTCGCCTTCTGACCGGGCAACACCTCACATGCGCAGCGTCCTCTGGTTGTGCCAACGCCGGGTCGAGCGCACGAGGATGGGCGAGTTGAGTGGAGGCTGTCGGCACCCCGGGCTCTCGGTGGGCTGAGCGGATCCTCTCCAGAAGATCTGAGACGGCCACGTCTGCCCTAAGCTTTACTCTTGACGTCCTCCAAAGCAGAGAGCGGGCTGGCCCCGCGCACTTCATTTTCTTTTAAGAGAAGTGGGGTGGTGTAGCACGAGCTGGAATAACAGCCCAAGTGCTGTCTGGAGACAGCTAGCCCAGAGACGGCGGAGAGACAACATTTTAAAACCTCATTTAAGCGAACACAATGAGAGGGCTCTTGGGTAGAAGGAGAATTAATTAATCTCATTCCTACGTAGATACTTTTAATTAAATGTAAGTGCGTGGTCTTTTTAAAAGGAAGTATATGGAAAAGAGCCCGTGCCTTTGTGCGAGTTTGCTGGGGAGGAAGGGGGTAGTGAGATCCCTCTTATTTTTCTGAGTGTTTTCAAGAGGAATGTGCATCACAGCAGGAGAGGTCCATTTTGTGAGAGCGTGCGCTGAACTCCTCCATCCTTTCATCCCTCTCTGTGCGACGCAGCCCGACGCATGGAGCACGGCGACGGGCACGGGAGGGCCCCTGTGCATGCCGGAGGATGCAGAGGAGTAAGGGCATCTGCCTTCTGCGGTGTCCGGGCAGGAGTACCTCCCAGGAGAGGTCTCCAGAGACACGAGGGAGAAAGGCAGCGACTCAGTTTCCCCATCCGTGCCGCGGAGATGGCCCTGAGAGCGCTGACCGGTTGGAAGCACAGCCCGTCACCCGAAAACTCCGCCACAAACCCCTTTTGGTCACTTACGGTTCAGGTAATTGCTACCTGAAACACCGGAGTAAAGCAGAACGAAAAGGTCCATTTTATTTTACTGGCTGAAACTGAATTTCTCGCCGCATCCCAAGTCCCCGGAGCTCCCGGCTTCTCGAGAGCAATCTGGATCCTTGGGGCAGTAATATTAAGGAAGGCGAAGCTTTACCTCCTGCTTATTACTGAGCTCCCTGAAGAAGTTAGCGATGATTCCCCGACTCCTGGAAACCCAAAACACCAGCAGGTGATAGATAGGCACAATTACATATTTATGAAGTGTTGGGGTTTGACAGGCACAGGGAATTCAGCCAAACATTACTCCATTTTCCCCAGCCCTTGCTTAAAACATGAAGCAGATAAACAAGGAAGGGGAGTTCTGTTTGCTCGTTCACGAGAGCACGTTTCCCCACAGCCCTCTCCGGGTGAAGTAGCTCTTATCAAATACAGTCGGTATATAATTTTTTTTTTTCCCCCCCTCTTAGGTTTAACAGGGGAAAAAATAAAGGTGGAAAAGCTGCCACGATTTGCTGGGCTGCGTGCAGCGTTGCTGGAGCAGCAGGCTCTGCTCTCAAATGTGAAATGAAAAGCTGTTCCCCGGTGCTGGGGGGGGACCCGCCGTGAGGGCGGTGAGACCCTCTGCGGGGCAGGAGAGGGATCTCTCCCGTGAGCTTCTCGAGGAGGTTTCCCTCCCTGCCGGAGGGCTCCGTGCCTGCCGGGAGAGCGGACGCCGGTGTGCAGGGATGGGACCCCCAGGCGGGCCTCGGCACGGTCCTGTCTCCAAAACGCTCCGGCTTTATGGACGCCCTCCTGCTCTCCCGCGTGCTTTCTTGCCTTCTCCGCGTCTCGCTCTGTCTTCCTCTCCCTCTGGCACTCCCTTACCCTGGTAGATTGCCCCCGCTCATCTGCGAAACCTATTTAACATCAGGAAACGCTGTCAACCATGGCGAGCTGACAAAATCGGGGACGGTTCAGGCAGCAGCAGCTCGATGTGCTGACTGCGTTTTCACAGCTCAAATTAGACTGCGCTGCAGCTGCGGCGGAGGGGGCGGCGAGCGGGATGCAAGGGAGAGGCAGGGAGGCGCAGTCCGAGACGCGCGAGGTCTCCGGGAGCAGCGCGCGGGGCGTCCCGGGCACTGCCAACACTCCCCCGTCCCGCTCCGCCGCAGAGCCGGCGCCTGCGCGGGGGCCCTTACCAGCGACCGCGTTGTGCTGGAGCCATTGCAACTGGTAGTAGGGAAGGAGGCGACGGGATTTCTTTCGGAAAGGGGAAGCTGCCGTGGCCAGGGACACCCCCCCCCCCGGCTGCTCGGTCGCACCGGCGTCTGCCCAACCTACCTCGCAAAAAGCAGACGCCGCTGTTTGAACACGGCCGTATCGTTCCACCGTCCAAAAGTGTAATTTAATTTTCCTAACCAGAACGCTCCACTCTGTGGACATATGGGTTCCACCGTGCCGAGCTGCGTTACTGCTCCAGCAGGCTCGGTCTGCTTTCCAACGGCCCCCTCATGCCAAGAGGGCTCTACTTTATCTCCCGGACTGCAGCAGCCCCTCGGAGTCTCCGAAAAATCGCATTTGAGGAGGGTGAGCGCCTTTGCTCTGCCGCAGCGGGTGCGAATCGGCTCGTTCCCCGCCGGCCGAGGGCCACAGAGGCAGGTGAAAACGAGCCCCAGACTGAAAATCGGGTCACTCCTTCCCAGTGCCTGCAAGTGCCCCTCTTTCCCTGTTTTACAGGTCTGCCCCGAGCCCGTCGGGCGGGTTTGGGGGCGGATGGGGTTTGTTTCCCAAAGCGTTGGTGCCGGCTGTCTGCTGCCTGCGGCTCCGCAGCCTGCCGTGCCTCCGCCTGCGCTGCTGCCGTTTCCCAGCCGGGTGATGAAACCGCTGTCAAGTGAACGGAGATCGGCAAAAACTGCGTCTCCACAGATTTAGTGAATACTCGCACGAGCTTCACGGCTCATCTGAATATTTGCTCGTAACATATGGCACCCGATCAGAACACAGAGGTTGAGTTTAGCTGTCGTGGTGATAGAAATAGTGCAGAAACCTGAACCCTGCGAAGCAGGATAATGCAGTTGTGCGAAAAAGCCCGGCTTGTCTATTATCACATTAACTCGGGAGCCCATCAGATGGTTCAGAGAACTGTATTTCCCAGCCTAAAAGCCGGTTATGGCGTACTCCATCTTGTCTGAGACCGTGGCATTATTGCCCGCTCCGATTTCAGCAGTGAAATGGGCTTGTTTATTATGTCGAGCTGCTGGAATAAATCTGCCCCGCCGAAGAGGTGGCGTTGGCCGGGTGCGACGTGGAGCACCTACATTAGGAGCCATTGGCCTTCATCTGGTCGGTGGAGAGCGGCCCGGACCTTCGGAGAGCTGTTAACGCGCGCGACCTGCCCGGCTGCGGTGTCGCCTGCATTAAGGTACTCGGCGGTTTCATAAAACACTGACCCAGCAGCATCGGTGCTGGTAGTTGCTATAGGTTTGATGGGGTTTTCCTTAATGGATAAGGTGAAAACGTTGGGTGCTGCTGGTCCCACAGAGGGTTCATGAGATGTGGGGCACTCTACCAGGCAGCAATTAGAAAAAAGGCGGCTGATTATTTTCTGTATAACTCACTACGTCGGGCAGCTAACGGGGGAAATGCTGAAATGCTCCCGTCGTGCGGTGCTGCCCGTTCTCTTTTCCGTGTCTTTGCTGATGAATAACGCGTTTCTGCTGGCGCGAGGGCACCGGCCGCTGCCAGGCGCTCTCCCACGTGTCAGCCGCTGGGATCTGTCCTGCTTTTGGCCGCCCACGCGGATTCTCAGGCTCGTTCCGTACAATTACCTGTTCATCGCTGCGGGTATAGAGGTGCTTTGCACCGCGGAACGTGGCTGCTGGACCCTGTCTGCGGGCGAGCAGGGATGCCAGATGATTCTCTGCCATGGCTCGCTTGGGTGCTGGGGTTTTGTTCCGTTTTTTTGTCTTTCATTTTTGGCATTTGTTGTACCAACCACTGAGCTTAAGGAACGCGTTCGTCTTTTCCCCAGGACTGAAAATAGCACCGCTTTATTACCCTGTCATGTTTTGGTGAAAGGTGGGAACGCAGATCTCCGCGGTCGCCCCTCGGAGTGACAGGATGCTAATGAATTGAGAAATGGCCGCGGACGCTGCTGCCCACATCACATCTTCATTAGCATCCTTCTCCTGCAGACCGCTGTGATTAACGTTGTCGCCACAAACAGGAAACGAATGAATAATAATTGCCCGTCTTTTGGAAAGCGGTGACGGTGCCTCTACAGCGACTGCACCTTTTGCTCAGCGGCAGAGCAGGGACCCCGTGGAGAACTTCCAGCCGCAGGTTAGATCCTTCCAGGTCGCCTTTATTAGCGTTTATTAACCAGCTGTTGGCTCTCTGTCTATGGCTGGAAGGTCCTTTTTGGCTCGCGTTGGAGCGAGGGGGAGTTAATGGCTGCTGCGCTGGAAAAGACTCAGTTGGGAACTTGGAGCTGCTTTGTCCGCCCAGTGAGCGGTCCCGTAAAACATCTGCACTACCCCAGATGTGCGCTTGGGCTGAGCACCCCTAAACGGAACCAGCTGGGTTACAGGAAGGTTGTCCCAAGGTCTGTCAGAGACTCTCTCTTGTCTATAGAGGGGGGGAAATGCCATTACCGTGACCGCTGAACGGACAGGGTTTGCTGATGCTCTGCAGAGAAAAGCCTCCCTCCAAACGGCACTTTCAGCCCGTGTATCCTGCGGCCCGTCAAAAAAGCATCTCCCGCGCCTCGCTGGGTCGAAGCTCCTGGAGCAGGCAGTTCCCAGTGAGTAGGACTTGGAGGTCTGCGTTTCCCATGCCGCTGTCTGAACCCGCTTATGGTCAGGGAAGAGAGAGGGACACTATGGGGATGCGCATCGTCTCGTTTCGGTGCAGACACGCAGGATACGGCAGGGGCGCTTCTCTGCTGACTACGAAGTAGCTTCGAGCGCTTGCTCAGATGTGGATGTCGGGGCCGCGGTTCGAAATAAACCCGCCGCGATTTGTGAGAGGAGGCGGCTCCGGCGTCGGGCTGCCGCCCCCCCGTCCCCAGCGCCCCCTGCTCCTCCTGCGGCATGGCCGTCCCGCCCAGGGACTCCTCACGAGTCTCTCGCTTTCACAAGGAGCTCTCTACGCGGCGGCTGAGTGAAAAGCTCCCACTTGCCACGCAGATGCCACGCCGCACACGTGGTGAGCGAGTCGAGAGGCGAGGGGAATGGAGTCACTTCTAACGCGCCAGCACCTGCCGCTTTGAAGCGCAGCGAGAAGGGAAAAATCCCGTTGTAGGAAGGAGGCTGAAGTTGCATAAAACCGAGAAACTCGCAGAGGTCAAAAGAATAAATTACTATAATTTTTAGGCTTTTGTGGGTTGTTTATCTCTCCTGTTTTCAAGTCGATCTAATCAAATGCGGGTTTGCCACAATCACAGCTCATGCTAACCTTCACCTGGAGGGTATTAATATGCATGACGCTTGTTAAGTGTTTGTTTAATTTTTATTTATGGAAACTAGAATCTGCGAAGTGTAGCTGAGCTGGATGCGAGAGCATGTGGAAAGGCGTGCTGGAACGGGAAGCCGGAGCCGCCAGCGGATGGTTGTGTGGGTCCTGGCCGGGGAAGCAGCCCCTCGGTGCAGAAGACGCCATCAGCCCGTGGGATTGAGGTTGTGTGCCCAGTCACCCCGCAGCCGGTGGTATGGGCAAGCGCGGAAAACTCCCTAATCCGACAGCCCTGTGCAGAGAAAGAGACCTCAAACGCAGTTATTGCTGTCTGGGCAGCGTTATTGGGCCCCAGAATCAGCTCAGAGCCTCCCTGCTCCGCGCACGAGCATCACCAGGACCGCCCTGTCCAAAAGCTTACCGTTTCCAAAGGCAATGGGGAACCTGGTCACCCTCATGGTGCAGGAGGCGAGCCAAGATGCCGAGGAACGAAGTGGCTTGCTTCGAACCCACCTCAGACATTAAACCAGTCCCGATTCCCTGCGCCAGCATCGCCCGTAGCCCGAGCACGCGGCGCTCGCCGAGGGAGTCGGGGGGGTTTCTCTTTGCCGTGCGAAGCCGCAGCGCCGGCTGGCAGAGCCGGGCAGCATCGGGCAGGGGCGGCTGCCAATGGCACGCGCCCAGCCGCGGCGGATCAACAGTTTGCCTCCATATGGCCCCGGCGGGGGCTGCTGGCGGCTCGGGGCAGCGCGGGCTCTGCTGCGTCCGCTGGCGCTCCCGGGCGCTTGCTCGGGGAGAAGCTGCTGCTTGTGTGAACCGCGGCTGAGCTGGAAGGGGAAAAAAGGGGAAAAAAAGGTTTGTTCTCGGGCAGCTGCTGTTCCTTACGGCGCCCTGGGAGAACGGCGTCGTGCGGGGAGGGTGGTGCGTGTTGGCACGGGAGAAGCCCGGGAGGTGCCCGCCTTTCCATCGGTCGTGGTGGTGGATCCCCCAGCGCCTGAGTGCTTCGGATGCTTTGTTTGGGCTCCGTGAATCTCGCAGGCTCTGCTGTTTGATTTGCCAAAAACCACACCAATATCAGCAGCCTGAGGGCCCGATCCTGCGCTGGAGATACAGGATCCCTTTCCTCCCTTTTCCGCCTAGTGAGGATGGCAGTCCCAAAGTTTGTTTTCGTGAGTAAACATTTTGGGAGGTACAAGCATGATTACCCCCTTTGTTCGGGTTGGACACTGCAGTGTCAAACCAGGAAAAACCGGAGTCCCTTTCAGAGCCCGGCCGTGGCAGAGGCGGAGTGCCAGCTCCGACGGGAGCCGTGGGGACCCCCGCACCGAGGAGATGTTCCCCCGCAGCAGGTCCAGGTTCAGGCGCTGGCGTTTTGTTTAGATGAAATCTCTTTGGCTTGGACCGACCGCGACGTGAGGCTTGGGGATGGATGAGTGGTTGCTCTCTGCATCTCTTTGGCCTCCAAAACAAGCAGAAGCTGGAATGCCCTCCTCCACGCTCAGAGCCAAAGGAAATATTTTTCTAAAGGCACACAAAGGAAAGTGGTGGGGTTTTCCCCAGCTCCTCCTGGGGGCACGGTGGATCCCAGGGCCGCAGGGGGAGAAGCGGGACCACCAGGCAAACACTAACAAAACACCTCCGCCGTCAGACGCGGAGTTTGCACTGATCTCTCGGCAGGCTAAAGAGTTGGCAACTGGAGGATGCTGTTAAATAGAAATGCTTGACCCCCCAGCCCTGGATTACTGTTTAATGATCTGAACCCTGTGTGCCATTCTTCTAATCTATTGAAGATGTGCTCACAGCTCACTTAAACGGCAATAACATTGTGTTCCTGGGAGAGAGAGAGGAGCTGTTGGGATGGGGGATTTTCCTGCAAAGGGCTCTTGTCTTTGGAACTGGCGTTTGGGAAGGGAAAAGGGAAGTGAAGGACAGTATTTATTTTCAGCGTATATTCTTACCAAAGCTGCTCTTCAGGCTGGAGGACAAGTTTCTCCGATGCCTGATTCCTCGGAGACCTCCCATGCTGGGATGCCATAAGCGTCGCATCTGTGCTGATGGCCCCACGGCCGCCCCTCAGGAAGGGTCTGTTGGGATAACGCAGGTCTCGTGTCACTAAGAGGCCGCCGCCGGGTTTGCAGGTTCCCCGGCTGCTGCGGTGCTCGGGGCGGTGGGGAAGGGGACGTGCGGTGCCGGCGGTCACCTTCCTCTGACAACGAGTCCCCGGGGGGTGCAGACAGCCAGGACAAGCCGTGGTGGCCGGGAGGAGGGATTCTGGCACTCTGCTCTCATTCTCCCCCTCAGCTACCTCTGTGCCCCGGGATGGGGCACAGCGTGGCGGCGCTGGTCCTGCGCCCACGAGCAGCGTCAGTGGGGTTCAGGGTGGTCGGAGCCCATCGCGGGGGATGCTGGGAGGTGTTTGAATACTCAATAAACCGCGAGGAGTCTCAATAAGCACAGGCTTATCCCTCGAGCTGCAAAACGGGCAAGAAATCAGATTATTGAAAATGATCCACTCTGCTCCACCTATTAGTGGTTCCTTTACGGATGAAGGGTTCCGCTGCCCCGTTATTTAAATCAAAGAGACATCTTCCTAAAGCCTGCCCCAACGCGTGCGTCGCGGCCGGCTCCTGGCGTGTGAGGGGATTAATCTAAACTGTAATGGACTCCCTCTGCTCCTTACCTTTGCAGCGGGTCTATAAATAATAATTTATCATTGACCTCTAATCCGTAGGCTTTATCGAAAGCTACGGAATTGAATGTTTTTACAGCAACCTGGGTGCGTTTCAGCAGTCGATCCTAATCTTGCAATTGATTATAGAGTCAATATTTGCCCGGGTTCTCTTTTGATCTCTCTGGTGCAGCCCGTGGGTGGCGGTTCTGCCTGGCGCATCCCCCTTTCGCCGGGATCCGGCACCGCGGTCCTCGCACAATAGCAGCTGATGGTAATGCTGCCGATAGCAGCAAATCCACGGAGCTGTCTCCTGGAAACCCTTAACGCATTCATAATGCGAGTATTTATGTATCTGAATTAAAAAAGAAAGGGAAAAAAGCTTTAACCTTGGGGAGGGGGGGGGGCTCGGGGAAGGGAGAAAGGTTGCGGTGATTAAAGAAAGCTCTGTTCATTTGAGCAATATTAAATACGACGGGCATAATGACGACTGTGAGATCTGATAGAATAGAGAGAAGGCTGAAAATAAAGGGCTTGTATTTTTCCCTGATGTAACATAATGGTCACATTTTTCTTTCACAATGGTTTTTCTGAGATAAAGAACAAATTATACTGATTTGATTGCTACTTAGAAATACTTAAAATTGAAAAAGACAGCAGGTGGGCATGGTTAGGAAGGATGGTTATTTTAGCATAACAGATGCATGCATAAAGCATTGCGGAGCCAATTTTTTAATCGTGAGACCCAAAAAAAAATTCCTTCGGAGTCTTTCTGCGCGAGCTGGGGAGGCGAGGAGGAGCGCGGGTGACACGGGGGGACGGAGGAGGACGGCTCCTCTGCCCGCGGGGCTGCTGCCGGCGCCCGCCGCGGGATCGCATCCCGCGTTGTCTGCGGGAACGGCCCTTGTGCCGACCGAGGGATGCCACGGTGGGGAATAAATCCGAGTGACTCAGTGTTAGGGGCCTTTCACAGTCAAGAAGTCAGTAAGCCGAGGGGACGACTTTACAGGGAGATGAGGTACCATCGCCTGGGATAGCAAAAAGGGGACGTGGCACAGCCCAGGGAGCCGGGCAGGGAGGGACAGAGCCGCCTAAACGGCAGCCCTGGCTGGATATTCTCTTGCATACAAGTGCATGGTAATTTTTAATTATTCCCACAATTAAAAATAACTTGTTTGCTCAGATTTACACAGTGCTAATAAATATGTCTTGGAAATTACTTAGTAAACCTTAGTTACTTCATAAAAACACCATATATAAAGCAAGTGCATCGCTTGGAAAATCAATTAATTCACGTTTAATTACTGGAAATTACTGTCAGTGACTGGCCATCCCTCCAATTCGCTCCCAGAACGGACACGCTTCTTTACAGCTCCAGAAAAATCGTTTTGGGGAGGGCTGAGGTGTGGCGAGGCTGGGGGCTGGCGCCGTGGCGACGGAGGTGTCGGGAGGGCTCCCGTCCCAGGGAAAACCGGCGGCCGCTTCGCCTGCGGGCTCGGGGGCTCAGGGTGGGCGACCAGGGCAGGACGGACCTCTCGCAGCCTGGAAATAGCATCTGGGCACTTCCAGCGCCTGCCAAAGCAAGGCGGGGGAGTTGTGGCTTCGAAGCAAAGCGCTGAACGGCGGGAGGGCAAAGCCAGCAGAGCCAAAAAAAAAAAAGCAGCTACAGTCGGAGCCAAAAATGTGAGCAGCCGGTTGCAAATAACGAAAGACAGCTGAGTTTTTCCTCCCCCCCCCAAAGGGGCTTTCTTACAATACAGAAAGCACCAGGCACGGGAAGCGCTGCCAAGTAGCCGAGAGCAGGCTGCTCTGCGGCGCTGGGACCCTTGCTTACGCTGCAAAAGCATTTTGGGGATCTGCATGAATAACCCAGATACACGGCAGAACTGGCACGGCCTCGCTGGCGTACCACAGCGTTCGCCCCAGCGCCGCCGCAGGAGCGGCGCGGCGCTTTCGCTCGGGGCAGAGCTGGCCAAGCCCCTCCCAGCGCCGCAGCGAGGGAGCCGTGCTCCCCGCGGGCCGTGGCCACCGTCCCCCCGAGCCCCGGCCGGGGTGACCGCGCTGCCGCGGCACGCAGCAACGCTGCCCACGGGGGCAGGCGGGACGGTATAAGGCTCGTGTCGATCTGATTGATTTTTAGGACTCTATGACCAAATCGGGATTTGCTGTGCTGACGTTTCTTTCAGCCTGTCAGAGCAAATGCTCTGTTTCTTTATGTTTCTTATTTTAAAATTGAAAAAGGATTCAGACCTGGATGTCCATTTTCAGCAGTTTCCAAACGAAACTCCCATTGCTCATTTTGATAGTCCCGTGAATGGTGTGAGACAAAGAGCTGAGATAGAAGCAGAACTCTTAATTCCAAAATTTTGTTTCTATAAAATCTCAGCAATGTTTCGTTTAGCGATAACGTATGTTTTATGTTTCTTTTCTAATGGTATTTTAAAAACATCTCAGATTCTCCTGGGATAGTAAATCAGATTCTTATCTCCCTGTTGTAATGAACTCCTCGCCGAAGCCTGCCTTCCCTAACCAGTATGGCAAAGGGAAGAAGCAAACCTACCTTGCCTTCCAGGAAAGGCTTTGCAGGCTCGGTACTGGCCGCTCTGTCGGTGTGTATCCATCACACCCTGGGGCACGGCGAGGGCAGCGGAGCGGCTGGCGCTGGGGCTCCCCCGGCCGGGGTGCCCGACTGCCGGCACCGTGGGGGAACGCTTCTCTTGGGGAGGTTTCCATAAAAGCAAAACCGGAGAGCAAATACCTCGCGTTGCAGTTTCCCACAGGTTATACGTATCACTTTAAGGCAGAAGGGACTATTTGATGATCTAACCAGGCCCCCCGTTAAATACGAAACGCCCAGGTCGATCAGCCATGCTTGTCCCGAGCTTCTATTTGCCTAAGGACGGTGTTTGATAAACTCAGAGTTCTGTTTTAAAATAACAAACTGCACACCCTGGAATTCCTGAGCTGCTGCTGCCAGGCTCATCAGCCGCCCAGCCTGCTAATTATTGCTGTCTCCTGCCGAGTGCATGGAGACCGGCGCGCTCCCGCGCAAGGCGCTGCGTTAGCCGGTGCCGGCCGGGAGAGCGGATAAACTGGGAAAAGCGGGGTGAGCCGGAACAGCGAGCGGCACCCCGGCCGGGAGGGAGACCCCGTCCCCATGGGGCCGGGAGGAGGGCGGGCAGAGAGCTCGGGGCTCTGCTCCGGCTGGGGCAGCAAACTCCTGGCACCAGCAGAAGCAGACGGATTTCGTGTACGTCTCTCTCTTCCTCCCTCTTCTCTTTTCCTTTTTCCTTTCCTAATCCCGCCTGTCCTCCTGCATCCGCTGGGGCCTCCTATGACAGTATGGATTTGTCTGGCTT
This sequence comes from Anarhynchus alexandrinus, assembly GCA_008711295.1. Classification (NCBI taxonomy): domain Eukaryota; kingdom Metazoa; phylum Chordata; class Aves; order Charadriiformes; family Charadriidae; genus Anarhynchus; species Anarhynchus alexandrinus. The sequence goes on along the minus strand of VUYV01000284.1, from coordinate 559,889 downwards.
TGGTGTTTAATCCCCAATCTGTCAAACCGTGTTAAAATTGATGGCGCCTGAAAGGTCTAGTGTTAAGCAAATACGTGGTGACCAGAGCCTTTGATGGGAATCAGACGGAAGCCTAATCCTGCAGTAATGGCTTTTGCCGTACAGCAGGAAGGCTGTGGGGTAAGCGGGAGGAGAGCTCGGAGCGATGCTGCGTTGCTGCTCACCTCCGCCCCGGGATGTCGCGCGCCTTCCTCGGGAGGGACATCTCGCGGCCCTGCGCTGCGGGGGGTTAATTACCACCTCTGCCCTGGCCGCGGAGGGGACGTCTGCCGCCCCATCCCGCAGCACCCACCGCTCCACCCCGCCGGCGCAGCGGTACCCAGCCCGGCACGGGGCGCAGGCTGGCAGCACGCCTGGCGCGGTGGCTCTCCATCCCCGGCGCTTCCCTCCGGCCCCGGCCCCCAGCCCAGCGGGCGGCTCCGTGTCCCGCAGGCCGGGCAGAGGCTGAGCGCTCCGCGTTGAGGGCAAATTATCTTCTCCCGTTCCTTCCCAACAGAGCAGGCGGGAGCTGTCGCTCCGGCTGCTCCCCAGGGGAGAGCTGCTGGGAGGAGGGAGAGGGATCTGATTAGACGTTCGCACACAAAGTTATAAACACTCTGCGAAGAGATGCTTAAGCAATCAGAAGCCGGAGGGGGCGAGATGCTGCATGCCAGCAACACCCCCGGGGGCAGAAAGGCAGGTGCCCCCGCAGCCAGCCCTCTGCCCCTGCATCCCCAGCCTTCCCTGGGGACCGCTGCTGCCATGGGGGAACTCAGCTCCCCTTTTTGGGTCTCCTTTGGTTTTGTC
>VUYV01000284.1:490928-559055 GCA_008711295.1 Anarhynchus alexandrinus | reverse complement strand
TTTGCATTTTTTTTTTTTTTTTTTTGGAATACCCTGTTTTGTTTCTTTGCAGGATGCTGCACGCAGCCGGTACCGCCGACTCCATGTGCGAGGTCCCTGAGTCTTTATTAGCTGCTGACTTTCACTGTCTGCGTTCCAGCAGCCTGGAGTACTCAGAAATGGAGCAGACACCTTCGCGTGGCTGTAGGACAGCCTTTCTTTCAAAGGGAGGTATCAGACCAGCGCTGGTAGCAGCCTGCTCCTCATACTTCGGGCCCCTGTTGTCATCCCTGAGGTTCACATCCACGCCGGTCTCTTAGCTCGCAGCAGGTTTGTAAAGGGACGTGTGCGATGTGTGCGGTGGTATTTCTTTCTGTAGCAGTATGGGCCATGGCCAAAGGGGAGCTCCGTTATTCCAGCTGCTTTTTTCTCCCCTTCTTAAAGGAGAGGAAAAAAAAAAAGTCAATGCCCCGAGAATATGGTGCTGCTCGAGACAACTCTGCAGCGAGCAAAAACAACTGCTGGGGCAGCTCCTGTGCGGTGAGGGACAGAGCAGCAACAGGCAGATTGTGCTGGTGCGCTCTGAGCGCCCACCTCCCCCAGTTGTGTCATCACCCCGAGATTTGGGGGGCCCTGCACCTCCTTGAGTTGTATCATCCCCAGCAAGATTCGGGGGGCCCTGCCTGGGACGGGTGACCCAGCGCTGGCTCAGCATCCCGGGAGCGAGGGAGGCATCGGGGCACGGGCAGGGGCGGCTCCTTTCTCACAGGAGTGATGCTGAGTCCTTCGTTGGACTCCCCTCCCTTCCAGCGATAGCCCACCGGGCTAGGATGGTGCTTTGAATTCAGTGAATACCACCGGTCGTGTCATTGAAACTCGATGGTAAATGTCGAACTCAAAAGCGATGAGCCTTGAAGGAAGCTGCAGCGCTCACTGAAGCTCCTACCTGGTTTCTGCCCCCTGAGCGAGGAGGAGCCCCGTGCCCCAGGAGGAGCCCTCTCCGCGGTTTGGTCTCCAAGTCTGCCACCCCTTTCTGGCTCTCATCCGAAGTCTCGGTGTGGGTACGGACAGAGGGTGTCGGTGTCTGTCGGTGGGTACGGCACTTTCTGGCCAAACTGGGGCTGGGGGGCCGGACCCTCGCCCTCCCCCCCGGCTGCCGCTGCCGTTCACAAATGAGGGCAGAAATGAAGATGTATCTTCTCCCATCTGCAGATAAACCAGGCTTTTTTTGTAAATTAAAGTAATTCATTGTGCATCTCCAGACAAATATGCGCTTGTGCATTGTTATTAATATGCTCTCTGTTTTTAATTTGCTTTTTTTTTTCTGCAGCTAATTACCTGTCAGATAAAGAGTTATCTACTATTTCATGTGCATTGAGTAGCTGTTTAGGCAGAAGGGAGGGGAGATGCAGGCTCTTTCCAGAGTCGTCTGGATGGAGTCAGGTACAAGGGTGAGGCAGGCAAGGAAGGGGAGAAACTGCTGGGCTTCAACGGGGGAACTGGGATGTCCCGGATGGCCCAGCCAGCTCCACGCAAACACCGGCACCTCGGCAAAACCCAGGCACGGCCCCGACGCCGTCCGCCGTGGAGATTCTATCGGTGCTCCCAGGCACAGGGCTGTTCGCCCCACAGCCCTGGTTTCGGTAGCGGGGGCTGTAGGAAGCCCCACTGCTCTGATTATGGCAGCGTGATTTGTGTGCTTTACAAAAAACAGCATTATCTCTAATAGCGGGGGATGTATCTCACTGGCCATCAGTAATTCCTTGATTCAGGATAAAATTATAAATCTCCCAGACGTTTTAATGTGGGGAGCGTTGCAGGGAGAAGGGGACAGCCACGGGTGGACGATAGATGCAGCAGAACCGGTTCCAGTAACGCCGCACCTATCTCTCGGGCTCATCTTGGTGATGAATGGGACTCACAGAGCACCCGCATTTAATGCTCTCGCGGTCCCTCACGTGGATAAAACCCCGCGTACAGAGCAGGTAGAGCTAATCTTCACGCTTCGTATGGACCTCACGGGGGTCTTCTCTAAACGGCAGGGGACGCAAACGTAGCTGGGAGGTGGCATCTCCAAAAAGCCCGGTTTGGGGTGGGGGGAGTAGACGTGGAGAAGGTGGGAAGAGGTGTCCCAGGGCCTGCCAAGGCGATGGAGCAGGGTTGGGTTTGGGTCGCTGAGCTGCTGCCTGGCTGGAGAAGACATCGACCGCTCGTTGCTGACATCTTCATGAGGGCAATACATTGAGGCCCGCTGTTTTGAACGAGTTTTCTGTTTTCTTGCAGTAAACCTGCTCGCTCGGCTGGGCCTTGGCGTGGATTCGAAAGTGTCCTTTGTGTTTGTTTTCTCTGTCATATTTGGGTTTACGCGGGGCTGATAAATGACTGAATAGCTGTTGTGAGATATAAGTGGGTGCGTGTTGGATGATTATAAGCACATTAGCGGAATGAATTATGTATACAGTTATAAGAAATTATCGATCTGTTGGGTTCTAATCATGCAATTACTCATCAAATGATCTATTTCTCACGCGTTAACCCTTTGCAACCTGCTACAAAGGGGTCTCGTGTGGAAATTGCAACAAGTCGCGCTAAATGGCTTTCATGGGCGTCGCGCTCGTCTTTGGGGTCTCGTGATAACCGTGGTGGGAACCTGCAAATCCTGCAGGTGTGCAAATGCCGACAGGTGAGTAATTACCATCTATAAGGTAATAAATCCTTCTGGCATGGGAAATGGCTGGACCCGAACGCTGCCGGGTCAGCGGGACGGGGCCGGTGGGAGCGCCCGGTGAGCCCTGCGCCTCATGCCTTGCCCTCCCCGCTCCACGAGCAGCCCCGGCCGATGCGCCGCACCACGCCGTGCCGTGCCGAGCTCGCTCGGAGTTTGCTGATGGAAACGGCTCCGGAGCCAGCCTCCGGGGAGCCCGCCAGGTTTGTGTTTCTTTCAGCAGAATAATGCAATTCCTCATATTTTATTAACCGTAATAACCACCAGTCTCTAGCCGTTAATATATCCCCATCCAGATTTTTTCCGACTTTCCAATTATTTCAGCTCCTTGTACGGCGCTGACAGAAAATACGTTTTAGCATAGTTTGTTCGGGGCGCCGTGCAATAGCGGGCACGGCAAGGAACGGGCCGCCGGCGCTCCCCGTGCCCGCAGCCCCCGTGCCACGCCGGCAGCCCGCCCTGAGCCACCTCCTGCGGGCAGACGGGTCCCAGCGCGGCCGCGGCCCTCGCGCCCACCTCAGGCCACGTCAAGAACGGTAGAAACTATCGGAGAGATTTACTCTCCGTAAAAAATGTGTGACTGTTATGCCGAGTCGTTGCATTTTTCTGTCTTTTGCTTTAATGGGTGATAAAACTGATTGACTCGCCGGCTTTAGACGGCTCCACAGAATATTAGTTGGGGTGGGATTGATTTTCTTTTTATCCCCCCCCCCAACTTTTTTCATGCAGCAGGCACCTGACAACTTGAAGTTCCGAACTTTGAGTTAAATTATGAACCTTTTAGTTTTGCATTACGAGGAGTATCTGAAACCTGATTTGCTACATCAAACCACATTAGTTGTGTTATGTTATTTTCTAAAAACACATTTCAGAGAAATAACTCCAATCTGTGTTGCATTTTATAGAGCAAAATAATTGAATGGCGGCTGTTTGTAATTTTAGCAATCTCTTAACCTTAATCATATTTAATGGCTTTTCTCTTCAGGCTAACAGGAGGGAAAAAAACATATTTCAGCTCCATTATATAGCGGCACTACAGTAATGCACTCCCGGCTCTGGCAGGCACTGTAAATTCCTGCTTTCTGAATTGTTGGTTCAGGACAATCATTCAGCAGGGAATTACTTTCTCATCTACGAAATAAATGAGATGTTAAACTAGTTTTCTGCTTCCTGCGGTAGGAACGTGGTGGCGTGCAGACCCGCGGAAGGCGAAAACAAGCGCCGGGCCCCCGGCCTGTCAGTGGGGAGGGCGGAAAGGCACCCGGGGCGAGGGGATCAATGACATCGCCGGGCAACAGAAATAAATCAGGTGAAATCCAAGCAGGCAGAGAAAGAGACATGTCTGCAGGCACGGCATCGGTGAGGCAGGATGCTGTGCCGGAGCCGGGTGTCTCCGCCAGCATCCCTCACACCGGCGATGCCGGCAGCCGAAGCTCTGGGAGCAGCTCCGCCAGAGGGGTGATGCTGCCGGGAAACCTCCTCGTCTCCCCTCGTAAATGGGGCTGGCCGCTCGGGTCCTGCCGAGAGGAAGGCTTCTGTCTCCGGGGCATTGTGCCCCAGAGGTGTAGCCCCCGCGCTCGCCGCGCCGGACTTTGCCCGGCAGGGAAAATCGAAGTCGTTCGTGATGGAGTCGCTCCTTGCCGCTGGTGTGTCTCGCACAGGCTTCCCGAAACTCCCTGTCCTCTCCTGGCTTTCTAAGGCCCTACCTGTTGGAGCCACGAAGGGTTTCGTTTTGGGGTTGTTTGTATGGTTTTTTACACAGCTGACTGAGTCAGAAACACTTCCGTGGCATTACTAATTAAAATTTCAATTGCTTTGGTAATTGAAATATGTTTCATGGGTGAGCGTGTGGAACTTCAGTAGCACGTGACCGATGCCCGGTTGGTTTTAGGCGGTTGCGTTTCAAAATACCGCAAGGAGCAGACGGCGCGCGTGCGAGGGGCGAAGGTCATGGCGTCTGCAAAACGGACGGCTCCCCTTTGCACGGCGACCCACGGACGCGGCCCTGGCGGTATCCATAGGTGCGGTCTGTTCCGATTTATTGAGGTCCTCTGAGCGTCCGGACTGCGCGGAAAGCGGGAGCGAGGGAACGGGAATATTCGGAGCACAAAGCAGCCGAAGCCCCGCTTCTCCTGCGGCCACCGCTGCCTGGTAAAATATCTGGCTGTCATTTCGGGGCCTGAGTAAGGCTGGAAAAGGAATGAACTTAATAGCTGGTACGCGTGGGCCGCGTCCCCCCGCCCTCTGCTCGCACCTCAGATTACTCTTGTTCCGCGGGCAGTTCTGCTGAGAATTACGGTGCCGCCAGGAGGAATAAACAGCCGCTCTCTCTCGGCACAAGTAAGGCGGTTAATTTTTCCCCGTCGGAGCTCTGTTCCTCCGGAACTCTCTCCCATTGTACTCGTGAAAAATATGTTGGTATAATTATGGATACCGGTCCAGGCAGCGAGGGAAAGGCACGATGGTGATTAACTCGGTGCGTGTGGGAGAGGTCACCTTCCCTCACCCTGGCACAGAAAAAAATCCCTCTTTTTATTCCCCCCCAAGCCATGCTGGAACTACCTGAGTGACAGGGCAACATCCGTGACAACGTGCAGAGTTTTGTACGAGATGGCAAACCTGCAAAGAGTGAAAGAAATTCCCCTGAATTTTTGGCTTCTCTCAGTTGGAATATTAATGCTGTCTTAACAGAGTCCTTTAGATTCCACTTCTACAGGTGGATTTTTTCTTTTTTTTAAGGATGGCATTAAAAAGGAAGACTCTCCCCCCTGCTAACCCTGGTTTCTGGCTCCGTCAGAGCAAGCTGCCAAGGAGGTCTTTGATGCATCATACGCAGTAATGGCTCCTGAAATCAATCCATACCACGGAGAAGTCCATGGACAGACCGGGCACGACGCGGTGCCGCGTTAGGCTCTGACAGGCGCCTTGCAGACCAAGGCCGGGGTCGGGGGCCAGCGGGAGCAGCAGTTTGGGAGGGATGGAGAGTGTCCCAGCCAGCTGCAGCCAGCTGTGCTTCAGCTGCGGGGTGTTCTGCTCCCCTGAGCCTTCTGAGTGCGTCACGCGGGGGAGGTTCAGCCTTAAACGTGCCTGAGTGACTTAGGTAAGGGCTAGCAAGAACAAACGACCTAAAGTTCTAGTTTTCTTTTTTTTCTAAGAGGCTGAAATTTTGGAAGGTGGCTCGAGTAGATGAAAATCTCCTTTGAAGAAAACTCTTCCTTGCAAAGGAAAAATCCTTTTGCGGTGCACTGCATGCTGCAAACCAAGTTCTGGTTTGCTAAAGGGAGGTGCAGGGAGACGGATGTGCACCACAGTAGGATTTTTTATTTCTTTTTCTTCTTGTGCAGCGCAGGGTACAAGGGAGCCCGAGTTGGGCTCAGCTGCTGGGGACAAGTCAAGCGCGATGGTCCCCGACAAAGGAACCCGCACCCCTTCGCGCTCGGCAGCATCTGAGGCTTTGCTGGAGGGAAACGATAATTGCCTTTTTATTCATTTCAATAGCATCATGAAACATTAAAATCGGGTTTGGTTGGTCACATGGGAGTGTCATCCATCAGTAACTCGGTGCGCGAGAGCGCGCCGGAGAGTTTCTCCCACTGCAGGCAGAAGGCATTATTAAAGCAACTAATCATTAAAAAAAATAGTACAAAGAACCTAGTTGTCTGGTGAGCCTAATGGCTTTATTTTCCCATTCTCCAGCATAATGAGAGCAGTCTGGGCTGCTTGAATCTGCCTCTCCGAGAGCCTAATTGTTTTTAAATGTCTTTGCGAACCACTTCACATAGAGCCCATAAATCTGGGTTTGGGTAACTGAGAGCCAGGCTTCCGAGCTCCCTTTTAGGATGACACAGTTGTGCGGTAATTAAAAACACGCTTAGGAAGATGTAATCCTTCAGTCTTTAAACGTGCGGGCGTTCGCTGTGCCGGAGCGGGGTCCGGGCACTGGGTTGCTGCCGGCAGCCGCCGAGAGCGATGCGAATGATCCCCGTCAGCAGTGACCGCCTGCGGGGCCTCGGCACGACAAACGTCCCCCAAAAACCACCGAGACGTTGCGTTCCTGGCCATCGTGTGTCTGCCCTTGCGTTGGAGAAGCCTTGGGAGATCCGGTGCTCGCAGCTTGTTTTCCTCCCGAGTCGTTCCATCATGATTATGACGACAGAGAGGTGGTTTTATTTAATGGTGCCCTACAGCACCATCGCAGGGCTCCTCCGGCTCCTCGCTGTTCCCAGAGAGGCGCTTTCCTAGAAGGTAAGTTCTTTGGAGCTAAACGGCGCAGAAAACCTGAAGGGGGTGAGATGAAGGGTAAATATATTCAGACTTGGAACGGTGGAATGACAGAAAGTGAAACAACAGAGGTAAATCGCGAGGGGGAGGTTCAGCCCGTCGCCTGATTATCTCTGCAAAACGCCAAAGCCTTTCTGTGCGCTCCACCACTGAGGACTTTGTCCACATTAATTTCAAGTGATTTAAATACTTGCGGTCTGTAATGAGAGCTGGCTGGAAAACAAGGATGCTTTTCATGGAAATGTCAGCGTTTCTATAGAAAATCAGGAGTATTTTGATGTAGAAATGCTACCGCGGTTCTTCCTGGGAGCTGTTGCGCTCTCGGTTGTAATGCTGAACTTCTCTGTTGGACCACGAGTGCCGTGGTGGAGCACCACGGCAGTTGCAAAGCCGAGGAGCCTCAGCTGCATCGCCTCAGCTGCACCACCTGAGAAGCATCAGCCCGTTGCCTGAAGGCCGGTATAAAAAGCCTTCTCCTGGTTTAAGTTCCTTTCTCTCAGGTCCTCCCCGTGGTGTCACCCCAAGCATTGCTGCCTCTTCCTCAGGGCCTTTGCGTGCGGTTGAACATGACCATGGTGTGCCCGTCACCTCGCCAAGCAGGTAGGTGTGCTCCTCCTCCCTGCGGGCAGCCTCTTCTCTGTCCTTGCTGTGCAAGGCTCCTTCCCAACCCTCCCCACCTTTTTGGCGCCGTCACTTCTGCGTATGGGCTCTGGGGCTTATGTCATACCCAGTCCTTTAGCCTGAGGGATGTGCACGGCTTAGAGGTTGGGCACGCCAACAGCAGCACGTGCCCCAAAGGAAGCCTGGGGCCGGCAGGGGANGTAATGCTGAACTTCTCTGTTGGACCACGAGTGCCGTGGTGGAGCACCACGGCAGTTGCAAAGCCGAGGAGCCTCAGCTGCATCGCCTCAGCTGCACCACCTGAGAAGCATCAGCCCGTTGCCTGAAGGCCGGTATAAAAAGCCTTCTCCTGGTTTAAGTTCCTTTCTCTCAGGTCCTCCCCGTGGTGTCAACCCAAGCATTGCTGCCTCTTCCTCAGGGCCTTTGCGTGCGGTTGAACATGACCATGGTGTGCCCGTCACCTCGCCAAGCAGGTAGGTGTGCTCCTCCTCCCCGCGGGCAGCCTCTTCTCCGTCCTTGCTGTGCTGTGCGAGGCTCCTTCCCAACCCTCCCCGCCTTTTTGGCGCCGTCACTTCTGCGTGTGGGCTCTGGGGCATATGTCACACCCGGTCCTTTAGCCCGAGGGATGTGCACGGCTTAGAGGTTGGGCACGCCAACAGCAGCACGTGCCCCAAAGGAAGCCTGGGGCCGGCAGGGGAGCAGTAGCAAGCAGAGCCATGAGCTGAGAGTGCCTCTGAGGGACAAGACGTGGGGTGTCTCCTGCCCGGCGGCTCCAGGCTGCCTTGGAGAGACCTTGGGCGGCAGGAGGATGAAGGGGGAGAAGGTTTTGCCTGTACACAAGAAGTGGTGAAACCGCACCGGAGGTTCAGAGCACCAGGCTCCTGCTTTTCCCTCTGTGAAGGGCATCTTGAGAGAATGACAAATTTGCCACACGGAGCTGCTGGATGGGGAAGTGATGACCCCTGCCCCGGCAAGGGCTCGAGGGGAGCCGAGGAGGCGATGCACAAGGGGCACGCAAGACATCATCATAGGTCATAATGAAGGGCAGCTTCAAGAGAGGGCTCTCTCTCACTCTTTTTTTTTTTTCTTTAAGCACAGTGCCCCAGATTGCTTTCGGGTTTTGGGTTTTTGTGCGCTTCCCAGAGCGTCGTTTTCTCAGGAGATTGCGTATTGAGTGCCAGTGTCCAAAGCACGGGGCTGGGTCACTCAGCTCCCCGGCGTGCCACGGGAAAACGCGCAGCCAGACCCAGCTGTGCCGGTGGCTTTATACAGGAAAAACGTCAGAGAGACCAAAATGGACAAAGGTTTTATTGGGGTGGAGACCCACAGCCGGGCACTGCCGGTGTGGCTTTCCAGCCTTGCTCACGTACCGGCCGGGGCAATAACCCACTCTGGCTACAAGAACGGGAAGATTTTGGACTGTTTTGGTGAGCATAAGCGGTACTGACACGGAGAGAGAGCAGCCAATTGTCTGGGCTGCTCTAGTAACCCTCCACATCCCTTTAAAAACCACAGATACATCCCTTAATTAAATGTAGCCTGTGCTTTCCCCTGTTAAATGAAATGATGTCTGAAATGTGTTATGACCTTGACCCTTGGGCTGCGTTTAACCTCAGGCAGCGTGGAAACATCACGTTTCCTTTGATCTACATACTGGCTTTTCTCCTTCTCGGAAGGCGAGATATTAACTGTGTCTGCTTTGACGCAATTTTGATTCAATTGGCCCTCTACCTGAACTGCGAGATGAAGCTAATGCAAAGGGATAGAAGTCAGGCACGACTCCCAAACAGTTTTCTTTTGAGCAGCCCATTACACATTAACCTGCGAGATGGTATGTTTTAAGAGAGCCTTGTTCGTCACCTCTGAAAAGTCAAATTAACATAATTTCTGGAAAAGAACAATGGGGATGGAAACTGTTAGTCATTGTTGATTGAACAGGTAAGTTTCAGTGGCGTGATCTGCTGAATATTCATACTATATTGTTTTTGACATTTAAGAACTCAATTATCAGTTGACTAATCAGTCTTTTACAGTACGTTATTTCTGTGATGGAAAATGAAGCACTGGTAAGCCTCAAGGGGAATACTATTCAGATAGATTTTTTTTTTTTTTTATTTTGGCTTTTTCTTTAGGGCAGGGTTTTTCTTTATTAAATGGATTAATTTAGCACTTCTACTAGCAAGCGACTAAGAGCCCTCCAGCAGGGTGGGTAGCTTTTATCCAGGCTTTCCAGCACAGCTCCATCGAGCTTCGCAGCATCCTTCCAGTTGAGCCCAGGGGCCGGACCGGCGGGCGGTGCTTGGGGGTGCCCAGAGATCATAGACTCATTATGGCTGGAAAAGACCTGTAATATCATCAAGTCCAACCATTATCTAACTCTACCGGACCCACTTCTAAATCGTGTCCCTGCAATGCTCAGAGGGGAAGGGGACCGGCTCGGGAGCCGGCCGGCCCTTCGGCGGGGCGCAGCGCCGGCGCAACGGGGCTCCTGCGTGCCCTGCAGCCCCTCGGGTGTGCCGCAGGACTAAGTGACCGTAGCAATGACTGAGGCTGGGGACACGGTGGCTAACGAGCTCCCTGCTGCGTTCTGCTCGGGGAGGAGTCCCAGCGCTCCGACGGGAGGGGTCGCTTGCTTTTTTTCAGGAGGGGCGGGATTGCACCATCTCACGGCACCGTGTCCATGCTGCTCTCTGCTCGGCTTTGAAGACGTCGACGCGCCGCAGTCCATGCTCCTCCGGTGGCTGCGGCAGGGAAGGAGGGGAAAGAAAGGCAGGGCTCTGGTATAGCTTGGAGCTCTAAAAAAGTGTGGAAAAGGGTCGGGAACCTCAGTTCAGTACTGACGGTTTCCAAACGCACTGCAAAGCAAGAAAGGGATGGGGACTGTCTAAGCGTTAGTAAGGATCCCCAAACCTTGTCCTTTTCCCTTCTTTCTCTCTTTTTGGAATATATTTTGGAAATCCAGTAATAATCTTTGTGTACTTTACTTCTTCCATTGAACAGCTCGGGGACTAGCTTTCCACTTGATAGGTTATTTTGACATATTTACTCATAGCTATGTCTGTCTCGGCAGCATCCATATAAAACTCTCAAACTTTAAATGAACATGTAGGGACTGAGGTTTTTTGCCTGCAGTCGAACACTCTCTTAAACACACTCTCCTGTCTCTGGCTTTTAGTTAGATTTAGGTCTAAAACTGTAACTACAACAGAAGAGTAAGTGCATATTTATTTATTTATTTTTTAGAGCAGAAATGGAGGCATCGTTAGAGAGCGTGAGCCGCCGGGGAGCGCGCCCTGTCTCTTGCGGACAGGCAGGTTCGGGTGAAGGCAGCGGGGCTTGGCCGTCCCAAAGGAGCACCGTGCCGGCACGGCGTTCCGCGGGCGCTCGCTCCGCTCTGCCACCGCGCTGGCGTCGGGAGGCAAAGGGGGGGGGGGGGAGGACTCGGACAATTCCCCGCAGGTTTATTTTAATCTATGAAAGAAAGCAAGCACATTATTTCACCTTCTTGGAATGTGACAGTTATTAATAACCCCATTAAGAGCAGCGCGGTTCGGCTCTACTCGAGCAGGCGCTGCCCGAATGATTGCTGCGAAGCAGGAAGGCTCCCCCGACTTACAAAGTTAACAAGATGTTGTGTTGCTAAACATTGTTTTTCTCTTTCTGTTTTTTTAACGAGCTCTGCTAGGGGTGTCGCAGGTCAGATCAATAAGAACACAGGCCTCCTCCATCACCCCCGAGGAGAGGGGAAAAGGACAGCAGTGAAAGGATTTCTCACTGTTGTTCGGAATAAGCTCTTTCCTTTACGCTCTTGTTTATCGCGCTCTCTTAGAAGTATTCTGGTTTGGGTTTTTTTTTTTCTAATGACAAGCAGCCTGGCTAGTGGAGGGGCTGGAGCGGGAGGCTGTGGGTGCCGTGGTCCCCGCTGCCAGCCGGGGGACTGCGGGGTGCTGTGGCTGTCCCCTGCGGTTTGGTGGGTCGGCACTGCGACGGCATTTATCGGTTTGATTTTGTAGGGCTGCCGGCGTGCCATGCTGCCTTGTTACCCCGGGGGGGTTTGCTCGTGGTGCAGCAGATCCCGCAGCTCACTGCGGAGCTGCAGCGGCCGATCGAGGAGGGGGACAAAGCAGCAGTGCAGAGCTCAGGGATGGGGACGGAGCCGGGAGACGCCTCAGAGCCATGGGCAGCCGCTCAGCAGCTTGCGCAGGGTTGCGTTTCCCTGCGGCTGTTGGCAGGGCATTGCTATTTAGGGTTGCTGACGAGCCATGGGGGCGGACGAGGGGTTATCGTTACCATCGGCCGACTACGCATGGCACAGCGGCGTGTGATTATAAGCGTGCTTGGCAGGCCTTGGCGTTCCCTTCTTTGCTTCTCTTTTTTCTTCTTCTTTTTTTTTTAAAAAAAAGCATTGTGTCTCGGGGTTTTTTGTTTGGGAGGAGAATACCAAGAATTGTAATTCTTTTTAAAGCCGGTATTATATCTACATCCATGTATATGTGCAACCGCTCCTTTATCTCAATGAGAATAATGATGTCTGGTTTTACAGAACTTGAATAATTCATCAGCGTAAACACTTTGTGCCGGGCATACGACGGCACTCTGTAAAACGGAAACAAACCCAGAAAAATGTTAACGAATAATTAGATTTCTCGGGTCGCTGGACAATTTTCGGAAGCCGTTTCCTTCCGAAGGCTTCAGGCTGTGGAGAGGCAGGGGCTGCCAGCGGCAGCCGGGGGGGCTGCCACCGCAACGGGGCGGCAGGATCGGGCCCTCTGTCACCCGCCACAGGGCGAGCTGCCCCTGCTGGGCTCACCGCTTTTTTATCATTAGTTAATTTTTTGGTATTTTTCACAGCCGCTGAGTGGCCGCTGTCCCTCGCCTGCGCAGAGAGCGGATATAGGACAGGTAACGGCGGAAGGATGCTCCGGCCGGTCGCGCTCTGCACTGGACCGTGGGATCTGTGTTTTGATTTCTCCTCTCTCGGATAACTTTTCAAAACATACGTGTGTGTTATTTTGGATACGCAATGCATTGCTTAGGCCCAGCTAGCTCTTCTCTTCCCAGAGAAGAAAATAGGCACCTTTTCCCCTGCAAATACATTTATTGTGCGGTAAGGAATCAAAACACCACTTAATCCTGAAGATTAAAACCTCATGTTGTCGGGGGATTCTTACGCGGAGCACTTATTTTCTTTGCACTTATTTTCTTTTTCTTTTCTGATGGATACAGCTGTCTGTTTTTCTTGTCACCAGCCAGACCCCTTCATACCGATCCCAGGGCTATTACTCCATCACGTCGCCGCTCTGCAGAAAGAAGGTATTAAGCAAAATAGCGTTCTCACAAGCAGGAATTGCTATTGTTAGCAAAACAATACCTGCAAAATAATTTCCTCCCGACCGAAGCCTTGTTTCTCCCAGCAGCCAGATGGGAGGGACGGTTTATTAACTGGTGGTCGTACTGGCTGCTGCTTCTGACCCCAGAGGGACGCCTCCTGCTTGAGGCTGACGGGGGAGGTACGGGAGCTCCGTCCCGAGTCGCTCTCATAGCTGGGCAAGACGCTCTGATATAGCACGTTTTTTGCCCAGTATTGGCAGTTTAGAGGCAACTTTGCCTGAAACGGGTCACACAGTGCCAGTTTGCATCCACGAGCAGCCCTAAATGTTCCCGTGTATTGAAATTATGCAAGGAAAAAAAGGAGGGAAAATAAGTGGGTTTGTTGGGGAATATTTTTCTGACTGCGGAAGAAGGGGATGCCGTGCCTCGCAGTAAACAACCCCGGGTTCCTGCGGTGGCAGAGCGCCAGGCATGGAGATTCGCTGCGCTTTTTTTTTTTTCCAACAACAACAATTAGCTTCTTGAGCTAATGAGAGGTTTCATAAGCAACCATGAATAACAGTGCTTGGGGACTCTTGGCAAAAAAAACGGTGTTTTGAGTCACGCAGTCACCGTGTCGGTAAAACCGGAGCGGAGACTCCTTGCGCGGCAGTTTCCTCCCCGGTCTGTCCCCGCGGCGGAGCGGCGGCCGTCAGGCGGGGAGATGGAGCGGCTGCGGCAGGAGCACAGCAGCCCGGTGCCTGCGGGGTTTGCGTGCCGTGGCTCGGGCGGTTTGGTGACGGCATCGCCGAGGAGCCCCTGGAGGAAGCAACGATGCGGCTCTGCAGAGGCAGGCAGAGCTATCGGAATACGATGGCCGCATTAGGAGACGCGGAGAGACCCTTCGACTCCATCGACGGGAAGGGGAGGGATATCAATTCTATCCCTTTGAATTAAGGAACTATAGCCTGAAACCTGCAGCCGGGTTAAAAACATTATAGATTTTGCCCGCTTGCCGCTCTAAGAGGATTTCTGTCCCCCCCGCGCCGTCGGCAGGCTGCCGGGCTCGCTGTAGCCCTGCTCTTCTCTGCGCCCGCACGCGTCGGGAGGAGCGTCCCGTCCTCCCCTCGGCTGCTGCGTGGATGGGGGTGCTCGGGGGGTCCCCGCAGCTTCGCCCAGAGGTGCAAGCCAAGAAGGCGTCTCCCTCGGAAAGCGCTCCTTGCCCCCTCATCCTGGAGCCCCTCACACCACCCGGGCATGGCGCGGTCAGGCTGCCGCCAACCTGTCCCCGGCGCTGCAGCCGGCTCCTAAAAAAATTCAGCTACACCTTAAAATCGTCAACCCGCCATTTGCTGTGGGTGGTTAAGCCGCGTGGTGCCCTGGCAGGCTGGGACCCAGCCAGACCTGCCGCGAAAGGCAGCCGGCAGAGAGGCGTTCCCGGCACGAGGGCTGCCCGAGGCGCCGGCCGGAGGAGCCGGCCATCGCCCGCGGCGATGCGGCCTTCGCCCCGCAGCATCTCCCCAAGTGCAAGGCAGCATCGGCTCTCTGATTTTAATTGTATTCATAGAGCCGCTATTACTCCATCTGGATCACGCGGGATGAATACTAATGGCCCTCCGGATTGTTTTAAGTGCAGATCTGAACCAGATACTCGCTTTCATTTTGTCAGGAGCTGTCGCTTTGCACAGAGATTTGTGGAGTTTTCCTTCTAATGGATCCCACTCGGCTCTGGTGCCAAACCCTGGTGGGTGTGCGTGTGGGGGGGGGTGTGTGTGTGTGTGTGTCAGGGGAGAGCAAACCTGCCAATGCCAGGGAAAGGGAGATGCGGGAAAACCTCCTCCCTAGACCGGTAATTAACTCTGATGTGTAATGAGAGGGGAAGAAAGGCTCCTGGAGGAGGGGGGCTGAGGCTGCGGCGTTAGCTGGGATCAGGGGACCCTGCCCGCACCCCAGGCTCGTGGCGGTGCTCCAGCCCCCATCGGTGATGCCACGGCTCCTCCTTTGCTCCTGCACCCATCCGACCCGTGGGGTCTGCAGGGACCTCCTCTGGTGCTGCAGGGCTCAGGGCGACCTCAGCCCGGCGGCGCTTGGTACTCCTGCGACGCTAATGGCGATTAGCAGGAACAAACTGCTCTTCACGTAGACTTCCCCTCTTACTCTCCTGTCTCTGTTTCCTCTGAAGGGTGATCTGTGCCCCCCTAAGCACTCTGGCCACCCTCGCTGAGGACACACCAGGGAACATCTTGACCTCCCCGCCAGGTCCCCGCTCTCCTCCCGCAGCGCACGGGTTCCCCTCTCCTTCCGCAACTGCGCTGCGCCAGAGGATGCCCCCGGGTCTGCGCCGAGGGCGCTCCAGGCGCCGCGCTGCATCCGAGGTGGGAATTATTCCATTTAGCAAAGAGGATTAATGTTTCATAACAAAAGGTAATTTATTCAATTGTATGCAAAAAAGGTAGCGGTAACAGCACGTACACAGCTCGCTTTATTTTTGGCTATTGTATTATAAGTTTAAATCCTGTGAAAACATTGGTAAGTCCGTTGTGCACCTTTGGGGAGAACTTGACCAGTCCCAGCCTGAATTGGATTGCCTTAATTAAACGCACTTGACTCAGACAGAAGAGGAACATGGCAGGCTTGCCGGCTTTCGGTCTCCTCCTGAGCAGACGGCGAAGCGCTGATCTCCCCAGAGAGCACTGCGATCTCCTTCCCCGCACCTAGAGGAGACCCTGGAGGTGAGCTGCGGGGATCTTCTTCCTTTGGCGGCCCCGTTAACCAGTGACTGGTGTGCACGTCCCGGCACCCGACTTCATCCACCCCAGCATCCGTGTGGATGCAAGGCTTGATCCCAAGGAGGGACCTGGACCCACAGCGTGGCCGAGCCCAGATGCGTCCGCATTGCCGCTGGGGGAACAGCAGTCATGTTGCTGTAACCACAATGGACTTGGGAAGTAAGTACGGGCAAGTTTAGGAACATGTAGGAAAAGCTGAGGTTGTCTAGTCGATGAAATTATGGGAAAAAGCAGGCAGACCTTTGGGTACCCAAGGTCATCTTGTGCTTAAAAGCTCTCCTCTCTATTCCAACCACAGCAGTGGTCCTGGTGAGAGAGATGACTGCTCATCATGCTGCGCTGCCATAGCTAACACTGCTCTGCAACTCAAACTACTTCTCCACCCTGGTCTTACTGAGGTTATGGGATGTTATCAGATCAAGACAGGCTGGCTACTGTCAGTATAACCCTCTCTCCTGGTGATAATATGGGAAGAAGTACAGAAGGAAACTTGATTTTCCAGACCTTCACTAACTCATGCATTGGTTTTTGGAGAATCCTTCTGTTCTTTGATGTGTGAACCAGCCACTCTTAGCCTGGAAGGTATCAAGACAGTAGGCACAGGAGCTGGCCTCTCTCTTCTGAGTCACACTCCTGGCAGTAATCATCACTCAAAAGCAAAAAAAAAAAAAAAAGAAAAAAGGTGGTTGGGGTTTTTTTTTTCCCAATCGTTGTGTATGTGAGTCGCTGCTTGAGTTCGGTGGCCCCTCACATGCGATGGTTTCTGCAGGCCTGGTACATCGAGAGGGGAGGAAGGCTGTGAACCGATAGCAGAGGCACAAAGACAGCGAACGGGCTGTGCGTCGGTCCCTGCCGCACAAGGATCCCTTGTTTTGGGAGAACTGCCTCTTCCCTGCGCTTTCACCGCTTTGCTGCGTTTGCCTGCGGTTTGCCTTGAGTAAGCGAGAACAGTAATAATAGCAATCAAGAACGTCCTTGCCTACAGGACTTTTTCCTTCTCGCTGCTTCGCCGTGGCTCTAAAATTGCCTCCTGTCGCACGCGCTGATCTCTCCTACACGTCCCAGTCCAAGGTCAGCTGCACCACTGGCTGCCTTATGGCCCTTAAACGCACCTCAGCTGGGTCTCGCCTCCGTATCCATCACCTTCGTAGGACACACACGCATCCCCCTTCTGCACCCGGGCTGGCTGCGGCTCCGGACACTCACCACGAGCTCTTCCTGGGATTCGCTCTAGCTCAGTGCCTACAGCCCACAGCTGACAGAAAGCGGTGGCGTGGTTGGCTCTGAAGAAACACCTTTGTTGGACTTTTTTGTAATCCAGACCAAAAGAAACATGGAGAAAACCTGTCCCCTGTCCCTGCGCAGAGGCTCTGCGGGTCTGAATTCCTGTTGCAAGCTTTTCCGCGTCGTGCTGACGGCATCGCATGCCTCTCCAGCGTCTCGAGAGGTATTTATAGCATTTCAAGATCTTTTTGTGTGGCGTGAACTCTTGAAATAAGCAAGCCGGTAAGTGCTTTTTACCTTCTGGGGGAGACTGTAAAAGCCTCCGTATCTGCATTGATCCAGCCCTGGGGATTTGCATTAATTACTTGCTCCTCCGGTGACTTTCAGCTCCCGACTCGATTGCTGGCGAAGGTACCTGCAGCACACGCAATCTTGACACCGTAACCCCCGGCAGCGCCGTGCGCCCGTATCGTCTGTCCCCGCGCATGCTCCGCAGCGACGGAGGGGCGTCTGCCGCGGGAGAGGCTTGGAGCCGGGAGGGATAACGCCGCATGGAAATGCTGGTGCCGAAGACGAACGCGGCCGAGGCCGGCCTCGCTCTGCGCAGGTCGGGGTGGACCCTAGCGGAGAGGGACTGCCGCTCGGGTCTTCTCCAAGGCAGGTGGCACTGGCCAAACGCTGCGGCTTGTGAGCGGAGGAGGGGGTCGCTGGGGGGGTACCGGCCATCCCCGGCGCTGTCCCAAGCCAGCTGCCCCCATGTCCTCCCAGAGCACCTCCCAGTCCCTCCTCCCCTCTCCTTCTCTCTGCTCTGCCAGAGAAGCTCTCTGGGCCTCCTGTGCTGAACGTGCTTTAATCCGCAGGCAAAACTCAGCCCGCAGGGAAAGGAGAGGTTCGGGGGGTTGCAAAAGCATTTGTAAGCGAGACAACGATTCCTCCAGAGCTGTCATGTCACTGCACCGGACAGAGAGTGCAGAGCGGGTCGATAATCTACACTAGAGTGAGAGACATGAGGTATTACTCCTGCCAGAAAATCGGGTTTAAAAAAAAAATAAAATCATTGCACCATATTGCTTGCTGATGTTTTTGCCAAAGTCAAAAATAGAGGTGAAAGGAATTTTAGTTTCCCCCCCCTCCCCTTCTGTTTTCACAGAAAAATTCTTCCCCTGGGCTAAAGACCCATCTGGCAAAGTTGCGTTTAGAGGGAATTGCTAAGAAAGGATTTATGAGGGAAACCTTGAAAGTCCCTTTGCTCGAGGAACGAGGGGGCTCCTTCCTTGCTGTCTCCCAGCCTGCGCCTCCCCGGGGAGCCCTGCTCCGGCCGCCCTCGCAAGCGGGAGCTCCAGCTTGTGCTGAAGGCCACACTGTGGAAAAGCCATTAAAAACCCATATAAAAACGTAGGCTGGCGTTAACCATATTGAAAACCGAATCTCGTTTTTTGCAGAACCAGTCAAGAAAGAAGAGCGATGTGGTGTGACCGGCCAGCGCAATTAAACACACCACTCGGGGCTGATGGTGGCTTGGAAAGGGTCTGCGGAGCCGGCGGCGATGGCGAGGGGCTAATTGGTGGAGGATGCCATGCTCTGCACGCGGCGGCTCCAGCGCTGAGACAGAGAACACGGTAAAACAGTTCTGGGCTGGAAATTATCCCTTTATCAGAGAACTTGTGCCCTGGTCTGCAGACCACAAGCAAAAAAAGCAAAACTTTGGGAAGTCGGGGACCTTTGTGCAGAGCCCCTGACGGCTCCTCGCAGGTGGCGAGGGTGAAGCCGCGCTGCCGATGCCACCGCCGTCCCGTCAGAGCAGCCTTTGCGCTTGCTGGCGCCCTCTGAAAGCAGCCGACCCCGTCTCAACAGAGGGTTTTGTGGGGAATGCGGCGGTTTTGGCAGCGCGCTGCTCCTGCAGCTCGCCGGAGCCTGGGGGAGGGCCCTCTTGGGATGCTGCCTCTATCGCTGCTGTGCTGGCCGTGGCATCAGAGAGAAGAGCAGAGAAATTGTGGCCGGAGACAATTAAGGGTAGCGTGCCTCTGGGATTCGCAGCTGATCCAGGACTGTGCCATACAGTCGTTAACGGCCTAGAAAGGCAATAAGCTGTGAAGGAACAGAATTTGCAGATGACACACGGCTGTTTGGAATAGGCAAGTTTAAAGAAGGCAGGGAAATTTTAAGGACATCTCCCAGCGCCTGGTGAACAAGCGCCTGGCTTGGAGAGGACGTTCGGTTCGCCTGAAATGGCGAACAGGGACTGCAATTATCTGAGCTATTTGCACGCGTTTCTGTGTTCTGCGTTAACCCTGTCACCTCAGGAAGAATATATACATTTATGTTAGAGAAAACGCCTGCACCTATAATCCAAAAAGCTCAGAGAGATAGTACTCTCTAAAGCATATGGCAGGGGGGGAAAAAAAACCAACCCTGGAAATACGGTGTCTTAATGCGATGGCTTATTCTCACCCAGAGACATGTGGCGAGTTCTGACTGAGAGAATGATGCAGGAGAAATAAAAAATGATAGTAATACTTTCCTGAATAAAATATAATTGCTCTGTGAGATTCCCTGCAACAAGTTATTACTGATTTCAAAGTACCTGGCAGAATTCATAGAAAAACAGATGAGAAGATACCGTCTTGGGCTCACAGTTCAGTCTGCCGCACTCACCAGCGCCTTTGGTATAAAGGCTTTTGTGGGGTTTTTGCCTCCCGGCGTTGAGAGTCTCTGCTTAAGATAAATTGCATAAAGAATGCAAACCTTTGTTCGTCAGGCTAAAGTGCTAACCTCGTGCTTGCGGGACTCCTGATTGCATCACCGCCCCTTTGGAGGCGTTGTGCCGCCGCAGCAGCTGGCGGGGCGCCGGTTGCGGCCGGGATGCCGGAGGATGGGCAGCGCCTGGTCACACGGGGGCGCGGGCTGCTCCGAACTGCCTTCGGCTTCCTCGACGTGTGCTTTCCTCCGGCTGATGTCCTCAATGAATAGGTAAAAAAGTACTCCAGAGGCTGCTGGAATTCCAGGACATCTTCTGGCAGAAGCCTCCTCTTCGGGCCAGGTTAGTTCTCCGCTGCGGTGCTGGTTGGGTTAGTGACCAAGCCCAGCCCTGCGTCATCGCGTCTCACCCGACCGCAAACTGCGCAGCCTGGAATCTCACTTCTGGCGTAGGGAAACGGGAGGGGAAAGCGAGAGGAGACTGGCAAACCGGAGCATCGCAACAGGTGAACGGAGTCTCACTCCACCCGCCTTGAGCTCCGCTTCCCTTGATGTTCCCAACTGGCAACATTGCCCCTTCCTCCCCCCCAATGGCCATGCCCCCAATTAAACCTCTGCAGCGTGTCCCCGCAGCGTGCCGCGGGGATGAGTTACCAGCTGGCAAGATTCATGGCGCTGCTGCTCCCCCCAATAACTAATAATTCCAGAGCAACATTCCGCATTGCAATTTATTCTGGTTGTAAAACACTGGGAAGGTAAATCACAGAGAGTGCAATCATTTCTTTTCTTTCTTATAAATCAAGCCACGTCTGCAAAGCTCGTCCTCTGCCTTCCCAGATGGACTGTTTCGTCTCGGGGGTGGGCAGCAAAGGGAAGGGCTGAACTCCGGTGCGAGGACGTGGTGGCAGCCAGAGGCAGGGAGAGCCCGCTCGGGGGCTCGCTGAGTTTTTGGCGTGTTTCCCCGTCCCGTTGGCCACTCCGCTCCAGATCCCGGCGCGGTCTGTGCCGTTTGCTGTCTCCCTGCCTTGCAGCAGTCGGGTTCTGCGGTCCCCCCTCCCTCGTACCCTGGGCTGCAGAGAGGGACGCGGGAAGCCGGGTGGCTCTCGGGACAGGCGGTGAGTCCGCGGCAGAGCCGAGGGCGACGCTCCGGGGAGAGCCTCGCGCTTGGCAGTTTTGCAGTGGAGCACGGCAGAGGTGCTGCCCCAAGCACGGAGCTGGGGGGGCTGCAACCGCGAGTATTGGAATTACAGCTCTGAAAGTGATTCCCTTTCTGGTGCGGGCAAGTCTCCCTGCCCCCCTCACCCTCTGTGCCGCCGAGATAATTGTTGGGACGGTGCTCATGGGACAGGACGGGATTAGTACGTTGAAAAGCGCGCTCTGTTGGATTAGCTCTCCTTCCCTTCGAGGCCATGGCAAAGCTCGCCTCGCCTTCTGCAGAGGCGGTCGCGCTGCCACCGTGGTTTTGAAAAGCATACCCTCGCTGCTGGCACGGCGCGTGGTGGGCGTCCGCAGCGACACGGGAGCCTGCTGCTTTGCCACTGCTATTCACGTCTTCTCCCTCGGCTCATGGTCTTCTCTTTTGTAGGGAAAAAAAGTCCTTCTGTTAGTCAGAGCCTTTTCCTGTGCCCGTCTGGGCTGGTTATGGCCATTTAAAAAAAAAAAGAAAATCAAATGCAAGTTGCTTTTTTTCCACATTTCCAGCTGATCTCTCAAAACAGCTACTCGAATTCCCGAGGTTGTGGTGGGATTCAGCAGAGAAAGTATCTGCGTCTCTGATTAAATGAGCGTGGATTTACTACAGAAAAGACCTTAAGTGGGTGGGATTTTTCGAAGGAAGCCATTGGGAAAGCCATCGCGCGTACGCTCCTCGTCTGCGGGCAGAGCCCGGCGTGCGGTGGCCGAGGCCCGGCCCCTCGCCGAGGCGTTGGCGGAGCCGGGAAAGCCCACTCGCTTCTTAGTGGCAACGCCTGGTGGTCTCCTCCTGGTTGGAGACGTCCCTCGGCGGTGACCGCTTCCTCCCAGGACCCGGTCCCGCTCCCGGGGCGGTGGGAGGGGGTGTGGGACGGCCCCGCGCGGCCGAGCGGGGCTCCTCCGGCGGCTCAGCCCTGCTGAGCAAACCCCCGGGCGGGAGGCGGTGATGAATGGTAATTCTCCGAGCCCGGCATTGCTCTATTTTTTCCCCTTAACAACTGAACTGATTAGAGTGAAACTTTGACTTGATTAGTGATTATTGTCTCGGTATGGCGGTTGCTCGCAGCCCTTTCATTTTCTTGGTTTGTTTTTAAAAAAACATTGGCAGGCATTTCATCCCCTGATTTAATGCTTGGGCTCTCTGCTCCATATTCATTTCTCTCTCCCTTCTTTCCCCCCCTCTTCGTGCTTAGAAGAATCGAGTTACTGTTTTATTTTTGTTTACGTGTACGAAGCGGGGACTTGTGCGGTGGCTGTTCCCCTCGATCCGTATCGCCGGAGGGAAAACGGGTGGGCTCCCTCGCGCAGGGGACGGGGACAAAGCTGCAGCAAGCCCTAATTACGGAATAACATGCAAGAGCAGCTCCGTATTTCTTTCTCCTGGGTTCCAGCTCAGTGAAGTCCTTTACTCCTCGAGCTCCGATGCGTCGGAGGCTTATTCAGCATTATTTCTGTTAATTATTGGCATTAGAGCGATTTCTGGCAGTCCTGAATGAGCTCAGGGCTGTTACTATTTTACGATTTATTGCCTTCTTTCGTCCTCCCAGGGCTCCAGCCCGGGTCAGGCCTCGTGGCCGTTGCTTCGTAGGCAGAAAGCGCGAGGCAGCCGCGACCCGCAGCGTGCCCGGGCTGGGACGCGGCAGGAGCCACCCCGGGGGGGGAGAGCAAGCGGCGAGGTAAGGGCTGACCGAAACGCTAAATACGGCACCGGCGTGCGAGTCGGATGCGACGATGATCATCGCAGCTGCCCGTCGCATCGGCGTGGGCGGACATCCCAGGAGAGGCAGCGGGACTCTGCCGGCCTCCCAGTGCCCCCCTTTCCCGGAGAGCCCCTGGGCGGGGGAGCGGGGGTCCGCTGGACGCCCGCCCTGCGGCTCCCTCCGCTGCTCCTCTTCCTCTGCTGAAGGAGCCCGGGGCGCCCGGCGGTGCCGGCACTGAATCACCCTCCCACCTGGCACACGCCGGGCACAATATTGATAGCAGGGAGCGGCCAGACCCCGGCTCCTGCCGGGAATGCAGCTCACGCGCCGCATATTTCAATAACAATGACTTATTAAATAATAACTGACATTTACCTAGCTGCTGCTTGTCCTCAGAGCCCCCAAGACTTGGCAAACTTTAATTAATAGTTGTTTTAATAGTTAAATAACCTTTATAACTGCATTTCATTTATTCCGGGCCCGTCAGAAATAAAGTCGTAACGATCTGAGTCAAGCGATAAAACACAACATCTGGTTTAATGTTTGCGGGTTATTTAATGAACTGAGGAACCTGGAAGAAGAACGATATATTTATTTCTTTTTCTTCTTGTAAGAACACACGTTTTGGAGAGAAACACGCTTGGGTGCTCGCGTCTCGCCTCCTGGTTTTGGCTCGGTGTTGTCCAGCTGTGGGTTCGGCCTCGGGGACCCCGCGCGCTCGTCCCCGGGGGAGTCGGGTGCTGGGCAGCCCTGCTGCGTCGGGCACGGACACGCACGCGGTGCTGGAAGCGCCGCCAATTTATCTCTGGGCGCGCTCTTTGCCATCTGTTTTTATATTGCTCTCGGCACAGGATGAGTAGTTCCCGTATAGCGCGCGCTTCGCCGACCGCAGCGTTCCCGCGTCCGCCGGATTTATGGGGAGGCGGACGATTGCCTCAGCGCATCCTTCATGCCAGCGGGGCCCAGGACAAGCGGTGCCGTCGCCAGATGATGCTGTCCCCTGGGGAGGTGGCCGGCCAGCCCCTTCACCCGCCGCAGCCCGAGGTGCGGCTCCCGCCTCGTCGCTGCAGCCCGGCGCTGCCCGCTCTCCCTCCGGCCCCCGGCTTGGCCCTCCTCCTCTTCCTCGGCAGCCTGGTAAGAGCATCCGTGCTAACGTTGCTTAACATGGCTCCCGCTCCGTGGTTCCCAGAGCACCGTCTGCACAAGGAAATTAGCTTCCTCGGGCACATTTTGGGTACTCGTGCTCCCCCCGCAACGCTACCTATTAATTGCGCGGAGAAAATATTCCAGAAGTTTACTTATGCCCTTGAGCTATATTCGTGTTTATTTCCATAGCTCTTTGATACAATATTTGTCTTTGCCTGCGATAGTTTGCCAAAAGGAAAGGGAGAAGGAGGAGAAGCATATGAGGGATTTGGATTGCCTCACATCTGCCTTTCTTTAAGCAGCCCATATGGGAAAACATATTCTTCTGCACAGAATTTGTTAAAGGTTTTGTAAAACGCATTGCATACACAGTTAACGCAGAGCCTAGCAATATTTATATTTAAAATGGGTCCAAACAGATCCATTTGGAGAGCGTTTGGAAGACGTGGGGTGGCAGCGCACATTGAGAGTGTAATAGTCTCGTTAGCTGGCTCAGCTCGTGGGATCCGCTCGCGCCGGAGGTTTGAGGGGAGGAGAGGAAGGTATCCAGCCTGTCAAGCACAAAAATCATAACGTGTGCGACATTATGAGCATATTTCACCCGTGAAGCTCAGAAAAGGCGACGTTATCCGCGGTCCCCTCTAAGATAGAGTAGCTGAGTCAATGGGAATCGACATCAGTGGATACTTCATCTGGTTCCTCTGCGCTGGTGTAAATCACGAGAGGCAGCTGGCAAACTCCTGCCGGAGCGCGGTCCCAGCGCAATAACTGGTGGAAGCCGTGAGTGATGGGGTGGCCCGAACCCATCAGTGCCCCGGGGTGAGCGGGGGAGCCGGGAGCGGGCGCTGGATGCAGCCCCTCTGCGTTGCCCAGGAGGGCTGGCACGAGCCCGGAGCAGCTCCTCCGGAGCTGGCACGGACGGGAGGCCGGTGGAAAGGGGAGCGGAGGTGTAGGTATCTCACCGCTCGGCCACAGAAAGAGCGGAGTTGCACACATCTCCCCCATGATTTCAGTGGGGCTGTCGGTCCAGCTGTAGGTTTCTTTTACAGCAACGCGATTTGAAGCCGCGTTGTTCTCTCCCCCCCGCCTGTGCGTTCCCTGAGGTGTGCAGCCCCAGCACCCACGCAAGGCTGGATGGACGCCGGTCCCGCGGGTAGCAGGTAAAAGTGGAGGCTGACGAGCACTAATCACATCCCATTAGCTGGTTTCAGACTTCGCCGGGTTTTGTTTGGTCTGTTTTATCTGAAACTTTATTAGATAAGCTTGAACTGGCAACAGGGTGTATGATGCAACAGCCTACATGATCTCCATCCGAAGAGGCGGGAGGGCAGCGCCCCAGCCCC
The DNA here is from genome assembly GCA_008711295.1 of Anarhynchus alexandrinus. Classification (NCBI taxonomy): domain Eukaryota; kingdom Metazoa; phylum Chordata; class Aves; order Charadriiformes; family Charadriidae; genus Anarhynchus; species Anarhynchus alexandrinus. The sequence continues at coordinate 534,049 of VUYV01000284.1, read as the reverse complement.
GCAGCGCGCGCAGCCAGCCCTGCCTGCCTGCCTGCCTGCCTGCGGATAATTTTATTTAATCTTGGCAATCTTCTGCTATATACTTAAGTAAACAAAGATCAAGCTACTCACAACCTTAATTAGGCTACACATAAATAATAGGTTACTGGATTAGCCAGGAGTATACATGGGAGAGTAACAATAACGACAAGAAATCCCGCTACCGGCGCTTTCCTTGCAGCGTAACCCCGTGGATCAGCCCTCTCCCCGGTCCCTTCCCGCCCCGCGCATCTCCTTTGCTCACTTGCAAAACAGAGGGAGTGATGTGAGCGTTGTGGAGCAACGGGAGGATGGGTCGCATCGAGAAGGGGTGGTGGCCGGTCCCGCAGCCGTGCCGGGAGGAGAGGCTCCGTGACAGCCCCGTGCTGTTCCCTCGGGATCCGCGATGTGTCCTGCTCCGCTGGGGCTCCTTGCTTTGAAGTTCAGCCATGGCCATGTCTGGGGCAAGTCTTGCGAAGGGCAGGCTGCTTCGCTGCTAGCACCCAAGGAGACCCTGTGGGTGTCATGCAAAGATCTCCTTTGCTTCCACCGGACCCTGCGGGGCCCCATCGTGCGGCGTCCTGGACAGCCCGGCAGCAATCCAGCAGATGCAATTCCTGCCACGGGTCGCGACTTGCCGAGGCAGCAGTGATTTGGAGACGTCAGCTCCTCTGGGCAGAGCGTTGGCCGTTGGCGAGGACAAAGGGAGTGCAGGCTCCCCCGCGGCATCGGCAGCGGGCAGAATTGATCGCGTCCCCAGGCGTGTTACTCACCGGCACCGTCTGTCGTCAAATGATGGAGCGCTTCAGCCCCATCAAAAATAACTCCCTGGCTGCAGTAGTTCATCCCGGATCAGCAGTCCGTGTGGTCTCTATCTATCAACGCGTGTCCTATCCTAATGATGTGATAGCTGTGAAAAGTTGAGCTATTTACGCAAGGTCACTTTATTAGTAGGGAAATCGCTCTTATGACAAACGAGCGCTCCGCAGCCTGTCACGGGCGCTCTCCCGTCCCGCTCGGCCCCGCTGCCGCTCAGCTCTGCAGCCTGAGCAAAAAAACATGCCTTCGGTCAGAAAACGCGGCAGAAAAACGGTGTGTTTCTCTGCTTTCTCTTTTCCTTGGCACAGCACGGGATGGATGGAAGGAGGGATGGAGGGAGGGAGGGAGGGAGGGGAACGTCCCAGCTCTTTGCCGAGCGGAGGTGACTGCTGCTCTGCGCTGCCTCGTTCCCCGCTTGCGGTGACGTATGGTAACTGGGATACATTACCAAAAGGCATAAAATATTGCAAGAAGGTATTTTTTCAGCCAATGTGCTGACACAGCACCATCTTTGTTCCTTAACCGGGAGTGATGTATGAATTATCTCAACCTAAAGCCTGAAATATACATTATAGGCCGTATCTTTCTGTGTTTTATTTGGGCTGTAAAGTGATACCTTATTATTTCTTCCTCCTGGGCATCCTTTAATGAATCTAGATTTGAAAGTGAAATATTTATTATATTTCGGGAGCTTAACCGTGGAAGGAGAGGAGGAGGGATATGCAAATTTGCAAGAAAGCAGTTAAAAAAAAAAAAAAGATCTTGTCTCTATTAGGAAAAAATGCGCAAGTGTGCATCTGTCGAGGCACCGAACGGCTGCTCGTCGAAGGGATTTAGCGGGGATGTGGGGAGTGGGCCTCTCCCTGGGAAACTACTCTGTACACGAGCCCCAGCCCAGGGTGGCTTTTGGTGTGAGGCGTAAAACCGCCCCAAAAGGGTGAGGGTTCCCCAAAAGCCGGGGCAGGCAGGACCCGGCACGCCGGCGTGGTGGACGCGGCCGCGGGAGCCGCTGCCCTGCACGCATCCCGCAGGAGGTGAAGTGGTGTCTTCGGCTTCGACGCGGCCCGAGGGGCTGCGGAGAAACGCAGAGGAGATGGGAGCTGGAGGTGTCTCTCCTTGTTTTCAGTCTTCGCTCTGGTCAATGCGGTGGTTTGGGAAAGTGCAGAAGAAAATATTTTTCCTGCAAATAAAGCAGTGATTTTCAAACAAATATATATGACCCCGGGTTTCTCCGCACAGTTAAACGTTATCAAAAGTTGTCGGCAGCTCCCCCCTAACTGAACTCCGAGTTTCCAAACCACGGCGGAGAACGAGCTCCACAGCTGCAGTTGTATCAAGATGAGCCCTGGCTTCATTAGAATGAATGCCATTTGTTTAAAAATAGAAATATTCTGCCATCTTCCAGCAGCAAAAATGAAGCAAGCTATTACAGGATTATGATTCTGTGACTTCAGACCTATTGTAGTCTTAATATTTCATGGTGCATTGACACAGAGTACATAATATGCTGAACAGCACTGTTGGCTTCAGCTGTTGCAAACAGTATGGTGCAGAAATAATTGAACTAAAAAGAAATTACAGCTATTCGCGGAGGTGGCAACTCTGCTTTGTAGATGTGAGGTTGCAGGCGCTGACTCAAACGTGCACTTTAGAAAAAAAATAATAAAAAAAAAAAAACCAAAACCCTCACCGTTTTTGATGCTGGAAGGATTTTTGGTGGCGTCTCCTTCTGCGGGCGCTGACGTTCAGGGTGGGAGCAGGCAGGGGCCGGGCTCCGCACTGCTGCCCCCGCGGAGGGACATGCAGTTTGTCGCCCTTCCACAAAGGCAACGAGGACGGAAAACGAGGCCTCCTCTATATGGGGAATTGCGTTCGGTTCAGGCAAGCTGGTGTGAATCTCTGTTTATGCTTTTAAGTCTCAGATGTATCATGCAGTTACCGCAGCTTAACAAGTCGCTGTTTGTCAGCCGCGCTGTAAGTAACAGTGGGCGTGCGCGCAGCCCAGCGTGGGGATGGCACAAAACACAGTGGGTTACGCCTTTCATCTATCCCCATTTCAGGTCTTTTAGCTTAAACTAGTCTCTAATCATTAAACAAGACCCAAACGAGGCTGGTTTGCAGCAAAATAGCTGTCTGCGCAGAGCCATCTTGCACCTTCGCCCAGCGGTATCATGGAATGGTTTAGGTTGGAAGGGACCTTGAAGATCATCGAGTTCCAACCCCCACCTCCCACCAGACCAGGTACCCTCAGTCGAGGCGGCCACACGTGNAGGGGCCGGGCTCCGCACTGCTGCCCCCGCGGAGGGACATGCAGTTTGTCGCCCTTCCACAAAGGCAACGAGGACGGAAAACGAGGCCTCCTCTATATGGGGAATTGCGTTCGGTTCAGGCAAGCTGGTGTGAATCTCTGTTTATGCTTTTAAGTCTCAGATGTATCATGCAGTTACCGCAGCTTAACAAGTCGCTGTTTGTCAGCCGCGCTGTAAGTAACAGTGGGCGTGCGCGCAGCCCAGCGTGGGGATGGCACAAAACACAGTGGGTTACGCCTTTCATCTATTCCCATTTCAGGTCTTTTAGCTTAAACTAGTCTCTAATCATTAAACAAGACCCAAACGAGGCTGGTTTGCAGCAAAATAGCTGTCTGCGCAGAGCCATCTTGCACCTTCGCCCAGCGGCAAGAAAGCAGTTTTTAGGTTGGAAGGGACCTTGAAGATCATCGAGTTCCAACCCCCCTGCCATGGGCAGGGACACCTCCCACCAGACCAGGTACCCTCAGTCAAGGCGGCCACACGTGCGCAGGCGGCTCCTCGGCTATCGCGCACCAGTGGGGAGCCCCCTCCTGCCGTCCGTCCAAAACCATGGGACATAAACCTCAACTGCGGCGTTTGCAGGTATTCCCGTCCCATCCGACCCTTTCCTCGCGCCCTGGCCGGACTCCCTCAGCGCTCTGCCACGGCTCCTCTGCTGCTCTGCCTCTCAGACGGCTTTCCCCGGCGTCGCATCCTTCATCCCACAGTGCGGCTCGTGGTACCCTCGCAGCAGCCCTCCTGCCCCGGCAGCATCGGCTTCCCCGCTGCCCCTGAGGCCGGCGGTGCTGCCGTCCCTGGAGCCGGTGCGTGAGGTCAGATGGACCTCAGGTCTGAGCCAGAAGGCCGCTCGCTGCGGTCCTCTTGTTTTTCTGATTGTTTCATGTTAAGCAAAGAATAAGAGAGGAGGAAGAAGTGTTGCAGCAGTATTGAATCGTCTCAGCGCCGCTGGATTGTGGCGTGGCAATACTTCATACCAAAATAGATTTTTCACTTGAAATTTGTTAAATGGTGGATGTCAGCCGGGAAACTCAGTGTTTTGATCGCTGGCAGGCGCCTGTTGGAAGAGGAACTTTTTTCACAGCGCATCTTGAAGTCTCTGATTTCCAGCTCGGAACAAAGAGAAGTTTCAGCGCGGGGGCATTGCTCCTGACCCCTGTCCCTGCTAAAACTGCCTGTGCCGAAGGCAGGAGGCCCTTTGACCCCCTGCGACCTCGAGGGACATGGAATCATGTTGAATTTCTCTGGTCCCTAAACACCCTAACGAGATGCTGTTGTTGGTAAGGAAATGCTAGTGGCAGTCGTAATAAATCAGTCTTTGCCGGGTGAGGGGTTGCTATATGTGTGCATATACATACGTAAGTAAAAATAGATAAATAATATATACATATCATATCTAATATATGTACTTATGTACACATAAAAAGTTTTTCCTGTGAACCGAGCTCCTTTAGCAATGAAGGGGGCCACCCACAGCCCAGATTTGAAGGGAGCGGTCTATGATCTAGAAAGACCAAGCTCTTTTAGGGACGGATGAACTGCTGATACCAGCGGAGCAAGCCCCAGCCCTCCCTCCCGGTACCGCTCCGGCGTGCCACGTGTGGAGGAGGTGTCTGCAGCCGCCGCGGGTCCCGCTCCAAGAGCACGACCCCAGAGCTTCCCGTGCCAGCACCGGCGATGTGCATCGCTCCACGCTCCTTCGCTCCTCCAAAGCAGAATTTGAACGGATGTGTTTGTAAGTGTTTGCGTTCAGATCAAATGGAAATTTTCTGCTTTTCTGAAAGATTTTCAGCTGGCTCTGGCTGTTTGCCTCCCCCCGGAGTGATGCAATTTCACAGCAAATCCATCGCTGCAGCAGTCGCTTGGCACCGTCCCCGCTCCAGCTCCTGGCAGCCCTTCTCATCCCGCCCTCCGCCTCCGCGAACGCCACCTGTGAGACCCGGCCTCTGCTCTGAGCCGATTTCTTTCCGTCCAGGGGGGACACTCTTCCAGCAGAAGGTGAAACAACAGGAAACATTTGGCACAGGCTGCCCAGAGAGGTGGGGGAGTCTCCCACTCTGGAGCCATTCCAAACCCGCCTGGACGCCGTCCTGTGCCACTGCTGGAGGTGCCCCTGCTCTGGCAGGGGGTGGCACTGGGGGAGCTCCAGAGGGCCCCTCCAACCATGACCTTTCTGTGATTCTGTGAAACAAACCTCAAAACAAAACTTCTCGAAACAAAACTTCTCGAAATGCTATTTTGAAAAACACATATCCCAAAAGTGGGCACATTGCTAACAGGATCTGCCTGCACGAGGTCCTGCAGGTGAGAAAGTGCCAAATCCAGCGCAGCTGTATGGGATGCAGAAAGCGGTTCCTGGGCTCCGGCGGTAGATGATGGTGGAAGGCGACGCGCCCGCTTGTCATCCAGCCAGGGGACTTTCCTGGGCACTTTGCAATCTTAAGAGACCTGCTGCGCACCAATCTCGTGGTGATATTTTGCAATTAAAAATCAAGACTGAAATGCAGCTCCTACAGAAAGCCGATGGAGCTATCACTGAAATGCAGCCACCTGTGGCAGGAGAGACATTGGCTTAATCTGTGTCCAAAACCTCCACGTGGCAGTTCTGAAGAAGACGGAAAGAATTGGGTATTCTCTTTGTACAGGTGACAGAGCAAATCCGGAGGCTCAGGAGGTAATTCAACCAACTGGAATAGTACCACACATTCAGGACCGGCATTAGGTTTTTCTAAAAAAAAAAAACAAAAACCAAACCCAGGACATTTGCTGCCGAGGGGACCCGGCTCTCTATTTCTCATTTCTGCAGCGTGCGTTCAACCCCTTTTAACAGCTGGAGCATCGTTTCGGTACCGGCAGAGACCCGGCAAGGGTTCCTAACGGTTACCTGAGGATGCTTCTTGCGTGGCTCGACGTCTCCCGGCTCTCGGGGCGTCTCGGTGCTGTCTGGCAGTGGGAAAGACTCTCTCCCACCCGCGGGAGAGGGGGTGCCCTCCCTCCGCCAGCCGCAGGGACACCGCTCCCAGAAAATGATCTATGTGTTACTGTCGAATAGAGAAACTCGGCTTCGTGACTTTGCTGCTCGACATGATAGGGGCTCTTAGGAGACGGGAACATTGAAGACAATGCTTTTTTTCTGTATTTGTCAGGCAATGCTAGAGGGAAGGCGGGCAAGGTCTCCAGGTAACGCAAGACTCTGGATCTTCTCACGGTCAGTCACAGTCCTTAACCTTTCTCTCTTCTGCTGTGAGCGCCCTTGGGACTGTTTGCATTTTGATTTCAAGGCTTTCCCTTTGAATGCAAACAGGCAAAGGGGGAGATTATTGTGCAGAGGCGTAACTCCTCCTGAATTCCCCTCTCTCCCGGCGGCGCACAGACAAAGGCAGGTTAGAAAACGGCACCACCCCGGGACCTGGTGGTGTTAAAGCTTTTGTTGTAAAAATCTCCTCGCTCCACTGAAGGAGTAAGTGAGATTGCGCTGCTTTGCCCCAGATGACGATCTGGCTTAAGACACCTATGAGAGTTTGGTCTTGTATATGTAATCTTCTAGGTGTGTGGGTGTTGGCTTGGGTGGTTTTTCCCCTAAAGAATCCATACCACCCTCCGCACGCTGCCGATAAACCGCCACCGGCGCCGGAGCTGGGGGGCAGTGGGGCACGCAGCCCTCCACCGCCCCGGTCTGCTGCCGGACCCGCTGCCATGGGTTGCAGAGTACGATTAGTGCTAATTAGGCAGAGGGCAGCGGGCCAGGGTCCTGCCCCGGACCCGCCACCGAAGGAGATGGCCCCGCTCTCGTCCCCCTCCTGCTCCGAAGACGCTCGCAACGCCGTATTTATCTCAATGTCATTTTCCTCGAGATGTGAGCTGGAACAAATCCGGAGCAGCTGCTCCATCTCTAAGTGTCCTTTAGGGATCCCTTCAGCAGACACTTTGCAGGATATAATGATGACATTCTAACGAGCGCTAATGCGCATGTTGTCATCTTTCTGTATTTACACTTCCCACAGGAGGCATCGTTCTGAGAAGGAAAGGCGAGAGACGGAAACTTTTGTGCAGAAACTTCGGCGTCTGAGCCAGCCTCGGCCGGGGAATCCACCTAATTAAGAAAAGCCGTAAGGCAGGGCCGTCCCCACGCCGAGAGGCAGCGCTGGCGCCGAGCACAGCCCCCCCGGCCCTGCAGCCGGATTACACCAGGCTGTCAGGAAAAAGGGGGGGGAAAAGGATTATTTTAGCGTGCAGAGTGACAGCAGAGCCCGCATCGCTCCAGATCTCACAGGCTGCTGTCTCATGCTCTAACTGCGAGCTGCGGGCATTACGCAGCCTGGCACATGCTCGCCTTCTCTCCGCTTCGCCCCCAAAGATGAGGCGTGGAACATACTCGCGGCCTTTGTGGTGGACGTTCATTAGCCACGCCATTGGCCAAGCCCTGCGACGGTCTCAGCGAGCAGCACTTTCCCATATCTGCCACTGGAAAGAGGATCCTCGAATCCCAAACGCAATCAAATCCTCCTCGTCCATGAGGAGACAACTGCAATAAGCTCCTTCGCCGGCAGGAATGTTATATACGTGCGTATGGGTGCCTGTGCCTATACATAAATAAAGAGAAGAGAACCCACCAAACAAAATAAGCGAAATGAAACTCTATGTGTACGCTTGGTATTTCATAATATAAGCGGTTGAAATGGATAAGGTCGCCGCTTTGTCCTCTGCTTACTGATTTTATCAGGGGGAAGATTGTATCAAATAAATAATATATCAAAAGATTTCTCTCTCCATCTCTTCGCGCACACACGCGCTCCGCCGTCCCCGCTACATTACCCAAATCAGGAGTGAGGATCCAGCCGGTATGATAAGTAGTAATAAATGGCTCTGCTTGTCGGTGGAAATTTTGCTGGCAAATTTCCGAACCAGATTAAAAAGTAAATTAGATTTCTTCTGGAGAGTTATTTTCAAGGGTTTTGTCTGCTGATGTTCCCGTGCGAGATTGCGGCTTTGCCAAGGGGGGAAGAGAACAAAAGGGAGGATAAAGAATCGAGGTTGCAATTATCCGACTGAACGAGGTTCTCCGGTGGAAGGCGCCTAATCAGGAAAGTCTCAAATTTGCTTAAAATACAAGGTGCAATACAAAATTTATTTATAATCTGCCTCACCTGCTCAGATAAAACTGTTTCTAAAGGCAGGCAATTGCAGGAGACAAGCTGTAAAATGGAACAAATGGAATCCAATCGGGTATTAATAACAGCAGAATGAAATCATAACAAAAGCGGGTCTTTCAGCAGAGCGCAATTTCTGGTTTACAGAAGATGCAGATGGAGCAGCGTGAGACAGAGGAGCGGTACCGACGGGGAGACACGAGCGGGACGAGGCAGACGGGGGTGCACAAGCAGCGTTAATTGCTGAGCAGCCTGAGGAAGGTGGCCGGGCCCCAGGTACTCGCAGGTGAGTAATTAGGAGCACCTAACGAGGTGAGTGATGAGGCTGCCTTACCCGGAGGCAGGTGAAGTTATTTATGGCCCAGTGGTGGGGAGGAACCCCACTCGCCAGAGCTGGGTGCGACGTGGTGCTCTCCCTGGGACCCTGGGTGAGTCTCTCGGTCTTTATTTCTCCATTTGTGCAGCAGAAATGTTATTTTCTTGGTTATTTGATGTGTGCTTTCGGTCCGTGTGCGCACAGACCCTAGTGCCGTCTGTTGTTGACCTTGCTTAGAAGCTCAAGGAGTGGCTGTAGTAGAAATGAGGCAGCGAAGATGTTGGATGAGGAGCTGAGGTGGCTTTTGCCCGTGTCCGGGAGCTCTTGCTCCAGGTAGACCTGCAGGCAAGTCCTGCAGCGCTGTGAAAGTTGCTTGTGTGGGTGTTACTCCAGTTTGCAGTTTCTCTGTACTTTACGATGTGCTCCGTGCCCATTGAAGTCAAGGTCGCTGCTGAGAAACACACCGGACCGAAGCCCCAAATGTTTATAAAGCCTCTTCCCCCCACAGGGTGGCTCCTTATTGCGCTTCACTGTTGGGGGAAGCAGGTAATTTGCAGTGTTTGGCGTAGGGCAGTGTTGGGGTTTGAGGCCGCAGCTGGGTTAGCATTGCTTACAAACACGGTCCGCCGGTGTTTGTTTGGGGATGTGTCTTGTGGTGCTCGTGAAACTTTCTGCGCACAAACAGCCCTTCTGCGCGTGTGAGCAAGGTCGCGGGGAACACGCTCGCCGATCTCTGGGGTGACCTGTGCTCCTCAATGGCTCAGCTGTGTCCAGAACCCGAAATGAACAAAGAAGGCAATTCCTCCTGCCACTTCTTGCACTGTTTGGCTCTGGCAAGGAGCCGGCAGCAGCGGTGCACCACACCAGAGCGGCCCCGGGCTCCCCGCCGGCAGCGTGGCGCTCCCTGCGGAGCCAGCACGGCCCCGGCTGCTTCTGCCGACAGCCAAAAACCGGGAAGCGGCCAGGTTTCCCCCTGCACGTGCGTGTGTGCGGTGGCCACTCCCGACATCCCTGGCGATGCTCGGGGCTAACCGGGCTGTGGTGGGCGCTGGGCAGCGCGACCTGACCACGCCGCTGGCTCTGGGGCCTCTAATTCCCCTGAAGGCTCACTTGCTGCTTTTCTGCTTTCGCGACGTTACCATGCCAATGACCAAACTGCGTTAAATTTGTGAAGAAGCTTTAAACAAAGGGGCACCGCAGGCGGCACCCGGCGAGTGTGGGTGGACGGGGCAGCGCCGGGGTGTGCCCGGGGTACCCGGGCGGCGATGCGCAGGGTGCACGGGTCTCTGCGGGTACCGGGCTCTCCTGGGGATGCTGCTCCGCTGCCGTGCCGGCTGCCCTTACCCCGACTCCTGCCGGTGGTACTGCCCCTCATTTTGTGTGTGTTCGGGTAGCTGAGTGTTCGGGCGCCGAGCAGCTGCCCGGCTGACACGAGTGACGCACTCAGCCCGTGTGGGCTGACTCCTGTAATTGGGGTCAATCACAGGAAAAAAAACCCTGTTGCAGCAGAAAGCGCTTCTCGGCTGCCGGGGCTGCCACAGGCAGCGGCGCTCCGGGGACGGGGAAAGAGCCACGCTGCCCTCCCGCTGCCTCTCCTGCCTGGTAACTCTGCACGTAGCTCCTCTTTGCTCCCTCGCTCCCCGGCGAGGGGGGAGAATGCTTGCCCAGTTGCCACATCTGCTGCCCTCCTCTCCTTTCCTCCTGGAGCCGTCCCCTGGGTGTTCCTGGGGCTCTTGCTGCCTCCTCTCCATGAGAAGAGCCATAGCCACATCTCCGGTTGCCGTTGCCCAGTTGTGTGGCAAGGCAGCATCCTCACTGCCCCGTGAGCACCAGGGGCAGGAGGGATCCTCACTCCTGCACCGCGAGCATCCCTGAAGGGCCTCTTGGGGTGGCCCCTGTGGCATGTTATTGCACAGTCCCTGCGTCGTGGTGTTCACCAGAATGCCCTCCCGCATCCACCACGGGGCAGTGGAGAGGGCTGGGGGCTACACAGCGGTGGCAGCTGGTTCTTATTGCAAAAAGATGCAAAAAAAATGCAGCTGATCGATGCGTTTCTGCACGTGGAGCCCTCGTTGGTACCCAGCGCGTAGTGCCTGCTGCTGAGGATGTGCGGCCGTCGGAGCTGGGCTGTCCCCCTCGCCTTCCCCCGTCCTTCCCCAGCCATCGCGCGGTGGGACCCGTGCCCAGACACCTTCCAAGCTGTGACGAAAATGGGGCAGCGATCTGCCAAACACGCCAGCAGTCTCCTCGCCTCTCGCCCTCGCCCGGGAAGCGCTGAAGCTAACGGCCGGGCGGGAGCCCTGTAGCACCCCGGAGGCCGGAGCGCCCTTTCGCTCTGCCATCCCTCCTCGTGTCCCCCGTCTGCGGGGGCGAGCAGAGCTTGTAAGCTGCTGAGCTGTAGGAAAACCTCGGGGGAGAGGCTCTGTTTTCTGTGGCGGTGCTGTAGAAATAAATAAATAAACATATATATCATTCCTGCTGCTTGCTGCTAACCCTGCCAGTCAGTGACAAAGGAGCAAGGGACCTTTCATGGAGATAAATACAGTGCAAGGGGGTGATTAAAGTGACTGATTTCTCCATGGCAGCAGCGTTCCAAGGCTCTGCTTCCCACGGTGTCCTTGCGTTCCAGCGGGGAGAGGAGCGAGAGGTGCCAGCGTGCTTCAGAGCAGCACGAGTCGGGGACAGCCGCCTCCGAGGGGACCTCGCCTCTCCGGTGACCTCTCGTCAGAGGCGCTTAGAAAAGCCCAGGAGGTCTGCAAGCAGCCATCTAAACCCACAAATAATAACAAGCTCGCTTCCCTGCTAGGGTGCATCAGCGAGACCTTTCCCATCTCCTTTCTCCCCTTCTCTGTTCACAGCTCCAGGCTGGCTTGCGAGTTTCCTCCTGAGCTGTTTCCATGCTCTCCAAAACATGGGAGCGGGAGCTGCCATGGCCTTTGCGGGGCTGACAAACCTATTTAGGAGGTGAGAGATGCAATCGCGCAACTCGGGTTTTTCGGCAAAGAGGGTTTTGCAGATCTGCAAGGAGAAAAGACAACCCTGGTAAAGGCAGAAGGAGCAGGACGGCCTCTCGGGGCTGCCGGTGCACTGGGAGCTGCCGCAGCTGCCAACAGCGGCTTCGCTGGAACAGCTGGAGCGCGGGAAGGAGGGACCCCGACCAGAGCCACCGCAGCCCCCCGCATCTGCGTGTGCTCCCCAGCGCTCTCCGCTCCTTTCTATCGTTCCTTTGTCTCTGCGCAGCTTCATTGTGGACCTTCCATCGCTAATCGTGAGAGAAAGCGGGTCTCGCCTTGTTTACGAACGATAAATGGTTTATGCGCCGCGTGTTAATCATTACCCTGCACCTCTAATCTAAAGCGTTATCCAGAGCCGCAACTGGGGGCTCATTTAGATTTCTTGTTTGTAGCAATAATACCCTTTTAATATGCTAAATGAGAAAGCAAATGATCCTTCCTTACGCTCACGAGTTTTTAAAAACATCTCTTCTTTAGCGGTTGAAGGTCACTCTTTTGGCAGATTAATGCTGAACCGCCAGGCCCCGCGCGCTGTCTGGGGTCAGCGTAGATGCTGGCACCGCATATTAAAGAGCGTGGGCCGGGGCCGGGGACAGCGGGGCCGGGGACAGCGGGGCCGGCCGGCGGGAGGGAGGGAGCTCGGAGGAGTGCAGGGCTTCGCGTCTCGGGCTCCTGCGCGCAGGGCGCCTCCGGTTGTCCCCCCGTCCACAGGCGCCGCCGAGCCCCGTCCGGATCCCGGCTTCGATAGGGCTTTTCTGTCGCTCAGCCGCACACACGTCTCTCCTGATGCTATCGTGCATTCCTCTCTCTTTCCTTTCTTTGCTCTTCCTAGGAGCTTGTGTCCTGGTGATCTATGAGTTGTTTGGAGAAGCAGCAAACACTACTTATGCATTATATACATGTCTTGTCTGTTCCACTTGATAATGCCATTCTTTAATATGCTCAGCAGTAGCTTTTTGGCTGGCTCTTCCCCCCGCTCCCCTAAAGCCTGCCTGGCACGCACCGAGGCCTTTTTATTCTTCAAATAATTTAGGGGATTTTATATCTAACTTTGTTTTCCAAGATCCTTGCGCGCAGAGAAGAAACCAAACAAAGCAGAAATCTGCCTCGATAGCCTGCAGCATTCCTGTCCCTTTCCTTGCAAAGGCGTAGCGGCTCTGAGGTTTGCTCGGAGATGAAAGGGGGAGAAGGCGACGATAGATCAGCACGTCTGAAAGTTAACGCTGGGCTGCAGCGCGGCGACGCCAATGCCTTTGCCCAGATGTGTGGGCACAGCTGCCTGCGGCAGGGCCGGTGGCTGTGCGTATTCACTTGCCATCCCGCGTGCTGGTGTCCGCACGGGGATGTGGGGGGAGGGAGAACCGCCTCTCCTCCTTGCTTGGTGCAGAGACCGGCCATCGTATGGCCGGTGTGCGTGTCTATATGGCCAGCGATGCTCCATCGCGGCGGTCACCGGCACCAGGGAGGGGGAGCACCGCGGCCCCTCCTGCGCTTTGGCAGGGGGCCATGGGCCAGTCGGGCCCCGCTGTGCCCGGGGCTGGGGGCGCCTCTGTTTTCCCATCGGGCTGCCGAGGTGCGGCGGGATTGCTGAACGCCCACGGATGACACGGGCTCTCTCGGAGATGGAGAGTCATTTAAAGAAAAAAGCTTTCTCGGTCCTCTCTTTCCAGCTGAGAGGAGAGGATCTGGCATCGCTACTCTGATTCATGAAAATCACTCTGACCTCTCGTATTAATAGCCTCAGCTCCCCGAAGCTACGGGAACCGTGGCCTCATCCCTGAACTCAGTTATTTTACCTGTTCTCTCTCCAGATACACTAAATAAAGCACTCGATGTACTGTACTCGAGGCTGAGCTCGGTACACGATGACAGCTTGTTCTTTTTTTTATGCCTGTGCAAAAACTTCTTCTATTTCTTGCTTTCTGTTTGTTCACCTCCTGAATTTTGCAGAGAGGGGTGCGCGCGTGCGTTCTCGCGTCGGTTCGGGTCGGTGAATGTCAATCAGGCTCTGCAGGACGTGGTGCTTCCCAGCCGGGTCAGCCGTCCCACCGCCGGGAAGGGCAGGGGGCATTCCCCGCTGCCGGCTCCGGCCCCGCCGCTGAGCCTGCGGAATAAACCCTGCCTCCCCCACCACACACCGTCCTCCTCTCGGCTTGATGATGAGCGGGTGAGGAGAGAAGTACATGATGGATAAGCTTTAAAAAGGAGTCCAGGGTCACAGCTTTGTCTATAAAAAGTAAATAATGTGAAGAGCAGAGACCCATCTCCCGGCTGGCGCAGGCGGTGAGCGGAGAACGTGCTCTGCCTTGTGATGGAGAGCTCCCTCGGGGCCTGGGACCCGCCGGTACACCGGAGACCCCTGGGGCGAGCGTCTCCTGCGCGCAGCCCGGGGCAGCGAGACGGTCTCCGTGTAGGGAACCGCTAACAGGGAACAACTTTGAGGCTGTAAAGACGTTTGCCGCTTGCACAGCACTTCCTCCTTTTATGTTTCCAGTCGGCAAACAGCTCTCTGATGTCTTATTCCGAAGGGCTCCGTAAGGAAATCTTCCCCAACTCCGAGCAAGCGCTGCTGCATGAATAAATGTGGGGTTGGGGGGGNTGAAAGGTTCAGCGTGGAGGTGCGTGCCGGTCGAAGCAGGTACGCCCCGCGCTCGGGGTGGGATGCAGCCGGGGTGGTGTCGCACAGCTGGAAGTGGCAGGGAGGGAAACTTCACCCCGGTGGTGGCTGGGTGTGATGCTGATGGGTGTGCTGGGACCGCATCCCGCCCCGCCGGGAGCCCGGGGGGAGAGCTCCGCAGCATCCCGACCGCCTGAGTCAGCAGCCGCAGAGTACAACGTGACCTTGCGTGGAAAGAGATGTCAAACAAATCTTTGTGCTCGTCACAGATGGTTTCTCTCTCTCACACACACACACACACACGCGCGGTTCCCCGCAAATCAATCTCTGGTGTTGGCCTGGCCGCTCGGTCCCTTTCTGGGGAGGAACGTGAGGCTGATGGTGCTACATCCACCTCCCACCGCCTCCCCTCCGCCCGGAGAGTCCTGAGCTATAATGGGGTTACGGAGAAGCTTCACTGAGCAGCACCCCTGGGATGATGAGCCGGTCATACGAGCTCGGGCAATAATATTTAGCGCCGTAATTATGCCTTGAAATGTCCTTGGAGAGTCTGTAGGGGCTACAAGAACAGGAGGGGAGTGGAGAAAGCGGCTCCTTGCCGGGATGACGCCTTGCATCCCCAGGAACGGCTGCGGAGGCGTGAGACGGGGACAGGGACATAAGGAAATCCCAGCGCATTAGAGTTTCCCAGCGTGTCCCCGCCCCGAGCGGGCGCAGCGGGACTCGCCGGGGTCAGCTCATTTAACCACTTCCCCGTGTTCGGTGTCTAATTCGACAAACTCCATGGCAACGCGCCAGCCGCTCTGCTTACCTGACCTCCCCGACCCCCTTGTTAACATCTTTCCTACCAAGTTTCTCTAACCTGGGTCCAAAAAGCTGCGGGAGCGCTCTGACTCTGATTTACGCAGCCAGGAGGCGGAGGGGACCCGCCGGTGGCAGGGGGGATGCTCGGGGAGGAAAGCTGATTTGGGATGGCCCGTGTGCAGAGGCGCAAAGCGACGTTGTTTGGATGGCATGTTGATTTGGGGGAATTGCATTGTTTTTAATGAATAGCAGAGGTGCCCGGTGGATGTTGATTGTGATTTGGCGTTATGGCAGGTCGGGTCCCCAGGCAGGTGTCTGTGCCAGGCTGGGGTGCGGCGAGGGGACGCGCGTCCTCGGGGCCCTGCAGGGGAAATTGCCGTGCCCGGCCTCACCCGGCCCATCGCTTGCGGGGCTGGACCCCACGGCACCCAGCTTGCGGCGCTGGCCGCGAGTTCCCGGCCAGGATGGAGGCCGTGGGGATGGAGAGCAGTCCCTGCTCCGCAAGCTTTGCCCCCAGAACCCCCCGCAGAGGGGAAAGGATGAGCTCGCAACAGACAGCTGAGCACGGCGAAGATGTGTCTCGGCTCTGCGTGGTGCGGCTGCGGCACAGCGCTCCTCGGCAGTTGTTATTTACGGCGCTGCTGAGTAGTACATAAACAAATAGCGAGAAACCAAGCCCCGCTCCTCAACCACAATCATCTGCCTTTGGGTTCGAATCCTCCCTGAGCTGCTGTCTCGAGCTTCAGACTGTACACACAGGGGGGGGAAATGACTTTAAATATATGCATTGTGCCATAAACACACGTTGCCGTAGCCCCGCGCAGCAGAAACGTGGCAAAACCGAGCGCTCTGCAAATACGAGTGCTTTTCTTCAGCTGAACTCGGCCCTCCCGTGTCCCACCTCAGCCCAGACAGTTCGCTTGGCGGTGTCGTTAAGTGATGGGAAATGGGTTTGTAATGGGGAGTGATGAGTTGCTTTGACACCAGGCAGTCCCACCAGCTTCGGCTGCAATATTTCCTTTATTGGGACGCGTCCAGGCTATTTTCAGCAAACGATGAAATTAGAGCAGTGTCAAACGTACAAGGATAAAAGGGGTGGGTTTTTCTCTTGGGAACAGAAAGAGGTTAATTAAAAAGAAACGGAAAGAAAGTCTTTGTCCGCTCCTGGACCGATTCGAGCCTGGGAATCTGCGTTTTGGGAGGAGCTGTGAGGGTTTTATCACGGGATAGCGAGGTGCCAGTCGGCAGCGCAGCCCCCCAGGCACCCCAGCCGCTCCTCCGCCCACCTTCTGGGCCGGGTCCCCTGTGAAAACCCGTCCAGATCGGTTTTCCCCCTCATCATCGGAGCTGGGGACCCGGGGCTGGTGGGCGAGGGAAGGGGACGCGGCCCCGGCTGCTCCCCGTTTTCTCTGCACGTGCAGGGTGCCAGCGAAGTCCAGGAACGGAAGTGTGCGGTTTCGGGGAGAAATGAAAGCACCTCCCGGGGAAACGAGGGACGACGCCGTGAGACGCAGGGAGCCGAGCAAAGCCCGTCAGCCCCCGCACGGCAGCATCCCCGCGGCGGGGGCCTTTCCTCAAACCTTCGGCCTCGCGCGCGGTTTGGCAGCACCGGCTGCCCCCTTCCCCCGCTGCTTGGGGTGCAGAGGGGTCCTGAGAAATATTTCTTTTTATTATTTCTTTTTTTGTGCAACAACGTAATTATACTTCCCTGATTAATCTTCAGGCTGAGTCGAGCGCTTGCCATAAATCTTTGAAACAAACATGTTTATTTATATTTTAATTATCTTTCTTCTCTCCTTTCCTAAAGTTCAGGTTGATTTGAGCTTCTCCTACATATTTATCAACAGAACGATTCTCTCCTCACCTTTTCTGGGCCTCTTGCGGGGAAGACGGCGGTGTCTCCCTGCACGGTGGCGGCTGTGCCGTTGCTTCTCGGTCCCAAACCGCTTTTTTTAGGCTCCGAAGCGCTTCCTCGGCGCGAGCGCTCGGCCCCGGCGTGCCCGCAGCCTTGCTTGAGCGGGGGGAGAGAAAACCTGTCTCCGGGGCAGCGGGGATGCTGCATTCGCAGCACCCGCTTTCCCTGGGTATCCGCTCCGGCCGTCCCTTCGTTTCCAGCGAGCCGCTGTAATTTGTAAACATTAATAACCGTTATTACTATTAAAAAGGAAAGAAAGCGAGTAGCCCTGTAACTAATTACTTTAAGTGTTTTCAATGAGCCACAGTTCAACTCCTTTATAAAATCTCCCGCTGCGCAGACCAGATTGTCATTATGATCGGATCTTTCCTTAGACCTATTAATTTTGCCCAGAATAACAGCCGAACAGATGCGGGGAGAAGGCTACTCCGATTAACATAATTCTCCTGGAAGACCGCTGCCTCCCTGAAGGCCGGCGCGCCGGCTCCTCCATCCTCTCCCAGCTCTCATCGCGGCCGCAGAAGGCAGGCGCCCATCGGCCACCTCGGCGGATGTCCCTTCTCGGAGATGAGGCCCCTCCAGGCTCCGACACCTCACCCCAAAACTCCACGGGGACGCCCAGCGCCGCATTCCCGTCCTTCCGCAGCCAGACGGCAGTTGGGGCTGAGCAGCCATGCCCACTGTGAGGCCAGGCAGGCTAAATTTTAAAAAAAATCCCTGGGCCTGCAGTGTGTTCCCAATTTTAATTTTTTATTTTCTTCTTCTCCTTGCGGCTCCCCTGCAGCTTGCTCTCCCTCTTCTTCGCTCCGCTCCTTCCGCGGGGGAAGGCACATCCCTCGCCACGGGGGAAGGCACGTCCCTCGCCCCGGTGCCAGCACAGGGGGGACGAGGGCTGTTCCTCTCCCGTGCAGCCAAAATACCGCTGAGTGGTGAAACGTATTTCCATCCCAAGCAAGTGCCCACGTGCCGCTTAGATGAAGCTCTTTAGCTGAACGTTGCGGTGGCATTTCGCATGGGGGAAATTGCTCCAGTATTTACTGCTATTAAATTAATTTCTCAGTAGAGGGTTTTAGACTCCTGTAATTCATGAGGATATTTTAGGTCCTGTTTACTGTCTGGTGCTTAAAAAAAATTGTCTCAAGCATTTGTTTGCCGAATATAACGCTGTTATTACATTAGCTTTCTCTCGCAGGAGAGACAGGAGTTCATTAATGTTGATGTGGAGCTTATTGTATCGCCGAGCTCTCCAAGCAGCGGGTAATTTTTCATAACATATGTGTGGCAATATTCAGGCACATAAGGATGAGTGGAAAATGGTCGTAGCCTGGCACCCGTACACACCCTGAAAGGCTGCGGCTCTGCGTAGCACCAAGGGGACGTGCTTTAAGTTCTCTGCGATCTATATACTTATCTATATATATCTATACATCGTGCCCCAGCGGCAAAGGGGGCTCACCCCTCTAAGCAGAAAAGTCTTTACGTCTGGGCAGGGGACTCCAAGCAAAGGAGCTCAAATGGAGAGACATCTATTTTTCTCAAAGAATAGACAGCAAAATGCTGGAAGAGACGCCGCCTGAGGTGGGATGGGGGGGGGAAGAAAAGGGAAAAAAGTGCTTCATTTGAAATGTTATGAGTATCTTTTAGTTACTAATGCCTTCCCCTCCAAACGGCTGCGTTTCTGCGGCGGAAATTGGCAGCAATCAGGCTCCCAAGCGTTGGGAAGAGATTTACTTGGACAGATGAAAGAAAACCATTTTCTTCTAAATGCCGGTGCCCAGAGCAAGACAATCTGCCTTTCTCTGACTATGCACAGGGCCGGAGCTGTGCGCGCACCTCCTTTGCTTAGAAAGTATATCTGCTTGGGCCGGGGAGAAGCCCGCCGTCGCCACCCCCTGCTCGCCGAGGCCGAGCGAGGAGGTGTTTTCATCGGGCGATAATGAAGAGCGCCGATCTGGTCTCTTCATCTGGGCCGGCGCTTGGCGCAGGGGTTTGATCAACAGAACGATGCTATTTGGGACTTCTTCCCTTCTGTTTTGAAGTAGAAACGTGGGCAGGCGGGGAGGGGAGCAGCGAAAGCCTGTGAAGATCCAACCAAAAAAGAAAACAAACCCTAAATAATTATTATCCCCCTGAGAAAAGAGCTTTTCTCCGAGGCCTATCAAAGCCACGCCGCATCCTTCAGATGAAAGCCCTGCTTTTTAGTTCCCTCCTTTTTAACACCTCGTTTGTTTTTAAGCTCTGTTGTTCCCAAATGAACAAACGGTTTGTCGTCTGCGCCCAAAATAACCGAACGCCTAAAACAACTGGCAGCCGGGCTGGCGTCGCTCGGGAGCGCTCCCGGACAGGGCTCCTGCGGGATGCGGTGTCTCCCGCTGCCGCCGGGCAGGAGCCCGGCACGTCTCGTGGCGCTTCCAGACGGCAAAAATTCAGCGTATTCCAATTTTTAAAACAGGAATAATAAAACAAATGGTAGCAAGCAGCAGATGTTGCGAAATGTAATTACCAGCTAATCGGTTTCTGGCCGGTTTGGGTGTTTTTTTTGCCTTCCCTCCCATGTAAAATAGCCGCCTGGCCAAGCTCAGGGTTTGGAGGAAGCCGGTGCGGGCAGAGGGCAGAGCCCGGGTCGCGGTGCAGGCGTGCGGGGAGATGGTCCCGGGGACGGCCGGGCGTCTCGGCGCAGAGGGACCCTTCGGGGGTGCCGCTGGGGCTGCCCCTCGCCCGCGCCGTGGCAGACGTGCCCCCGGCCAGCGCGCGCCCCGGCTGGGCTCTGATTCCCAGGCGCAGGTGGAAAATGAGACCCGGAAGCTTCGTTCTCCCCCAAAATCAATCCGTGTGTTCCGTCTCTCCTGCTCTCGTGAAACGGGGGGTGTGATGGATCGGGGGAGAGCAGAGCAGAGCAGCCTTCGGAGGGGCTCGGCAAATCGCTGCCGCCGTTTGCTGCGCGGCACGATGCGGGATTGCTCCTTATTAAATATAGATATGCTCTCTGTTTATATTTGCTAGAGGCTCGCGGAGCCTCGAAACCCTCTCTGTTTTGATGTTTGGTTTCTTGCATTTAAACTGGTTTTAGAAGCACTGGAGGACGCGGGATGGAATGCAGCATCGCTGAGCCCGCCGCGGGGTCGCTGGGATGCTGGGAGCGGTTCTTCGTGCCTGTGGACCGGGATATCACGGCACACCATCACAGCGAGCGGTGCTGCGGGGGTGCGTGTCCCAGCTTTGCGCACACACAGCGGTCTCCCTCCTCCCCCTCCTCTTCTTCCCCTCCCTCTACCCAGACCCGGGAGGGAGACAGCAGCCGGAGAAGGGATGGCGGCGATGCTTCCCGGCGGATGCTGGCTGCTGACGCCGTGGTTGTTGGGAGATTTTCCTCTCCCTCCTGTCCCCCTCCAGAGAAGGAAAGCGCCCGTGCCTCTGCCAGCGATGGGCAGTGCTGCGGGCAAGGCAGGGGGCAGCGGGAATGTACCGTTCCGTTTACAGAAAATGCTATTTTCAGAAAAAACAGCGCTTTGGTTTTGCTTCCATTCGCTTTGGCACTCTGGGCAAACGCTGGGGTTTATCTCCCCTCCCTGTACTCGGAAGAGAGCAGGAGGCTTTCAAGTAGCGTTTCAATTAAGATTTTAAACGGGAGAGATGCAAGTTAGATCAGAGCGGAGCCTGATCTCAGCAGCTCCCCTCCGCTCCCCGTTTGATATTCGGAAATGTCGTGGTTTGTGCTTCTGCGTCGTCGATGCTGCTGGCGAGCGATCGCATCCCTGTGAACATTACCTGGGGAGAGCTGAAGGGAAAAGCGCCCGTTTCCCGCCAGATGCCGCCCCCACCCACCCAAAAGGAGCCTCGGCGAGGGGGAGGGATGGCTCGAGAGCAGAAACTGGGCCGTGAAATTCATCATCTGGGTCTGAAATTAAATCGCTTTACAGTTATATATAACTTCTTAGGGTGAGCTCTCATCTGGTGATAATATATCTATAGTCTCTCTTTTTTTTAGCACTTACGGTTTGGGGGAAATGTGCCTTCTCGCGTGCGTACGGTACCTTGCAGGAGGGGCCGTTCGGTACCCGGGGCCACTTGGCACCATGAAAATACAAAGGATAAAGAACAGTAAACATCCAGAGCTCCATCTGATGCCTTTCCAACCCGCCCGCGCCTGTAAATATAGCAGCTGTACATAAATGTTTTCCCCTAGCAGAATTTATCATGTGGTCAGGGCTCGCAAGATCCAGACCCGGAGGCAAAAGTTGCTGTTTTCTTTGGAGTTCCTTCTTTATAGCCTTGCTTATCACGTTTCGGCGTGCTCGCTGCCGGCGTCGCCGGGGATCTGCAGGCAGAGAGGCCGCTGTAAATACACGCGGGTACAAGCACACCCACGCCTGGAATGCACACGGAGTTATCCAAACATCTCCGAGCCTCGTAAAGAGTCGTCTGCAGCTCAGTCTTTCATTTCTGCTTTGAGTGAAAACTCTCACCGTGCCTTATTTAAGGAGGGAAAGTTGCTTATGTCTGCTGTTTGCTTAGAGGGAATAACCATTTTAAAAAAGCAGCCAGCCAAAAAGCTCCAGGGGCCTGGTAGCTAATCAGTCTTACAGCGGCAAACGATGACCGCCGGTCAGTAAAATGTCATCGCCCGGGAGTAAAGCGTGAAGCCGGGCAGCAGGCTGTGCAGCGCCGAGCGCCGGCCTGGGGGGCGAGGGCTGTCCCTTCCCAAGGCGCAGCGGGGTACGTGCAGAGGGGCGTCGCTCTCGCAGCCCCTTTGCTGGGGAACCCTCCGCCGCCCACCGCGGGGGACCGGCACCCCCGGCACCCTTTCTGCTGGCCTCGGCGGGGGGGTCTGTAAGAACGGCAGCGGGGAAACCCCCTTTATGGGTCGGTCTGTCCTGGGGGGACGGTGGGAACAGGCTGTAGCTGCCTTACCTGGGGCTCTCTGCTCTGCAGATGATGTATCTCGGGGGAGAAGATGAATGTGCAGCGCGGTGCTCGGATAGGAATTAATCTGTGTGGCACCATTTATCTTGGGGGGGGGGGGATGATCTGAAAGCAGCGTTTAGCAGGAGCGCCGCGCGCCGGGGCTGCTTCCCCCGGGACGATATAAATACGCTGTGCGGGGCTTATCTGTTTTTGGGGGGGAACAGGTCACCCGGAGGGGCGATGCGGATGGGCCGGATTCTGCTTAGCGAAGCTGTCTCTCTGCAGGATGGCCGCTCTTTGGGGGGGTGCTATAAAGCATCCCCTCGGTCCGGCGCTGCGTAAATGGCACATGTTCGGTGATTGGGGTCTGCGTTTGCCCACGGCAGCTGCCTGTTCCCTCCCAGCCCAAGGAGGGCCTGAACTCGGATTTACGGGGCCAAGTCACGGAGCTGGGGGCTCTAATCTGAGCCCTGAACGAACGTCCCATGGGAATTTCCGTGGTGTCCCTCACGGGTAACCGAAGGACTCTGTGAAGACGCCTCCCCGATGCTCAGCCCCGGGCTGATGCAGCTGCTCAGTGGGGTTTGCTCTCCTCCGTGGCATCCCTTCTCCGTGAGGAGCATAGCAATGACCCCCGGGAGCGGAGGAGCGGGGATCAAAGGGCTCATCCGCCATCTCGGTTCCCCTAATGACTGCCGGGCGATGGGGACGGAGCGGGGAAGGGCTCAGCTCCTCTGCTTTCAACTGTGGCGCTGATGTGTCGGGTGATCCTCGTTCACCTTTTGGAGGCGAGATCCACTCTGCAGAAATAACACCAGAGCTAATTGCAGGTTTCACCGTGCGTTTTTGTTAGCAACAAAAGCACCTTCTTCCTGCAAAACGGAGAGGGAGTCTTCCCAAACACCCCCGCCAGAGACCACAAGGAATGGGTGAAAAGTCATCTCTATTCCTGTAAAACGCAAATAGCCACAGAGGTACGACATTGGCTATCATTGCAGGGATATTTGGGAGAAATCAGGTTTGCTCTGTGGTGCCAGCGCTGGCCTTCGTCGCGGCGTGGAGGAGCTGCTGGAGACGCCGGGGTGAGACCTGGCTGCCTGGGTCGCTCCCCCGACACCGCTTCACCTCCCGCTCTGACTCCCGTCCCTCCCTGGGGAATAACCGCCCGTTCGTCCTCCCGCCGCGGGTCTCTTCTGCCAGCGTGCTCCTTGCACAGCGGCTTCCTCGTTCTCCTTCTGTATTTAGAAGGTAACTGTGAAGCCTGTTTCTTTTCGGCTATAAGTGTCTTGGATGGAAGGTGACCAAGATGCTCCGGGTTGAAGCCTCTTCTAAGGACTCCTAAAAGCTGGACCCGTTTGACCTCACGGACACGCAGACGTCTCTACCTTTGCTGTCTCTCTTCTTACCATCTCTGCAGAAATATACAGTCAGGTTCATTTCTGGCACAGGAAAAATGAGGAGTATTGCAAAAATCAATGTTCAGCGGAGGACAGAAGTGACTGGAGGGCTGAGGGGGAGGATGCTGCTCCCGGTTTCTGAAGGGTTATTTTAGCCAGAAATAATGCTCTGCGGAAAGAGCAGCTCTTGCAAAGCCCACCTGATCCTCGTGACACTCGTGGCGTTTCAGAACTTAATTGCGGGAGCACATGAACCTCCGCAATGAAAACGGTTCTGGTCGTGACAATCGGTTCCCCCTTTACGCGCTGTAACGTCACAGCCTAAAGATTTGCTGCCGTCCGCTCTAACCCAGTGGGAAAATCCGGCGGGGATGCGTTTGCTGTGTGCTGTGGGTGCCTTGGCGAGAGCAGGCAGGAGGAGAAATGACCTACGCTCAGAGGGATCCCTCTTCCTTCAGGATGTCTTAAAGGATCGCTCCCTCTGGCATAAGGGTAACAGAAGGTAAATGGAGGGTACTCGCCAGGAGCCGGCCTGTGACGTTTTTATTTCACTCTGGAGGAAGGAAGAGCCGCTCTCGGACCCTTGACAGATGAGCACGTTATCAATCCCTTCCTCACAAGCGGGATCAAGAGCTGGAGTCTGCCGAGGGACGACTCCTCTGCTCGCTGGAAAGTCTCTTTTTCAGCCCTTTAAGAAAAAAAAAAAAAAAGACAACAGAAAGAAATTCTCTTCCTGTAGCGTTGGAAACAGGTTTGAAAACAAAGATGCCCTGAGTGGAGAGGATGGGAGTGCATCAGCAGGATGGAAAAAGCCTTTGAGCTTTGAAGGGGGAGACCTGGTCCTGGGCACAGGTTTGGCTCCATGAAAGCGGCTCCCGCGCTGGCCGAGCCCCCTGCGAGGGGCGGCAGGGGCTGGGGCAGCACCCCTCGAAACCCCCTCGCCAGCAGGAGAGGGCTCCGCAAGAGACCCTCCGCAAAGCCGGTCCTTTCAGTTATTTACTGGCAGCAATTAAAAGTCTCAATAACGGGAAAAACTAGTTTGAGTGTCTTTTGTCAGTGCTTTCACAGGGATTGATGGGGAAGGCCGGAGAAGTCCGTCCCTGGGCTGTGAACAAAGCCTTGTTCGGGCGCGGCGCGGCGCAGTGGCTCAGCCACTATTACAGAGTAATAATGGTCTCATTTGAATTTTATCTGCACGATATAAATTTAATAGTTTCACTGGAATGTGCTATTCACATTGTCATAACATAGGGATGTTTGGGAAGGCTTCAGAGGTGGTTTAATTAGCAAAGTTAGTTGGGAGGGCATTTTGCATTATCTTCCTCCTTTTCTTTCTGCTAATGCTCTATAATTTATGTCAGCCGAGAAGCACGTAAGCTTTGCTGCACATAATAAACAGAGGGGGTTCAAAGCCAGCGGTTAGCTTAGCTTCAAAGGACACGGGGAAGGGAGGTCGCCGGCAGGCAGTTTATTAGCTGTCATTTTCTGTACCGCCCTGCGAAAACAAATAAGTGGGAGGGGATCCATCCTCCGCAGCGCCGACGGCCCGCGGGTGCAGGCGGTGCGCGGCGCGTCCCGTCCCGCGGCGCTGAGCTGGGTGTCGCGGCCNAATGGTCTCATTTGAATTTTATCTGCACGATATAAATTTAATAGTTTCACTGGAATGTGCTATTCACATTGTCATAACATAGGGATGTTTGGGAAGGCTTCAGAGGTGGTTTAATTAGCAAAGTTAGTTGGGAGGGCATTTTGCATTATCTTCCTCCTTTTCTTTCTGCTAATGCTCTATAATTTATGTCAGCCGAGAAGCACGTAAGCTTTGCTGCACATAATAAACAGAGGGGGTTCAAAGCCAGCGGTTAGCTTAGCTTCAAAGGACACGGGGAAGGGAGGTCGCCGGCAGGCAGTTTATTAGCTGTCATTTTCTGTACCGCCCTGCGAAAACAAATAAATAAGCGGGAGGGGATCCGTCCTGCGCAGCGCCGACGGCCCGCGGGTGCAGGCGGTGCGCGGCGCGTCCCGTCCCGCGGCGCTGAGCTGGGTGTCGCGGCCGAGCAGACGGGGGTGCGGGCGGGGGCCGCGGAGGATGCTCGGAGGGGGCTCGCCGCGCCGAGCCGTGCCGTGATGGATTTCCAGGGGAAGGTCTCGAGCGCTTCCCCGGCAGCGGCAGCACCGTTAAGGGCCGTGCTCGTGTCCTCTGCGTGGCAAAACCCAGTTCTGCATTCCCACGGGAGTGGCGCGGCAGCTCTGCCTTCCGTCTGTCTTTCTGTCTCGCGTCCCAGGAACTCAGTGCGCCGGTAACTGTCTGGCGGAAAGCCCGGGGGAGCCGATGGGAACGTTTCCACTGACTTCAATCTGGCTTGGATCAGATCCAGGGGCGGGAGTGGGATTGAGACATCTGCTCGCTCCCTGGACAGCCCGCGTGATGGCCGTCACCGGTGGCACGCCGAGCCCGGCCCGTCGCTGTCGCTCCTGCTCACAGCCACCCCGGCTCCTGCGCTCCTGCAAGCGCCGCATCCCTCGGAGACGGCTAAAAGCCACGCCGTGGCCGTGCCGCAGGCAGTCCCCGTGTCTGCCTTGTTGAGGATGGACCTTCTTTGGAGCAGGGGTTGTTTCCAACAACTCCTAACATAAATAATAACAAGGGATGAAGTTTTTCTGCTGCAGTGGTGGGCAAAAAAAAAATAAATATTCAGATTCACTTTCCCACTCCTTTTCCTTCTTTCCCTGATTACAGTCCTGTCAAATTAGTACCGTGGCTCAGGCTTCAAGTGGTCAATTATGATCAGCAGCAGAACGCTGGAATCGGCCCTTAGCCCACGGGCTGCTTTGTCCTGCTGCGGGAAGTGGGCTGGGAAGACCCGGGTTGAGGACAAAGATGTCAAATCAGACAAGGCAGAGGGGGTAGGGAGGAGCGAGAACGGCAGGAGAGGGGACTGGGAGGTAGGGGACAGCCCGGCAGAGCCTGGTGGAGTCTTCTGCAGCGGGGTCCTGGGCGATGAGCGGTGCCGAGCAGAGGGGTCCCTGGCGGTCCCCTGGGGCGTCCGAGCTGCTCCGCTCCATCGAGCGAACAGAGCGGCTTTCTGTTCCCGGGCATCACGTTGGGCATCGCGGGTGCCGGGCTGGGCCGTTGGGCCAGCCTGAGCGAAAGCGGGACAGTGAAATCTTGCACTGAACTTGTGCCAAATACAATGGGTTCCGGTGGATTCGTTCGGGGAATGAAATAGGTGTGGATGGAAAGAGGAAAAAATATTCCCACCGAAGTGTTCCGGACTGTACCCCCCGCGGCTCCGCTGCCGTGGTTCGCGTGAGAGGCTCCCGTGGAGCCGCTCCTCCAGCGCGCGCCCTCCCCCCCTCGCAAATGGAAAAGTCTTTCGGGAGAATGCAAAGCTGAAATCTTTGTTTTTTTCAGTGCAATCGGGCTCCTGTTAGTAAAAGCGGAATTAGAAAAGGTTATTTTCTTAAGGAAAACGGTTCTGCTATCTGCGTGAACACGGGTGAGTCACACTTGCTGGAGGATGTGAGTTGACGAGTCCTCGCTGTCAGTCAGACCCGAAGCACATCACACACGGCAGACGCACGACCTCCCACCCCGTGCCAGCGCCGCCCCTTGTTCATGGCAAACTCTCACCCTTNAAAAAAAAAAAAAGCAGGTTCTGAAGGGCATATCTTAAAGATTGCAGAGAGACATTTAGTTATGTAGAAATAAAATATGAATTTTAATGTGAGGCATTAACATGAGCTCTTTTAGGAATAACTACAGGACTTCATGATGAACGTATTAGAGCACCGCTCCAGCACAGGTGCCTGCCAGTCTTCATAAATCAGCTCCAACAAGTTAATTCTTCATAAAGGAGGACGAATTTGAATCTCGGGGATGGATGAACGGGTACACCGGGAAAGGAGCAGCATACCTTAGAGCACTCGGGTCCTGGCAGGTGGGCAGAGCAGGGCACCACCGGACGACGCAGAAGCGAATAAGAGTTTTCGGGGACATTCTCTGAACCCCGGCAAAAAGCCGTCGGTCACAGGGGCAGCTCGTACCTCTTGCTCGTATCGCGACAGCTTCCAGCGGCACCTGGGCTGACTCGGTGCCTTTAGAGGTGTCAGGGCTGCTCCGCGCCCGCGAGGACGGCCAGCCCGCGGGAGGCAGGCTGGTGTCGGGTGGGAGGATGGGCCTGGGGTGACGCCGCTTCCCACCCGCTCCTTTGCTAATTTTCATCACGGCGCGCTTCTCGTCCTCCCCGGCGCGTGGGGATGCTTCTCGCGCGGAGCCTGTTTGAGAGGCAGCCGAGATGTTTCCCCTTGAACAGAGCTCGCTGCCAAGCCAGGCTGCTTTTTATTTGTTGTTGATTTTATTGATGTTATTGACTTTTTCATGGGGCACTTTGGGGACGTTTGCATGATAGCGTGTGCAGTCGCTACAAATTGCTTGATGTTACACAGTGTTTAACTCGCGCTCCGCACCGGCGAGAGAGACACATTTTTATTAAGAATCTGTTGTAGACATTGCTTTTGTTTTTATGGTAAAATATATAATGCAGTCATCACCACTGCCATCCCACTGTGGCTACCGGCTAAGGCGAAATAATGATGTGTCATATCAGTGCTTCCAAGACAGTAACGGAGGTATATAGCGCACGGATTCGTTGCAAAGAGCCTCCTGTGCTGTGTAACGGCGTCCCAACATATAGGCAACATATGGGGGACTCCACCGCGGGACAGCCGAGACACGGAAGCGGGGCTGCTGTTGCGTGGCTGTTCCCCGACTGAACTTCTGCAAGCGAGGCTTGAACCTTGCAGAAATCGTAATTACGGAATGGTAACTGCGAGGGGTGGAGGAGGTCAGAGGCGCCTCCGTGTTTTGGAGTTCCCACACAGAGCGGCTGACGCAGCGTCGCGGTCTCCGCAGCCGCTCTCCCCTCGCTGGCCCGGCCGCGGCGAGGCGGGCTGGGCATCCACCGGCGCCCGGCCGCCGCTGCGCCGCGGTGACGTCTGGCCACCGGAAGGATGGTGGACTCAGAGGAGGCTTCGCCTGGAGGAGAGGGGGAACAAGGTGCGGGTCGCTCCGGTTGCAGCATCTCCCCGAGGCGTTTCCTTGCGTCCCTGCTGCCCCCACCCTCTGCCGTTCCCTTCTCCGGCGCAGCCGGGAGCGCAGCGTTAAGGGTTCTGACCAGAGGTTTTGTAGATTGAGCTCTGGAAATGCGATGTTAACACAGCGACACACACACAAACACCGTTAATATTTCAATAGGTGGGTGAGGACAGGGACAACGTGCTTTCTTTTTTTCCCCTCCTCGTAAATAAAACAGGATCACTTGTTTTCTATTCCGAGACTCGCCGCCTGCCCGAGACAGTAATATTTTAAAGTTGATTGGATCTTAAAATTGTAAGAGGTCCCCGGTGGCCCGACTTTAGCTGGCATTATCAGCTCAGCCATTGTCTTACGAAGCAATCTCCTCTTGAACCATCCTGTGCTCCCTCATCCTTTAAACACGCGCAGCCCGGGAGCGGCTCGGTTCTCCCCGGCGAAGGCTGTATGGCGATGGTGAGGAATGAAGATGAATATCATCGCGCCTGTGACCTTGGCAGCAGCCAACCTTGTCCTTGGGGCTCGGAGCACCTCCGAAGGTTTCTGTTTGCTTTTCTTTATTCACCGGGGACGGGTTGACAGTGCCATTCTTCAGGCTGAAAAACGCTTCCGAGGGAAAGCGATGGAGGAGTGTGACGGAGCGGGTGAAGTGATGGAGCGCGCGTGGGGCAGGCTGGACGGTGCAGAGGGGGTGCCGGCAGCCGGCGTGCCCTGGCACTCCTGCACAGCCGCGTGTCGCGGGGAAGCGCCCGCGCTGAGGCCAATCGCCCAGCGAGGACCACGAGGTCCCGCAGCGCTCGGCAGCATCACACCCATCTTGGCGTGTCCCCCCTGCGATTCGGTGGGGTTTGCGCGGTGCAGTTTTAAGGGTAGTTTTCCGAAAGCGGGGATCAACACCTCTGGAAAAGTCTGGACTCTGTGTTGAGAAACGACAGGGAAAAGGGAAGACCATGGGCGAGCGTGCCGTGGGGACTGGCTAAGGGAGCGCTTGCCTTCTCCGCGGCTACCCAGAGGAGAGGGCGGTTCTGACAGCAGATGCCTCTTGAGCGGAATAGGGAGAGGCAAAATTGTACGTAGTGGTTAGAAATGGAAGTCGGACAAATTCAGGCGAGAAATATGGGACAAATTCTTAGCAGCACGGTCATAAAGCGTGAGAACGGTTTACCTAGGGATGGCAGCACAGCTTCTTGAAGTCTTTAAATCAACACCAGATGCCCACGCGATCTCCAGGCGGAGAGCACACGAGCGTATTTTCTGAAGTCTGCCTTCCTTTTTGCATTGTTAGCCCTGCTCTTAATTAGTTGGGGTGTTTTTAAATTAAAAATCCTACCAGTTGATTGGCCTTCGCAGTCAATTTTCCCTTTGGTTTTCATCTGAGCCCCGTGAAACCAGGATTGTGTGGCTGCAGTTTTTATTCCCGGCTTAAATAATTCTTCCAAAATACTCTCTTGCAAAAAACGAGACCGATACTTATGTGTCTGTGGTATCTAGGAGACTGGCAGAAATTGTGCTCTGCGTGATTATCCAAAGCAGTTGTCATGTTATTCTCATCGCTAATGGTATATAATTATGTATTAAGGCTCTCTCCAGGTAGAGCGTCTCGGGGCAATTAGAGCACACAGCAGAGGACACGACGAAGACCCCAGGCCAAGTGACTCTGTCCCTCTGGAAAGGGGAATAATTGTCCCAAAACATATTGTCTGCATTTTTGCTGCCTGACATTAAAGCAGATCCATTAGAGAGCACTGACTTTCTAGAAAGATCTCATCTCTTTGTATCTGAAAGCTCTTCAGCTCTTCCAGCTCTGCCATTGCCACGGAGAGCCGGCTGGAAGAGCCCGCGCCGGCGCGGAAAATTTCAGCTGCGTTTGCATCGTTGTGCTGGGAATCCCCGGCGGGGTCGGACCCCCCAGCTGGCCCCGCTTTGCCGATGGGTAACGGAGCCGTGCAGAGCGTTGGGGATGGTGGTGTGGCGGTGCAGGGCAGCATCCTTCCCCCTGCCCCCTCCCAGGGGAGCTCCGGGGAGCCCTGCGGTGCCTCCGGCGCCCGGGCAGCCCGTCCTCTGCAGAGGCTCACAGACCGAAAATATCGCCCAGAACTGCGCTGCTGCCTTGGGTACGGAGCCGANGCCACCCTGCCTGCGCCGGCAGGCGCGTGTGACAGCGTCGGGAACCAAGCGCCTTGTTCTCCATCCGTATCGGAAGGAGTTTTATTCCGACTGAAGGGAGCAATGCGAACGGGCGCCGCGAAAAGTTTCTCTGAACCGAGAGAGGTTCGCTTCAAAGGGGCCTATTAAGAGGTTTTGCTTTAATTATGGTGAAGAAAGGGCCACATAACCTAATCAGCGTATGCACACAAATGTAGAGAGATATACGCACACACGCACCCATCCCCTGACACACGCAGAGCGCAAGAGCCCTGCAGAGAACGAGGCACATCCCCGCGGTGCCGCGGCCCGGGCAGTTCACAGACGAGACTTCTGCACTGGAGTCACACTGCTGCCAACGCGGTTTTATTTTTAACTTGGCTATCTGGAGGGAAAGAGGAAGGAATATTTTGCGGTGGAAGAAGTAGATGAGGACCCTGGAGATCTCGGCTCAGTTCTTGGCTCCGCTGCAAATTCCCCATGCGACCTTAAGCAGGTCACTTCATCTCTCCGCGCTTCATTTCCCTTCTGCAAAGTTTGGAGAGCGCAATCCTCCCTCCGGTCTTGTCTGCCTGGGTCGGGAGCACACGATTATATTATTTTATTTTATTCCAGGGCCGCGCACAGAGTTGGCGCGGTGCAGGAGAGGAGTGGTGGTCAGGGGGAGGTGGAGGTTGTGGGGCAACTCCTCCGGTCGCTCCTTCCCCGAGGCTGCGCGTTTATTTCGTAACACATAGAGGAAATATTTTCTTTTGAAGTCAGTAAAACATCACACCGGGTTAAAGCAGGTGTGGAACGACTGTACTGCTTGCAGCCTGATGCGCACAGACCACCTCTTGTGTTGTTCCTTTTCCTTTTTCTGTCGGTCTGTCTGTCCGCTCTGCAAACCATGTTAGAGAAAAGCGAGAGCCATAGCCGTGTCCCACACAGCCGCACGCGCGTGACGGTGACAGACGTGTGCGGGGGGGGCTTTACCCCGAGGCGTGCTGCGNACGACAGGGAAAAGGGAAGACCATGGGCGAGCGTGCCGTGGGGACTGGCTAAGGGAGCGCTTGCCTTCTCCGCGGCTACCCAGAGGAGAGGGCGGTTCTGACAGCAGATGCCTCTTGAGCGGAATAGGGAGAGGCAAAATTGTACGTAGTGGTTAGAAATGGAAGTCGGACAAATTCAGGCGAGAAATATGGGACAAATTCTTAGCAGCACGGTCATAAAGCGTGAGAACGGTTTACCTAGGGATGGCAGCACAGCTTCTTGAAGTCTTTAAATCAACACCAGATGCCCACGCGATCTCCAGGCGGAGAGCACACGAGCGTATTTTCTGAAGGCTGCCTTCCTTTTTGCATTGTTAGCCCTGCTCTTAATTAGTTGGGGTGTTTTTAAATTAAAAATCCTACCAGTTGATTGGCCTTCGCAGTCAATTTTCCCTTTGGTTTTCATCTGAGCCCCGTGAAACCAGGATTGTGTGGCTGCAGTTTTTATTCCCGGCTTAAATAATTCTTCCAAAATACTCTCTTGCAAAAAACGAGACCGATACTTATGTGTCTGTGGTATCTAGGAGACTGGCAGAAATTGTGCTCTGCGTGATTATCCAAAGCAGTTGTCATGTTATTCTCATCGCTAATGGTATATAATTATGTATTAAGGCTCTCTCCAGGTAGAGCGTCTCGGGGCAATTAGAGCACACAGCAGAGGACACGACGAAGACCCCAGGCCAAGTGACTCTGTCCCTCTGGAAAGGGGAATAATTGTCCCAAAACATATTGTCTGCATTTTTGCTGCCTGACATTAAAGCAGATCCATTAGAGAGCACTGACTTTCTAGAAAGATCTCATCCGAGATTATCTGAAAGCTCTTCAGCTCTTCCAGCTCTGCCATTGCCACGGAGAGCCGGCTGGAAGAGCCCGCGCCGGCGCGGAAAATTTCAGCTGCGTTTGCATCGTTGTGCTGGGAATCCCCGGCGGGGTCGGACCCCCCGGCCGGCCCCGCTTTGCCGATGGGTAACGGAGCCGTGCAGAGCGTTGGGGATGGTGGTGTGGCGGTGCAGGGCAGCATCCTTCCCCCTGCCCCCTCCCAGGGGAGCTCCGGGGAGCCCTGCGGTGCCTCCGGCGCCCGGGCAGCCCGTCCTCTGCAGAGGCTCACAGACCGAAAATATCGCCCAGAACTGCGCTGCTGCCTTGGGTACGGAGCCGAGGTGGGGGAGCGACAACACCAAACATGTGACGCCCATCGCACGGGGACCAGGGAGGGGGGATGCCTGCCTTCCCCGCTGCCACGTGCCACGAGTCCAAGGCTCGTGCTGACACCCCGGCTGCAGCCAGGGCTTCTCTCTCCTCCTCCCCCTCGCAACCAAGGAACAAAACAGCCCACGTTGCTGCAGGAGATTCTCGTTCAGTTTTGGAACAAGGGGATCATCCCTGGAAAGATAACGTGTACCTTTAGTACCTCTCTTTGACCGCAGGAGCTGCACCTTCTGAAAATAACTGCCCAAGGGAAGGGGTGGGCTCTGAGCAGTGTTTCCCCCCCGGCTCCGTCGCCATGCTCCCGAAAACCCGCTGCTTTTCTTCCCTCTCGCCGCTCTGCAGCTCCCTGTATTTGGGAGACACCACAAGACCAACCGCAGCAACAGCAGCGATGCCATCGCCATCGGGGCGGCTGCAGCGCAGCAGGACGGGTTCGGGGGTGGTTGAGGGGCCGCGATCGGAAGCGGCGGTTCCGGCATCGAACCTCGTGCGGGGGAAAGGCGGGGGTGTTTGCAGATACACCTTGCGGCTAAAACCTTACAGCCTGTGCCCCCCACCCTGGTTAAAAAGGCAGCTCCCGCTCCAGAGGCGGTAGCGGGTAGAGGAGAGAAAACAGAAGGATGCAACAGGTTGGGGAACGCGGGGGGACGAGAGCGGGTGTGAGCGGGCGGAGGCAGCAGCAGGCGAGGACGGGGAGCCTTCCCGCGGCTCTTCTCCAGCCCCGGGGGCTGCTGGGGCTGCCTGCGGGTACCGGTGCGGATGGGTCCCCTCCAAAACAGGGGTTTGACTCCCACCCCGCAAACGCCCTGGTGTCCGGGAGAGCCCATCTGCACGGAGAGCCGGCCCCGCCGCGGCCCGGGGGGCACAGCCGGATCCCAGAGCCCCCCGGGAGGGATTCGTGTGCGAGGAGCAACTCAGCCCGCGGCACACGTAGCACACACCTACCCGTGCGCCTCGGAGAGCGCTTAATTGGGCCCACAGCAATCACGGCTGATTGTTTCCCCAGCAAACGATGTCAGCGTGAAGCTGCGACTCGCCGCCAGCCATCCCCAAAGGGAGCTCCTGTCCGGCTCGCGCGGCGCCCATCACAGCCGGCAATCAAAGCCTGCATCGCTTTATTCTCCCCCCCGAGTCGCGAGGAGGCTGGTGGCGGGAGGCCACCCTGCCTGCGCCGGCAGGCGCGTGTGACAGCGTCGGGAACCAAGCGCCTTGTTCTCCATCCGTATCGGAAGGAGTTTTATTCCGACTGAAGGGAGCAATGCGAACGGGCGCCGCGAAAAGTTTCTCTGAACCGAGAGAGGTTCGCTTCAAAGGGGCCTATTAAGAGGTTTTGCTTTAATTATGGTGAAGAAAGGGCCACATAACCTAATCAGCGTATGCACACAAATGTAGAGAGATATACGCACACACGCACCCATCCCCTGACACACGCAGAGCGCAAGAGCCCTGCAGAGAACGAGGCACATCCCCGCGGTGCCGCGGCCCGGGCAGTTCACAGACGAGACTTCTGCACTGGAGTCACACTGCTGCCAACGCGGTTTTATTTTTAACTTGGCTATCTGGAGGGAAAGAGGAAGGAATATTTTGCGGTGGAAGAAGTAGATGAGGACCCTGGAGATCTCGGCTCAGTTCTTGGCTCCGCTGCAAATTCCCCATGCGACCTTAAGCAGGTCACTTCATCTCTCCGCGCTTCATTTCCCTTCTGCAAAGTTTGGAGAGCGCAATCCTCCCTCCGGTCTTGTCTGCCTGGGTCGGGAGCACACGATTATATTATTTTATTTTATTCCAGGGCCGCGCACAGAGTTGGCGCGGTGCAGGAGAGGAGTGGTGGTCAGGGGGAGGTGGAGGTTGTGGGGCAACTCCTCCGGTCGCTCCTTCCCCGAGGCTGCGCGTTTATTTCGTAACACATAGAGGAAATATTTTCTTTTGAAGTCAGTAAAACATCACACCGGGTTAAAGCAGGTGTGGAACGACTGTACTGCTTGCAGCCTGATGCGCACAGACCACCTCTTGTGTTGTTCCTTTTCCTTTTTCTGTCGGTCTGTCTGTCCGCTCTGCAAACCATGTTAGAGAAAAGCGAGAGCCATAGCCGTGTCCCACACAGCCGCACGCGCGTGACGGTGACAGACGTGTGCGGGGGGGGCTTTACCCCGAGGCGTGCTGCGGGCAGCCCCAGGGAGGGAGCACAGCCCTGCGGGGGGCTCCGGAGGGACCCCCGGGGTGCGACGCGCTCGGGAGCCGCCGGATTCGCCTCCTCGACCTGCTCTCGGGTCGTTTGGGAGAACATCTGCAACCGGTGAACTTCTTCCCATGGTGGAGTTGCTGATTGAGGAGGAGGATTGGGGTGGGGGGAAGTGTTTGTTTTTCCAGCGGTATGACTTTATCAAGCAAAGCTGGCGTCTGTGACGCGATGCACTCCCAACGCCAGGCGGTGAGGAGCACCCCTCACCCTGCGGCGAGGGCCGGGGACCGCTCTGCAGCAGCAGCATCGGTCCCGTCGCGTCCCAGTCGCGTTTTGGGGGGGGGAACACGAGCTGTCTTTGAAGAGAAAAGTGGGGAAAGGACGGGGCGTGTGGCGGGGCTCGGGGCCGCGTCTCTCCGCCGGTCTCGGAGCTCCCCCGCCGGCGGGGCGCCCGCAACTGCAGCCGCTGCGGGGCCGAGGGGGATCGGGAGGAACCGGGGGGGTCCCGGCGGTGCCCGGTCCCAGCCCAGGTTCTGCTGGGGTCGGTGGCTCCTTCGCCTCAGCCTCGCCTTTCTTCACTCCCCTTCGCTGAATTGCTTCCCGGCATCGCCGCCGCGCGCGGTCCCCGCTCCCGAGCATCCTCATCCCCAGGGGACACCCCCGCACTGCAAGAGCGGGGCCCGGGGGGTCACCCCCAGTGTGGGGCTTCCCCCCAGACCGCCCGGGAAAGGGGATTTCCATGGTGAACAGCACGAGACGTATCTTAGGGCAGCAAAAGGGTTTTCACCTGGATTATTTGGTAGTTCTCCCCACCCTTCAGAGTAACCTTCCCTTGGCGCAGGGGGGTAATTGGGGGCCGCTGAGGTCACCAGCTAATTGTTTTCTTTCTCAAAATGCTTTCTGCGTTAGGCTCCGTCACACCCGTTATCGCGACTGGCTGATCACGCGCAGTCCTTCCCTTTCCCCACTGGTGCCCTGCGCATCTCTGGCTGAGGGTCACCTCTCCCTCCCCACCCCACTCGGCGTCCGACGGACAGTCGGTGCCCCACACGTAGCGCCGAGCCCGCTGCTCCTGCCCCCTTCGGCACAACGGGTAAAACGTTGCTCCAGCACCCGGCAATTTACAGCCATTTGGTTCTCACCCATCCCACGGGCGGCAGCGGGGAGAGGCAGCCCAGCCCGCCGTAAGCCACGGGTCTCTTACGCCGGACCGAGCCTCCATCCCCATCCCTGCGGAAGCTCTTCCTCACCACAACCCACGTTTTGCCCTTTTCCTCTCTTTTTCCTCTGCCCGCGCTTTTCTGCTGTCTCGTGGGCCGCAAGGACGGCCCCTGGGAGGGCTGGGGTGGCCCGTCGTCACCGGGGCCCCGGCGGCTGAAGCGGCACACAAGTTTCTGACAAGTTGTGTTTTATCGAGTACACACGGGATAATTTTGCGCGTCCTTGTTTTGTCATTTAGAGCACTTAAAGTGTCACGGAGATTTCACTATCCTAAAAGCTTATCTGTCAGCATCCGTGAGTTATTCCAGTAAAAGGGTATCATCAACAGCGGCAGGAGGAAAAAAAAAAAAGTTGTTTTTTTTTTTAAAAAAAAAAAAGCAGGCCTGAAGGTTTTCTATTCCAGGCTGTCTGCAGCCAACCTTGAGCCCGTGCAGCTGCGCCGTCATCTCCCACGGCTCGTGGGCAGCGCTGGCAGCAGTGCCGGGGCTGCGCTCCCCGCAGCATCCCCGCCACCTCCAAGCAGCCGTCCAGCTCTGCCAAAATGGGCTTGGGAGTGGGGGGGGTGGGGGGTTAGCCCAGGTCTTTGCCACTTCTTTGCCTTAATAAGGTCAGCGGCGTGCCCATGCTGCGGGCTGCAGCTCTTTCGGACCGTTGCGGTGGAGCCGGTGGCTGTGCTGAGAAGCAGCAGGGAAAGGGCACGGTGATTTCTCTGGGAAAAGTGGGAATTGAGGTGGGCCGCCCTGAAACCAAGTGAAAATGGGAAATTCAAAGGTCCAGTACTCTCTTCCTTTGCTTCGGTGTAGCATGAGCTAATGTTTTTTCCTGATTTCCATGGTTTGCAGCCAATAGCACAGCATGGAAGGACGAACAGAGTGAGAGGTGCGGGGAAGTGCAGACACAAGAGGGGGATGGATGGAGGGGAGGAGCAATAGATGGAGGGATGGATAACCAGTTGTGCTCTCTGCCGTTGCTGGAAGCTCGACCACCTCATGTCTGGAAAGGGGCTTCCCCACAGAAAAGCCTCCAGCCCGGCGGTGCTGGGAGCTGCAGGGACTCTTGCTCCAAACGGCGAACCAGAAAACAAACTTGCCTGCTGCAGTAAACAGGTTTTAATGTGCTGTTAGCTATCTTTATATGGCTTTCTGTCCAAGGAGGTGGATTTACATAGGCATTAAACGGCTTTCCCCCCGGTACAGATCGCCGCGCCTGTATTTCATTTACTTTGGAAACCCAGTGGCAGACTGGATCATAAAAAAAATGTTGTATAAACATGCATAAAATATTTGTTCCAAGTGCAGAAGCAAATAAAAGAGTTGATGAGATGGATTGGGAGCCCAGGGGCACATCGAGCACGGGGGATCGGAGGGAAATCACACAAGCGCTATTTGCGGCGTGTAGTCAAAATGAAAACATTTTCTCTTCCCATCTGATGAGGGCTCCTGCCGCTCCCCCGTGCTCCGAGGGCTTTGGCCGCCCGGCGTACACCGAACTGCGTCCTTCCCGCTGCCACGAGAGCTTCGAGAGGCGGCGGGGGGCTCTTCTCTCGGCACGTGCGTTGCGACGGGAGCAGTACCGCTTTTGGAGGGAGTGGGTCCCCTCCCCGTGGGGCGCAGCCAGGCTGCCCTGGGGCACGCTGGAGGGGCTTTTCCCCCTGTGGCTTCGCCGTAGAGTAACGAGGAGGCAGGGAAAGACCGTGGCTGACAGTCGGCGGGGGCTTCCCGGTGCGGCTGCACCTCTGCCCCATGGCCGTACGGAGAAAGCCGCGGAGGACGACACTCCATCCCGGCGCCCGACGGTGCTCCGAGGTGGTTGTGCGGGAGAAGCGCGAGGATGCTGGCGGGGAAGCGGACGGACGGAGAGCTGGTGTGGGACGTTTCAGTGGGATCACTGCAGCTCCGAGCTGCGCTGAAAACCTCCCGCAGGATCTGGAGCGAGCCGACAACCGTTCCGCTTTTGTGGGGAGGGTTTTTCTGCCAGATATAAATAATTAGAGCTTGATCGAGCGTGGGGGAAAAATGTTGACTTATCGCTGGAAAAGGGAAGCACAAAATATTTCCAAACAAAGCGGGTTATTTATCGGTAAACCTCCTCCGCTGGGGCGGGCTGCGGGCGCCGGGAATTGCGCAGCTCGAGGGGCCGCCTGTGCCATGCCCTTCGCGGGAAGGGCCCGGGGTCTCTGCTGCTTCTTTTGGGGGCATCAGGGTTATTTTCTCTGTTCTAACCGTGGGATAATGCTTCTGCTGCACCTTTCGGTGCTGCCGAGGGCGGGTGTTTCCGACCGGAGCAATTGCTCATTCAGGGCCAGAACGGCTTCGGAACCCGGACGGAATAAGCGATGCAGTTTTTTACCTTGCTTTAGAATTGTATCAGTAATCCGTGGTTACATTATTAATGTAGTATTAAAAGGACTCGAGGCCTCTCAGCAAATTCCTATTTCAAATAAATAATTACTGGAGCCAAGATAATTTATTAAATTAAATTGAAAAGCCCAGGCACGCTCTATGTTTGCCTTCAAGTAATTTTTTTATTTTTTTTTTAACCACCACGTCCAAAAATGCAGTGTTATTCACATCGCCGGACCCAGAGGCTGCAGGTGGGCTGGCATGCCGACGCGGCAGCGGGCAGTTTCGGCAGGACCCGTGGCCCGCAGCCTGGGTACCACGCTGCCGGGTGAGCTCCCAGCTCTGCCTTTCGCGCCTCCAGGCAAGGAGGTAGACGTACTTCTCTGCAATATTGATCGAGCTTTTGGGGCATCGCGTGCAGAAATGGCGACTCGTGTAATTCCCCCTGGAGAAGGGGACGGTGCGAGGCCGCGGGAGGGTCCGCACCCTTCACCCCCCACAGCCTCCGCACGACGTGTGCGGGAGAGAGCTTCATCCCAGCGCCAAAGTAACGCCTGCTTTGGGGGGCTTTATCTGCGCTTTGCCAAGACGCGTGACAAATTTGTACTAAATCAGAACCTCAAAAGATGCCAGCGCATAAAAACAGGAAAGCTATTGCATAATACAGGAAAATGAGATAAAAATCCTTCATACGGCACACTTACTTCAGAAGCAAGAATAAACAATATTTAAAAATGTATAAACACAGATGGCATATTTTCCTTTAAAAAATGTTTCGAGAAAAATAAAAGCCTCTTAAAAAGGAATAAAATATGAAAAGGAGGAGAAGTAGGTCAGAAAGAAGGAGTCAAAGGAAGGGGGGGGGAAACTCGCAAAACTGAAATCAAAGATAAAGCCGATTCCGCCGGCGCGTGGCCGTGGCGCGGGTCCAGGCAGCGTTGCGAGCATCTGCCGGGGCGATGGTGAACCGCGCGTCCTCGGGCCTCATCCAGCTCCGTCGCAGGGTGCCGGCGGGCGATGCCCCTTGGGCAGGCTGGCTGCGGCGCTGGCTGCGGCGAGCGGCCCCGTGCAGCGCTCCGGGGCGAGGAGGGCCGGCGGCCGCCTCTCCGCGTGGGCAAAGCGGAGGGTGGAGATGCCCCCGTGAACCGCCCTGCCCGACGGGGCCCGAGCCCGCCCGCGGGTGCCAGCGCACAGCGAATAAAGGGACCACATTTACATCGCCTCCTTACCCAGGGATCGGCGACCAAGCAGGGAGATGTTTGAAAGACTCCTTTATTTGCACCATTAACCGTTTTAACGGCCTCTCTCCAATAACAACCGTTCCCACCATCAGTAGTGTTCAAGTAATAAGAGTGAGTGAGTGAGAAGCTGTGGATGGTCACTGTTATTAATACCCATAATAAGAACGAACCGAGGAGAGACACCCCCCATGTTTGACACCCTTTTGGCGTGCGGATGGGGAGCTCTCCTCTCTGGCACATCTCACGGGGTCCGGGCGGCCAAGAGGTGAGACACCGGCTGGGAAGGGACGGCGTGAAAAGCATCGCAGGGCCGAGCCCGTACCTGCAGCGCACACAGGTGCCCCCCAGCCGGCCCTGCGGGGAGCGAGGGGCGCTTTCGGGCTGGTTCTGTCCTCTTTGTTTTCTGCTCGTACCGTGCAGCCTGGGTGAAGGGTGTGCAGTAACCTGGTAACCGGCCGGGTCCTGGTGTGAAACACCGCTCTGGGTGAGAGCGAGCGCCGTCGATTGTGGTTGTCAGAGGACTTTCATGCTGTTTGTTGAAGGTGGTTTATTTGTGAACGGTGTCTCTGGGTTGTCGCGGGCGGCAGCAGCCGCCCCTCCGAGCTGCTGCGGTGCTGGGCATCAGGAGAGAGCTTTCTCTTTTCTGGGAATCGGCATTCGCTGGGGCTGGCTGGCTCCGGGAGACGGATTGGGGTCCCGGTAGGAAACACGGCAGAAATAGTTGGGGGTTTTTGGGGGGAGAAGGGGGGTTATGAGTTGAGCAAATAAGTTGGTGGAGGAAAAAGCAGGGAAAGGAAAACTCAGGCAAATCATCAACTGTCTAGCATTGGAAAAGTGAAAAGCACAGCTCTTTAGTCCCCTGATGTTCACTCTATGTTGAGGATTTTCAGTCTAATCCACGCTGGCACTTGTTTCCACGTACGGATAAGCCCCTCGCCTGCCCTCGGTCCCCCCCTCCTCCTCGTGTCCCGGGAAGGGGTGCTGTGCAGGATGCTCCCGCGGCCACCGGCATTTCTGGCACAGGGACTTGCCCAGCAGCACCCGTTTTTGGGGGGCTGGGGCTGGTGGAGCCCCTGCGGTGGCTCAGGGGGGCTTTTGGGAGCAGGTCCACACCTTGGACCGCGATGGAGAGCGCCTGGCCTGGGAGAACTGCAGACGAGCAAGGGCCACGTTAACGTGAAGGAGTCCAGAATAGGCATCGGTGGGGAATCAGTAAACAGCCGTATTTAACTAAAACACGGGGTACGTCTCGGCGGCAGTCCGACGGTTTTGCCACGTGCACGGGAGATATCGGTGTTGTCACAAGTAGGTCTGCAGCGTATGAAAGGGCATTTTTATATCCAGATGGCTCAAGACATCATCTTATAAAAGGCCAATATGTAAAACAAACGCAGCTTACGCAGTGCCAGCAGAAAAGCAGCAGGTTTTCCTCCTGCGCGGGAAGGCAGGCGCCATAATCTTTCCCCCGCGTGCTGTCGGGGCACAGTCGCGCGTCAGTGCGTACTGTGGCGCGAGGGCGCGTGGCAGCAGGGCAACAGAGGCCCCTCCGAAAAACGGCTCCCCAAAAGCAGCGCCGCTTTCTGTCCCCCGGGCCTTGAGCTAAAACTTGTTCCGTTTACAAGGTGTGGGATGTTGTTTTTCTGGCTGGACCCACAGGCTGTCTCTAGGATTTACACGGCTCGCGTGCCTGTCGCTGGGGATCGCCCAGTTAGCGTTTAGCTGGCGGCTTTGGTGGTGTGAGGGGCTGCGCTGATGTCGGTAACAGGAGGAAAAGCCTGTTTGTGCCCCACCAGGGATGGGGCGCATCCTGTACCGCACCTCCAGAGCCTCTCATCACGCGCGCAGTAACGCATCAAAAACTTTCCAAAGGCAAATCTTTGTTGTTCTAACACCCCAGGAGCCGAGGGGCTGGCTGCATCTCTTGCATCGCCGACTCTTTCTGGTTTTGATGAATCGATGTAGAACGGGTGACTTGTTTTCTGACGTGGCCAAGTAAACGCTGCAAGATGCATTTATTTGGAAAGCAAATTGGTTCTGCGGGTGCGCTCGCGCTGCCCGCGGCTGCGACGCGCCGTGCCGGGGGTGCTCCCCCCCGTCAATCAGAGCGTGAACCCGCTGCCACCGGCTCCATCCAAAAACACCGAACACGCAAAAAGGTTCAACGAGCACGTAAATACTCCCATTAAATCGACGTGACTCCTCGTGCGCTTCCGGGAAAGGTTGTACAGGGTTTTGAGAGCTTTTAGCCTATTCATTCACGCTGCCGAGGGAGCCAGGGAAATAAATGGAGTTGAAAAGGGGAAAATAAGGAAATTTTGGGGTAGGGGGATGTGTCCAATGTCATTTGCCAATGAACAATAAAAAAGCACGTCCATCCACATCTTGGCCTTCCCTCTTTTGTCATAACCTTTCCTCAGAAATGAGGGGAAAGGTAGCGCTGCGAGGGTGCCCCCATTCCTCCCCTTGTAGTCATGCATCACCTCTGTCTTCAGCTGCTGCCTTTATGCGATTAAAGGAAGGTGCCCCTCACGAACTGCCGAGCTGGCAGGGACAGCCCCAGCCGTCGCTGCTGTTCTAGGCAGCACTTCAGACCCTTCCCCACTGATATTTTCATTAGCAAAGAGCTCAATGTTTGCAAAGCGCTGCACTACCTTCTCCTTAGCAGCCGCTCCGCTGCAGCGATTACGAGCGCAGCAAACGCCGGGCACGCGCAGACACAGAACCGTTCCGTTACTGCTGGTTTTCTCCAACAAGCAGGAATACGTTTCATTTTTTCAGTCTTACCGCCCGCGCTGTTGATTTCTGGGACATCACTGCTGTCCCTGCTACGCGTGTTTACCTGCGCTCTGACTGGAGCGCGCCTGGGAACTGCAGACAGCTCTGCGGCTGGAATTACCGAGACAAAGGACGGCGGTGCCTCGACGCCAGCGCCCGACACTTAGTGACGTGCAACTAACCCCAGCCCGTTTCCAAACGGAGGTGGTGCACGAAAGGAATTCCTTGGTAAAAGCCCACACGTGCAACAGGCACACGTACCATTACTACATAACAAGAATAACTTCCCAGAGCGTTTTCCTTCGCAAACCTACGAGAGGCTGCTTCAGCCAGCAGCTTACGGCGAGCACAAAAGAAAGGCTGTATGGAAACGCCATCTTTCAACAGAACTGTTTTTATTGTGTAGTGAAAGACTGCATCTAAAACCAGAGGAAGAGGAGTATCAAACAGCGTGTTTTACCTAGGACGTATAAAGATGCTGCTGAGGCTGGAGCGTGTCGATTCCTTGCTCACGCAGAAAGGAAGCCGTAACGCAGCCTTCCATCTGCATTGTAACAGCTGTTAAGAAAGAAGGTAACTGAAGGGGGCAGCTTCTCGGGAGACTGGCAAACAGAAAAGAACC
>VUYV01000284.1:471167-481518 GCA_008711295.1 Anarhynchus alexandrinus | reverse complement strand
GAGCCAGGCCAGCGCGGCTGCCGCCCAGCATCGCCGCCAGGCCGCAAAGCGCCGCCGCGGAACTACAACTCCCGGCAGCCCCCGCGGCGGCGGGCCCAGGGCGGGCGGCGGGCGCGGGGGCCGCTGGGAGATGTAGTCCCGGGGGAGCCGCAGCCTCCCCGGGAGCGGCTCCGGGAGCGGCCGGGGCCTCTCCCCACCCCGGGCGGCACCGCACAGAGGCGGGGGTGCCCCGGCCCCCTTACACGGGGGCGGATTCCCTCCCCCAGGCCGGAATGAGGACGGTTTACCCGCGGGTTTTTTTCCAGGGAGACGTTTAATGCTCTTCCCGAGAGAAGGAATATTCAAACATCCCGTATCAAAACCGCTGCACGAGAGTTCGGATGCCAGAAAGCATCCGTCCCACCTCGGCTCCATCTAAAAGGGTGGACCCCCGCACCCGACACGCCGCTGGCCCCGTCCTCCCACTCCAAAACCAGAAACACGCTCGTCTCTATGAGCCAAGTAAACGGCGGCCACCTTCCGAAACCGGGACACGTTTTCTCTTGCCCCGCGAAAAGCCCTGAAGTGCAGAGTTAACACGTTTAAAATTAAGACG
The DNA here is from genome assembly GCA_008711295.1 of Anarhynchus alexandrinus. Classification (NCBI taxonomy): domain Eukaryota; kingdom Metazoa; phylum Chordata; class Aves; order Charadriiformes; family Charadriidae; genus Anarhynchus; species Anarhynchus alexandrinus. The sequence goes on along the minus strand of VUYV01000284.1, from coordinate 480,923 downwards.
CTAGTTTGGGGGGATTATGCTAGTTTTACAAACGTTAAAAGGTAACTTTGAGGGGTTGAGGGTGTTTTGTTTTTTTTTAAAGACATACTCGGTAAGACAGCTCTCTTGGCTGTCCAAGTTCTCTCAAGCCCGCTGCAGAGGCGTTAATGCCGCGACGGGTGCCACTTGGCCTCTCTGTAGCCCTCCCTGCGGTAGTCGTAGTCATGGCTCCAGCCGTCCCGGTGCCTGTCTTCATAGACAGGCTCCTCTCTGCCCGCCCGGTAGTAGTGCTCGGCGTCGTGGCCCCTCTCCTCAAAGCCGTACTCCTCCCTCTTGCCGCGGCCGTAGTCGGGGCCCCGCTCCCCGAAGCGCTGCTCGCGGCCGAAGTGCCTGCCGTCCGGGTGGTAGGGGTGGGCACTCAGCCGGCCCTTGCGCGGCGCCGCCATCTCCGGCCGCTGCGGCATTTGGGGGGCCGGCGCGGGGTGGAAGGCGTGAGGAGCCGGCGGGTAGCCGGGCACAGCGAAGGCGGGCTGCTCGTACTTCCCCCCGAACGGGGGCTGCTGCCGCACAGCGCTTTTCATCTGGAAAGAGAAGAGGAAAAGGGTCAGGAGATTTGGTGCTCTCGCTTCCCAGCGGAGAGCTGGAAGCCTTCTGGGGCACAGAGGAACGCTAACCCCTGTGCGGACCTCCAAATCACAAATCAATCACGCTCTAAACCCCAGCAAAATGAAAGGTTTTGATTTGGAAATGAGCCTAAACATGAACTTACAGAGGAGCTGTTACCCCCTTGCTCCATCTATAGCCGAACTCCTAAAGCTCATCGCCCTCCCTGACTAACCACCTGAGCACCAGGACCCGTAAATCTTCTGGAATTGGCATTTCAACACTCCAAAAGCACATTCCCACAGCCTCTCACAACCGTTACAGGAAACACGGACTCAAAGTTAGAGACAACTCTGTCCCGTGTTGTCCGTCAGCGGCGGGGGGCGGCAGGGTCAGCCGCCATCAGCACCAGTGAGCAGCGTACCACCGCGTGTCTCTGAAGGTTATCAGCAGACGGCAGAGACCGCTGCGCCGACGAGAATCCCGCTGCCACCATCCCGTCAGGATTCCTGTCGTATCTGCAGAAAAAACAAAGATTAGGAATTTTAGCCTTCAGCACGAGACTACTGCAGTTCAAGGGGCACTGGAATCCTAATTGCGTTACTCCCATTAGAAACAAATTAAGCATCCAAGCGTAAACCTGAACTCAACACCACGGTCAGAAACTGGTGTGGACACGCTTCCGTTGTGCATTTGGCAGCGCTCTCCCCACCTTACCTCACTGGGTCTTTCCTGTGCTTGCAGGAAAAGGCAACACTATTCTTTCTGCATTAGGATTTCAGGCACCAAGCACGCAGGGCACCAGGAATGCAAGTACTTGCTCCACAGATAAGAAAGTCCAGCTTGCACTTGGAAAGAGAGCCAGGAACACAGCGAACCATGCGGACAGTTTTCTAATTTGCACTAGGCGCAGGTACCTACAGTGTATGCTGACGGGACTCGTACCTGCTGCAGTTTGATGCCGGGTGCGGCGCGCCAGACGGGCTGGTGCTGGCGGCTCCGTGCGGGGAACAGGACGGGTTGCCATCGTGAGATGCGTGACTGCTCCCTGCAGAAAAACAAACGTTTCACAAGACTGGCAAACACGGGCTGGAGGAACTTGGGTACGGAGTGAGCTTGCCAGGTGCTGACAGCTGCCCCATGATTAAATAGCTCTCGAGTTTTGTTAGTGACCTGCGATCCAGTCTCCAAAACAAGACTCTGCGACTGTCTTAACACCCACTGGGAAAGATGCAATGGGGCAGCGATATTCTGGGCGATGCGCCTCATTTAACTGACATCAAGTGGAACTTTTACTGCTCGTGTGATAACTTTGAACAGCTTTCAAGGGTACAGATGAATAATCAAAAACAACCCACCCAACAGAAGACTGAGCTCTGAGATTATACTTGGCTGTAACTGGCAGAAAGGTCCCCTGTTGAAGCACAGGGACAAAAGCACACGCCTGCCCGGCACTGTGGTTCTACGGAATCGTTGGCTATCGGGCGAGCGGCATTTGGCGAGAAGTACGTGCGATTTACCCAACTCAGTATCAACCTGTCAGACTTTTGGGGGGGGAGCTGACGGCAGTTTTGCTTTCTCCCCCGTAAGTGGGTTATTTCGTGTTTCTTTTGGCGGGCACCTGATCGGAACTGGATTCTGATGGGGCGGCCGTAGAGCTTGATCCCGTTCAGCAGGCTCAGGCCGTAGGGGACCGACTCCTCGTGTTTGAAGTTGACAAAGGCGAACTGCTTGGGCCGCCCATCTCTGTCCTTCGGGATTTTAACCTTGATCACCGGTCCTGCCTGCCGAGCCACAAACAAAAGCCGTTAGACACAACGNCGCCGGCGGCCTACCTACCCCGGCCGGGCCCGCCCCGCCATGGCGGCCGCGGCCTTCCCCCGGGATAAGAGCGCGGGCGGGGCGGCGGCTGCCGGCCGGTACCTGGTGGAACAGCTCGAAGATGAGCTCCTCGGTGACCTTGGGGTCCAGGTTCCCCACGAAGAGGGTCCGGTCCGCCTCGGCCGCCGCCGCCCCCATCGCCGCGGCCGGGCAGCCCGCGGCCGCCGGGCGCNACGGGCGGGCTCCCCGGGGCCGGTGCCTGCGGGGGTGGTGGAGGGGGGCGCCGGCCTCCTGCCGCCCCGCGCCCTCCAGGGCCTCGGTAGCGCCGGTGGGTTGGGGCCGGTGTCGCCGACGGTGCCTCCGCGGTACCAGGCCGCGAAACTGCCGGGCGGGTGAGGGGTTTTCTCAGTTTCCCCGTTACCTCCGCACTGTCAGGTGCGTCCCTCAAATAAACAGAGTGGCTCCAATCAAGCACTGCCTGGTAAAAGCGGTCACACCGATTAAAAATCCCTAATTTAGTTGCTTGCTTATAGGGAAGCCTGCGAGCAGTCCTGCGGATCTGTGGTGGGGAGCTGTGGCCGCCCTCTCTGCGGGCTCCTCGCTGTTTTTCGCTCTCACAAGCTGCTCCCGCCGGAGCCCAGGCACCCCGCAGGGCTGGAGACCGTCCCGGTGGGAGTGCGGCTGGCTGCGCTGGCGCGGGGCCCCCGGGGAGGAGCGCAGGCATTGTGTTTTGTCATAAAAGTAACAGGGAGAGAAGGAGCATAGGTGAAGCCGGCTGGTGGATGGTGCCTTTCGTGCTGTCGTTTGGTTTTATTGCCGCCATACTCCGTTTGATGGCAGCTGCCGTCCCGATGAGTGCCTCCCACAGTCATGCTTTAATGTGAAGGGGGCACTTTTGGGTTGGTGTTTGGGCCGAGCGCTGGGCAGTCATCTGCCGGCCACTTCGCTTCTCCAAGTATTTTGCAAAATAGCTGCCCTGCCCCTGTCCTTTGATGGAGTACTGTTCTTCCCGGCGACTGTAATCCCCCGGGTATTTCGGAAGGTGCCGGATGTAAAACAAGGATGTTTTCCATCTGGAAAATTTTTAAAAGGGGAAGTTGAGCCTTCATTTTTCATTAGATTCCAACGTGTTATGGCAGATCCTATTTTCTTGTTAATTAGGCGCTGTTCATTTTCTTCACTTCATTACTTATACCGCACCTAGAATTTATATTCATTTGGTTTAATCGTGTTCGCCTGGTTACATTCTAAACAGTTACTCATTCAGAAAGGAAATTATTACCTCGCTCTGCCAGGACTTCCACTCTGCCTTAATTTCCCTGGAGCCTCGTTTACTTTTCTCTGCTTTTTTTCCTTTCTGGGTCCCCTTGGGCTCGGCTGGGAGCGTCTGCGGCGTTTGTACCATCGCCGGCTTGCTCCCCGTGCGCCAGGCAGCTCCCAGCCAGCGCCGCGGCCGTGCCTGCTGGGCCACGCACAGCCACCTTCAGAGACCCGCAGAAGGTGCTGACGGGCACAGGCATTGCCCATCGCAGCCTCGCACAGCCCAGACTGTAAAAAGGGCGCAACGAGAGAACGGGAAACTATTTCAGGTTTTTCACAGTCATGCTCTGGTAATTCTGTTGTGTTGTTTTCCCTTTTTCCGTTACTATTTTACGTCCTTTTTCCTCTTCAAAGAAGCAAACTGGAAAACCAAAAAGTTTTGTGCTTTGAGGAGCAAAACACGTTCTTTAGCTGCCTGTTGTCACTCTTAATACACAGGCACTCTTAAGTATTTCAGAAACTTCCACCTATTCCACTCCAGAGGCAAAATGAGCCACTAGTCCTCCTCGGATCAGTGTTCGTGCTCGTGCCTCACGCCTCTTTCTTGACCTGCCTTCTGGGCTACTACCCTTCAGCTGTGGATGCCCACATCTGCCAGCTCGAGGCTCTGGCTCAGCTCCCCGTGTGGTACCAGAGCCCAGCGGCCACTCAGCCCTCTCGCCTGTCGCATTCCTGCTGTGCTGCCTCTGCCTCCAGTGCTGGTCTCAGGCGTTGGCAGCACCTTCCCTCTGGCCTGGCTGCGCTCCCGTTCCTCTGCTTCCTCGGCCGCCTCCGGCACTTCTCCGAGCTGGTGACAGCACCGTGGTAATGGGGCTGCTCGATGGAAAGCGGATGCTTGAGTATTCCTGGCAGCCAGGCAGCCGGTACCCGTAATGACACCCAGCCATCGGGAGATCAGTCAGAGCCGCTGGAAATGACAGTCCATTCTCCGGTGAGCCTGGAAGGATGGGTCACACCAGCTCATGCAGTAACAGCACACCTCGCCCCCACGCGCGGTTCTCATGGCGGCTGGCGAACACCTGGGGGGTGACTGGCAGGGATTGAGAGGGAGAGGAGCCAACTAAAACAACAGCCGCGGTTACTGCTGAATAAACCGAGCCTCGGCCGCTGGGTTTGATTCGCATCTTTGGCTCCGTGTTCAGGCATGGGCTGAGTTGGGGAAAGTGCCCCCGTACGAGGGGAGGGAGGAAAGGAGTCTGATCTGCACCCACCTTGCGGCTTTAGGTGCCACCATGATTTCTGCCGGCGAGCGGCAGGCAGAATACTGCCCAGCCTCTTCGCTGGGAAAGGCTTTCACTGACTCCTGGCAGGTTGCAACAGAAGGGTAATTGTAGCTACAAACTTCTCCGTGAAGGGAATCATTGTGCTTTTTAAACAGACCATAAAAATCCCCAGCGATGCCGATGTTCGAACAGTTAAACAGCGATTAAAGACGCCAGCGCTACAACACCCGGGCGTGTTATTTCCAGAGAAGGTGTCAGCAGCTGCTGAATTCCTGCCTTTACTGCGCCGCGCTGGCGGGCGCGGGGGTCTTTATGGGAGCGGTGGCGTTATATTCAGCGTTAACTAGCGAGCGGCGCAGGTGCCTCTGAGCATCCTCTGGTTTTCAGCCCCATTTCTTGGAGCTGGGAAATGAGGCTGTTCCCGGCGCTTGCGGCGGTGCCGAACACCAGTGCCGCTTGCGCAGGGCGTCCCGGTGGCTCCGGGGATGGTCACGCCAAGCAGAGCAGGAGCTGGCGGTGCCACCAATGTGGTCCTCATCCTGCTGACGTGATGTCTCTAGTGTCCATTTCTGGGGTCACATACGCTTACGTCTAATAACCTTGGCACCAGTACAGGCTTACTGAGGTTACCCTACAGCCCTGAAGACTTCCATGTTTTGTTTTTGTTTTTTTTAATTAGATGTTTATCAAAAAACTGAAAGGCGACAGGACAGAGAGGAAGCCAAACCCCTCCGGTTCCTGCCTGGGCTCGCTGGCTGCTGTGGAGCGTGAATGCTACTTGGGGACCATGACTCATCTCAAGCTTTCGACTCCTTCCTGGGCTGTATCGCTCTCGCTGTCTGCCAGCCTCTGCTGTCAGAAGTAGTAAGACTTGTGGTGGGACCCTATCCGTGTATACCCGGTGAGAGAATTTCCTATTTCCATATTTCTTTTCACTCTTGAACCGAAACTACCCCAAAAGAAAGTCTGTATGAGTGAGGGGAGGAGGAGCTTCAGCAACAAATCCCACAGACTTACTCTAAAAAACTGCTGAGAATTGGGGTGTGTTGGGTGTGCGAATATTAATTCCTAGTAAAAATGTCTAGGCTCGACTGTCTCTAAAGTGAACCTCTGTTGTGTCGCAGGTCCGGCTGTCTGTAATCGTGGGACAACAACTGGGTACGGCCAGCGGTGCTGCCAGCCGGAGGAGGTTGCTCTGGGGAGAGCATCATTTCCATCTGCCAACCATTTCTGCCCCGTTCCCGCTCGGGTGCTGGTGCCCGGCGGGTACATAGTGCCGAGGCCGTGGCATTGTGTCAAACAATTTCCACAGGTTTGCTGAAAAGATCAGCAGGCACTCTCGGTCCCATGAGCGCTGGGGTTTGTCTGGGTGCAAGGCATGCTGCTCCCCTTGACAGCATCCTTTTTTCCCCCCAACTTTTCGAACAGGGCACGCAGGATTTGTCCAGAAACCAGAAACAGGTCTGGGTTTGGACAATCTCACTGCCTTTGCGGCCAAACGTTTTTCCCATAAGAATGGATTTTGGTCTCAAAAAAGCGCATCGTGGCTGGAAGAGGGAAGCTTCTCAGAAGCTTTGCTCTGACTTGGGAGGATGGCGGGGAAGGGACTTGGGTGCAATTCCTGTTTTGGGGCTGGGGCGAGCCGGTGGGGTTACCCCGAGCCTGGGCTGCTGGTGGACAGCCGGGGCTCCAAGTGCTGGCGCTGTGCATGCCGCATAAATCCCAGCCCACGGACACCGTTAATGCACTTATGAGTTTATTTGCTTTCAGGTAAAGGGGTAAGGGGACGTGGGTTACATCAGCAGAGCTTTTTGAAACCAGACACATTGCTCTTTTCCTCCCCAGTGCCCACATGCTACCCGGTGATAGAGGCACGCTTACGCGCCACGAGGCTCAGCACGGCTTCGCAATCCGTGCGGATGTCGCCGGGCCCGTATGTCTGGACCTCGCTGAACTTCACGTCGAAGCCAGCACCCTCCACGGCTTCCTCCACCGTGTTTTTCTCCAGGCGGAGGCAGGAGAAAACCTGCTTGTTGAAGGCATAGTAGGTTTCCCGGAGGACGGTGAGCATCACGAGGTGTCCCCCCGGCTTCACGAGGGCACCGATGTGTTTCAGGGCGCTGCGGAAGGTGTCCAGGTCCTTGCAGGCGGCCTCCAAGCAGAGGGTGGAGACGATGCAGTCGGCAGGAGGCAGGGACACGGGGTCCGTGGGGTTGGCTTTGGTCACGTCGCACTTCAGAACCTGCCTCACCTTCTTTCTCACTTTCTCCTGTTTCTCAGCCCACTTCTCCCTGGCAAGTAAATAAACAAATAAATAGATGAAGGCTCGTGTTGTGGTTATTTAGCATCTGCACCTGCGACTTCGTGTACGCCGTGGCCGGTGGCAGGGCGGTAGGAAGCCGGCCTCACCTGTCCCCTTCCAGCTCACAAACGTATTCCACCACTGGCTTCCAGTCGAAGGCTCCCGGTTCATTCTTCAGCCACTTCTCCAGCTCCCGGCGGTTCTGGTCCGTGTAGTCCAAGGCAATGATCTCCTGGAAGCGCTCACAAGCGGACAGAAGCTGGTAGATGGTGGGGCCGCAGCCGACGTCTATCAGGGTATCACCCCTCAGCCCGTCTGGTGCAGAGTGGGGGAAGACCACCACAGTGAGGATGGAGACCGTACCCCAGGACAGAAACGCCCCAGACCCCCATCGGGCTGCGCTTCCCCTAACCCAGAAACACGATCCCAAGTGGCACGGACCCGCGGCGCAGCCCCATCCCCCCGATGCCCGGGGCTCTGGGGCCGCGGTGCAGCCTGGGGGCAGCCCCTGCGCCGGGGTGAGAGCCCCCAGCCCTGCCCATGGGCAGCCTGCCGCCGGAGCAGAGCCCCCTGCCCAGCCCGGAGGGCACCGTGTTCCCAGAAACCGGGACAACTCCAGCTGGCAATGCCCTGTAGGCATAGATATGTAGTTTTAAAAGCGCATGTGTATATATTTAGCGTGTATCTCGCCCCGTGTTGGAGCGAGCACACGCCGAGCAGCGTGCAGCCCGAGCCCAGCTCTGCAAATGGCGCCGTCCGACGCTGCCCAACACCTCGGGGGGAATGCAGGGGGGGACACGACTCACCCAAGGAGAACATCTTAAACAGGCTCCTCAGGTTTTCCATCAGAAACGTGTTCGGTTGTCCCTGGCTGTCACTCAGGGTGTAAAATTCTTTCAAATACTCCTGAGGGTTGAAACTGCGCTGGTAAACATCTTTGCCCGTGAAGACTGCCGGAGCCTCCATGCTGCCCAGAGCAAACTCTGCTGCTCGCTCCTCCTGCCCTTCGCTGCGTAACCCCGGCTTTACTTTCGCTTTTAAACTCCCTCCCGCGTCCTCGCCCCGGGTGCCGGCCGGACTCGCTCCCGCTCATCACCAGGGCTTTCTCCTCCTCTCCGCTTCCGCCCCCAGCTCCACTTTTGCCATCATAACTCGCTATGGTAATCCCCCCAGCAGCCCCTGAGCCGTACAACCCTCTGCGCGAACGGCCGTAATTAATGGCAATCCCCGGGATTACATTACACGTCCCTGGCTTTACAGTAATTGACGGCAATAAACCAGTACAGTGCGAGTCGGTACCGCCGGCAGTCGCAGCCCGACAGCTCTGTAAACAGCATCAGTGCGTCCGACACCTTCGCTCCCTAATAGCAGATTGAAGTCAGCGTGTTCTGTAATATAATGTGGCAAGGAAGTTTTAAGGCCATTAGATGCTCTGGCAGAGGACGGCCAAAGTCTCTCCTGTAGGAAGGAGGAATCGCTTCCAGCCCACGGAAATGCCTGCCGAAATTCCTGTTCTCTTTCATGGATTTTGCTGCTTTTATTTTTTTCAAGTTTCCTTTGGAAAACTGCAATTTCACCTCCTCGCACTGAAAACCAAAAAATTCCCAGCCTTAGCGCCTGGGTTTTGGCTCCAGAGCCGGCCGCACACCCCGCACCCTGCCTACACCCTGCCTGCCGGGGGTCCCTGCCTGCACCCTGCCTGCCCCTGCCTGCGCGGCGGCCCCCCGGCAGCCCCTCGCCCGCCGTCCCGGGTGTCGCGGAGGGGACGCGGTGGTGGCAGCCTCCTTCGCCGTCCCCGCCACGGAGAGGCAGCAGAGCCCCGCGCTTCTCGCGGCGGCAGGTCCCCGCAGCATCTCGTCCTCTTCCCGCTCGCCCAGCGGGAGCCGAAATGATCAAACAGTTTCAGGCTCATTACCGACTCTGAATCTATATAATTGGCCTTTGCTTTTTTAAAGATCTGCCATGAGGAGTGACAGGCGGATGAGCTGCCGTATCATCCTCAAACTAATAAGTGCTATTTTAGATCCCGAGGTGACTTTCTTAACAAACCCTGCTCGCCGTACCGCATGCACGGCCAGACCTGCTGATGCCAAACCAGCTGCCGAAGATACGAAGCCGAAAAAGGATGTCAGCTTGAAAGATGAACGCGCTATAGAGGTTTTCTTCTGAGAGCAAAGCCAACAACAAGCGCTCCCTGTGACTCCGGTGCTGAGACCCCGGGCTGAAATGGTCTCTAAAGCCATCGGCCCCGCAGCCACGGCAAGCAGAGCCGGGGGGCGAATTTGCCACGGGATGTCAGCCCCCGAGGCAGACCACGGGTGCTCCCAGCCCTGCAGCTGCTAGCCCTAAGACAAATCCTATTGATGCCAGGGGGGTTGTCCCTGCCACCCACAGCAGGAACGGGTGGAGGAGAGGCGAATTTGGCCCCTGTTAAATCCTTGGAGCTCAAGCAACCGTTGGAGGTGCTGCATGCTACACTGAGGTGCAGCCACGCAGCCTCACCCCCCC
>VUYV01000284.1:450546-470783 GCA_008711295.1 Anarhynchus alexandrinus | reverse complement strand
GGGGGACACGACTCACCCAAGGAGAACATCTTAAACAGGCTCCTCAGGTTTTCCATCAGAAACGTGTTCGATTGTCCCTGGCTGTCACTCAGGGTGTAAAATTCTTTCAAATACTCCTGAGGGTTGAAACTGCGCTGGTAAACATCTTTGCCCGTGAAGACTGCCGGAGCCTCCATGCTGCCCAGAGCAAACTCTGCTGCTCGCTCCTCCTGCCCTTCGCTGCGTAACCCCGGCTTTACTTTCGCTTTTAAACTCCCTTCCGCGTCCTCGCCCCGGGTGCCGGCCGGACTCGCTCCCGCTCATCACCAGGGCTTTCTCCTCCTCTCCGCTTCCGCCCCCAGCTCCACTTTTGCCATCATAACTCGCTATGGTAATCCCCCCAGCAGCCCCTGAGCCGTACAACCCTCTGCGCAAACGGCTGTAATTAATGGCAATCCCCGGGATTACATTACACGTCCCTGGCTTTACAGTAATTGACGGCAATAAACCAGTACAGTGCGAGTCGGTACCGCCGGCAGTCGCAGCCCGACAGCTCTGTAAACAGCATCAGTGCGTCCGACACCTTCGCTCCCTAATAGCAGATTGAAGTCAGCGTGTTCTGTAATATAATGTGGCAAGGAAGTTTTAAGGCCATTAGATGCTCTGGCAGAGGACGGCCAAAGTCTCTCCTGTAGGAAGGAGGAATCGCTTCCAGCCCACGGAAATGCCTGCCGAAATTCCTGTTCTCTTTCATGGATTTTGCTGCTTTTATTTTTTTCAAGTTTCCTTTGGAAAACTGCAATTTCACCTCCTCGCACTGAAAGCCAGAAAATTCCCAGCCTTAGTGCCTGGGTTTTGGCTCCAGAGCCGGCTGCACACCCCGCACCCTGCCTACACCCTGCCTGCCGGGGGTCCCTGCCTGCACCCTGCCTGCCCCCTGCCTGCGCGGCGGCCCCCCGGCAGCCCCTCGCCCGCCGTCCCGGGTGTCGCGGAGGGGACGCGGTGGTGGCAGCCTCCTTCGCCGTCCCCGCCACGGAGAGGCAGCAGAGCCCCGCGCTTCTCGCGGCGGCAGGTCCCCGCAGCATCTCGTCCTCTTCCCGCTCGCCCAGCGGGAGCCGAAATGATCAAACAGTTTCAGGCTCATTACCGACTCTGAATCTATATAATTGGCCTTTGCTTTTTTAAAGATCTGCCATGAGGAGTGACAGGCGGATGAGCTTCCGTATCATCCTCAAACTAATAAGTGCTATTTTAGATCCCGAGGTGACTTTCTTAACAAACCCTGCTCGCCGTACCGCATGCACGGCCAGACCTGCTGATGCCAAACCAGCTGCCGAAGATACGAAGCCGAAAAAGGATGTCAGCTTGAAAGATGAACGCGCTATAGAGGTTTTCTTCTGAGAGCAAAGCCAACAACAAGCGCTCCCTGTGACTCCGGTGCTGAGACCCCGGGCTGGAACAGTCTCTAAAGCCATCGGCCCCACAGCCACGGCAAGCAGAGCCGGGGGGGCGAATTTGCCACGGGATGTCAGCCCCCGAGGCAGACCACGGGTGCTCCCAGCCCTGCAGCTGCTAGCCCTAAGACAAATCCTATTGATGCCAGGGGGGTTGTCCCTGCCACCCACAGCAGGAACGGGTGGAGGAGAGGCGAATTTGGCCCCTGTTAAATCCTTGGAGCTCAAGCAACCGTTGGAGGTGCTGCATGCTACACTGAGGTGCAGCCACGCAGCCTCACCCCCCCCGGCTCACGCACACCAGGCTGCAAGAGCATGCTTTCGCAAAAGGGAACACGCCAGCAGCTCAGCTGATTCCCAAAATGACCACTCTGTGATGCCTCGGTCGGTGTCCCCGAGGACAGTGCCGGGGGTGGGAAGGAGCAGCGAAGCCGCCCTGCCCAGGCACAGCGGGGGTGACCCGGGGGGGGGGGTCAGCTCCGCGCTGAGCATTGCCGCGGTGGCAGCGGGGCGCAGGGAGCAGCCCGAGCCCCCAAGCCCAGCCCAAACGCTTGTGCCCTCGCCAGGTCTGCAGTTGTTATTTAAGACGGCGGGCTCGGGTACAGACAGCAGCGTGGCCCTGCGGCCGGCTGCAGCTCGGGGGCTTTGGCTCGTTTCTGCTGCCGGCTGCCAGCGCAGCGCTTGCGTTTCAGTCCGTGGAGCCTGGTTTTGATCATTGGATGACACGATTCGGGGATAAAAGCGTAGACTGTCAGCGCCCAGAGCGCCTCGGGGTATTTATGAGTGGGAGCGGTGGAGCGTCTCGGGGCGAGCGCGCCCCGGCTCAGCACGCCCTGTCGCCCGCGCCGCCAGCCCGGCACCCGCGGCTGCTGAAATGGGATGCAGAGCCTGCCGCTGCGGCTCCCCGGGCCGGGAGCAGCCCCCCGAACAGCTCTGCCGCTCCAGCTTCCCGTCTCTATTGAAATCTCAGCTCTAGACGGCTGATTTCCATTTTCCCCCGTACTTTCAGTTCAATCAAAGTGTGTGATTAGGGCTCTGCGGGCTCCATTGTCATCTCTACCTAAGTGCTTCTCTGATTGATATAAACAGCGTTTCGATATTTACACCGTGGAACGTATCGCTCTGCTTACTCTCCTGGATAATGCACAAAATCTGCCATTACAGGGAGGAAAAATAACCAAAAAAACCCCAAACCACAGTCCCTGCAGGAAGGTTCTGGGAGGGGAGGGTCCCTCCCTGATGGGACAGGACTGTGCCCCATCACCTAACGAGGAGCACCTTGGCCTGTCCCGTCCCCTGGGAGACGGGGAAGTGATAAAGGGCAGCGGGGCTGGGAGGGTCTCAGCACCTGCAGCATCTCCAGGCGCCCGTGGTTTGGGCTCTGCGGGGCATCGGCTGCGAGTGCAGCTCGTGCCGGTGCCTGGGAGCCGGTTTGGAAGCAGCCAGCTTGTGCCGGATCAGCCCCGGGCTCCAGCTGGGACCTGGGCATAAGCCTCAGCAGCCCCAGGGCTGCTCGGGGGCACCGCAGCCCCCAGCGGGCTCCAGCTCACCCCCGGAACCCTTCCCACCCTCCTGCCGGATCCTCGCCCGTGGCCCAGAGGTAAGCGAGGCAGCGGGCAGCGCGGCGCCGTGGAGCTTGGCTGGGGCGCCCGGGGAAGGGTGGGAACAAAAGCACCCTTTTGGCTATTTGACATGCTTTTTACTGGACTGAGCTTTAGGTGCTCCCCTCCCTCATGTTTGCAGGAATATGTGTAAAGAAAGCACCTGAAAAGCAAATATTTCTAGTCTCGGATACTTTTTGGAGAAGGGAGTGACTGTTCTTTTGTTGAAAACAGTGGTTGTTTGAAAAAAAAGCGCAGACAGTTGTGCTTTTAAAGGATAAAATGCACTTATTTTTTGAAACACAACAGCTCCTCGGGGGCTTCTTGCGAACTCCACGGCTTTCTCCCGTGCGCTGCGTTGGGCTTCCCCGGGTGGCAGCTGCCGGGGGGGTGGTCTGTGCAGGGATGGAGAGACAGGAATACAGCTTCTCCTGAAGGGTATCCCCCGGGATACCGGTGCTTTGGATGGAGTTGGTGGGAAGCGCGGCGGTTGGTCGTTTCGGTTGTTGCGGAAAACATTTCATGTTTTTTTCCTGCATTTTACTTGGTCAAAAAGTATTACGCTTTGAGTTTCCCGTCGGACTTGGAGGAACACCCCCCTGCCGCCCTGCCTTTCCCTCTGCCCCCTTCCTCCCGGGGGCAGAAGGAAGCGCAGAGGCTCGGCTGATTTTCTCACCTGCACCTACATCGATATGACCGTAGCGAAATCATCTATAAGCGCCCAACAGGCCGGCTGCTGGGACCTTGCCCGGGGCTCGCCCCGCGGCTGCGGCTCCCGGTGAGGGTCCTGCCGGCGGTGGGGAGCGGGAGCAGCCGGGGCGGCCGGCACAGCGCCGGGAACAAAAGACGCTTCTCCCTCCGCGTGGTGCAGAGGATCCGAACAAAAGGTTCACGTTCCCCCCGCGCTCGTCTCTTTTTTTTTTTTGCCTCTCGCTCTCCTTTCTTTTCTCCTGCTCTTCGATGGAGATTTAAACAGTTCTTTTTCTGGTTTAAATTTCTCTGTGCTGCAACAAGAAACTGGCAATTAACTGTTATAAGGCTGTTTTACAGTCCTGTGGAAACCTTTTCCATCCACTTTGTTTTAAATGGGTATATCTTTTATTCCTAGTTTTCGGGAGTGTAAAACTTTACGGCATTTGCTGCAAACCTTCATACTTTGCTTTGCAGTTTATTGCTCCCTCTGCAGATATATCTTACTCATAAATAAGGCTTCCATCTCTACAGTACTCGACTAGCAACCAAAATGCCTCTGAGCAGTTTCACTAACGGGACTTTTTGCCTAGAAATCGCGGCGTGATTCATCTCCACCCTCGGTCTCTCCCTCGCCCGACAGCGCGGCGCTCGCCGCGAGAGCCCTGGTTGCTCGGTGGGGTTGTTCACGCCCCGGCCGGAAAATCCCTGTGGCTCTGGGGGAGGTGGAAGAGGCTCTGGGAATTTTGGGTGCAAGTTGGGTTTGGTGGCTGACCCTCGGATGCGAACGCACTGGCGCAGGGCAGGGCTGGCCGGCCGCTTGGCGGGCGAGCGGGGACACGTGCAGGGGATGAGGTACCCGGGGCGTTGGGCGCCAGCGCTCTGCCCCACGGCTCGTCGCTCCGGGCTGCCCCGCAAACCTCTTGTCATGGCATCACGGCAGGGATGTGGGTGCGCTCTGTGTTCGCGGTGGCATCAAGCCCCGACTGCGGAGCTGGGATGCTTCGCAGTGAGAAGCTGCTTGTGGGGGCTGATACCTGCGAAGGAGAAGCGTTTGCTCAGACACAGACTCGTAGGGCCGTGTCCCTCGTGGGCGCCAATCGAGGCTGAGTCGGCAGAGCAGCAGCAGCTGAGCTGTACTCACCTACTCCTGCTGGGTGGGCGGCTTCAGGTGGAGCGTTTTCTCTCTTTAATAGGGATTGTTTACAGGTTACTTTTAAAAAGCCCTCTTTATTTTCCCTCGATTTGCAATGAATGTGGCTGTTCTCAGCTCCCGCAGTGTGAGGGACAGGGAGAGGTGGATTTGGGTTTCCTATGGGTTCGTCTGAGGTGGACACGCTGGTGCGCGATGCCCGCCCTGTAGCTTGTATGGTGATGGGGGGGCTCTCTCTCACCCGGCTGCCTGTTTTGCTGAACCCCGAAGAGATGCGCTGTGCTTGACACCCCTGCTGGCCACTGGCATTGGCCCCCATGCCCAAAGCGCTAGCCAGCGGGCGGCACGCTTGCCACCACCATCGCTCGGCAGCAGGCAAGGCAAGAGCCGCGGGGTGGAAACGGGGCCACGCTGGGGTTTTGCTGTGTCTCCGGGAAGGGGATGAGGCGCTCGGCATCCAGGCGCTTGCCGTGGGTCCGAGGGGAGGAGGGGGGGACCGGTCCCCGCCGCACACCCAGAGCAGCCGCTGTTTTTCCAGGGCTGTCGTGACACAAAGGATTCAGAAAGGTGCGGGATATTAATTGCGGCTTTCAGACCCCCGTGTGCTACATGGTAATTTCATCGCATTACGGTGATAGCGGTTTTAAAAATCACCCTCCTCCCGTCCCCTTTTAACAAAATGCGTCTTGTTTCACAAAAAAAAAATGCATTTAGGGCCAATTTGTTTAGAGTCCAGAATGGGAGCAATTAAAGGAGTGTTGTGCATTAGGAATAAATGGAGTAATACTCGTGGAAGCGTGACCTCCGCCAAAGGGATGGAACCGGCTGGGGAGAGTTCTGTAGATCAGCACCGACACTCACCGAAACCGGGGTGCCTCACGTGCGCCTTTGCACATCTCCACTATTGCAGTATTAAAGGCTACTTTTCTGGGGGAAAAGGCGGCCGATTTAAAAACGCATCGGTTGCGTGTGTCCGTCCCCGCCAGCCGGGCGCGGCGCTCCCCGTGCGTGGCAGCAGCGCCCCGGCCGCGCTGGCAGGCGCCGCGTTAGCGGA
The DNA here is from genome assembly GCA_008711295.1 of Anarhynchus alexandrinus. Lineage (NCBI taxonomy): Eukaryota > Metazoa > Chordata > Aves > Charadriiformes > Charadriidae > Anarhynchus > Anarhynchus alexandrinus. The sequence continues at coordinate 464,852 of VUYV01000284.1, read as the reverse complement.
TGGTTTATGGGACCATTTGCCGGCGCCGGTACCTGCCGCTGAGGCTGCAAATGTCAGCGGCGGGCGCGGGGAGGCGGGCGCCGGGAACAGGTGGGCTGCGTGGGTCTCCGGGGCCCCACTAATTCACAGGGAATAAATTAACGACGGGAACGGGGACAAAGTCCTATTCTGGGTGCAGGTGACTGAGCAATTCCCTTCGGGCAGGCGGAGGGAGGGAGACCTGCCACCGTCAGCCTGCCTTTGATTTTATTGTCTGCGCCAGCCTTAAAGGCATCCTGCGTTCGGCGCTGACTTTGCTCTTGCTCGGCGTTTGGGAAGCGGTGGCGAGTCTCGCTTAAAATAATGAGCGCCTCTGCTAATTACAGGAGACTGCCTGTTTGCAACACGGGCGCCTCGGCACATCTTCCCCATAAAGGAACCAAAGGTTTCCTTCGCTCCCCGAGAGACGGGAGATGTTCAGAGCTAATGGCGTCGTCCCTCTCGGGACGTGGCGTGACGCCATTTACACCCACGCGGAGCTGGTCCCTGGCCATCGGACCAGCCGTGGGGTGGGGGCTGGCCCTCATCTTCCTCAGCCCCCCCATCGCCTGCTGGCGTCCCGTCTGCCTCCGGGAATCGGAGCCGGTGCTGTGCAGGAGGGAAGGTGTGGGTGAAAGGGGTGCTTCGGGAAGGAACGGGGCCAAAAACACTGGGGAAAGGGAAAAAATACAGGAGTGGCACTTTATTAAACAAGCTGTGCAACGGGCTGTCGTTACCCACAGACTGTGTCGGTGTGGTTTTGATTTTGTCTGTGCCCTCTTCATAGGATTCCCCAGTTTGGAAAAGCAGTATAGGATTTTTGACATGGGGTGCAGATTTCCCCCTAGCACCTACGCTACAGGGATTATATTTTCACCCTGTGACTCACCCGGGAGGGGACAGGTTAACGAACAGCTGCTGTGTTCCTCTTACCTTCATTAAACTTGCTTGGAAACTTCGCGGGCGCGTTTCTACTCCGGGCAATGATGTCGGGTCTCCCCGACGCCGAGACCGCCCTCTCCCCGGGGAAAGCCGTGCGTGCCGATGAGCGCGGGTTGGGGTCCGCGATCTGCAGCGTGGAAAGGAGAGCGGCTGTTTTATTAATTGCGTACCTGCCTGTGATTATCACCAGCACTTGCCGCTGGAGCGGCCGGCCCCGATCGAGGTGGCGTGCCGGGTCCCTGGCGCGGCCCTGGAGCCCATCCAGATCGACGGCTTGATAACCGATAAATTAGCGTGCAATAAGCATCGCAACCGCGCTGATTTTTTGCGTCGCGCAAATGAGGTTTTGTGGGTTATTTACAGCTGCAGCTGGCCGTTAAGAATATTGGTGAGTGAAGTTGCTTGGATTAATGAGTAATTATGAACTGGGAGATGTGAACCTATAGCTGGCGTGGAGGGACCCGGGGCTGGTCAGAGCTGTGCCGGCGGCAGGCAGGGAGCGTTGGCTTCTCTCCAGCTCTGCCTCTAGGAAGCACTCTGACCTCAGGGAAACCACTGCCGCGCTCCCCAAAACGGGGAAAGGCACTCCGAGCAATGCTGCCGAGCTCCGCTGGCGTTTGCAAGGCGCTTTCTGGAAGAGCCTTGGCTCAGGAGTGGGCGGGAAGCGTTGGTGGAGGGACGTACCCCATTGCAGAAGGGCAGGTACCTTTCAGCTCGAGGGAGAAGACAGTGGGAGATGCAGCGCAGGGGATGGACCTGTCTGGTCCCGCAGCTGGAAACGCCTCCCCGCGCGGGGGTTCTCCTCCAAAAGAGGGGTGAAAGCCGGTCCCGGAGGCTGCGGTTAGAGATGGGAGCACAGTGCCTGGAGGGATCGGGGGTAGAATCGTTACCGAGGCACTTAGGGTGCCGCCGCCGAACCTTCTCGCCCCGCAAAAGTGCGGGAGAGATGGGGCTTCCCGGCAGCAGGCTGCTGCTACCCGGCCCAAGGAGCCCGCGCAGATGGCGGGGAGATAAATGACGCCATCTCCGTACTGTAGTGGCTCGGCCGTAATTTCTGAAAGACATTTATTAGAGGCAGCCTTCCCTTTTTCAGGGCCTGTGACTCCTCGGGCAGGAGGAATTGCGACGGGGAAGGTGGAAAGCGCAACCCGGCGTTACTGATGAGAGCGGTGCCCAAACCCCCATCCATTCCTCTCCTCCAATTTTCTCCTCTGACAATTTATAGGTTAGTTTGATGCTTGAATAGCTGTGTCTCTCTAGTAATATGTATTCTCCGTAAGTATTCCCCGCTGTGGCATATCCTAAGAGAACTCCATCAAATAATTATCTTCCCTTTTATTTATTCACAGTCTTTTCACTCGATCTGCATCACGATAAAATATTCCAATGGTTTCCTCTTAGCACCGAGCCTTCCCCAGATTGTAAAGTGTATTTATGTACAGTATTAAATCCGCCCTGCGCAGCTCTTTATCTCGGCGCTTCCCCCATTCGATGCCACCGTCGGGCGCTGGCCCCGGCCACCCCCTGCCTCGACACCCCGCGCCGCCGGGGCACGCGCCGCGTCCCTGCCGCTTGCCCGGCGCCCGTGGCGGGAGAGGGCTGCGGGTGGCCGGGGACAAGGCCGCAGGCTGGCGCGGAGGGGCAGAGGAGGGCAGCCCCTCCGGGGAACCTTCCCCTCTCCCTCCCTCCTGCCTCGAGCCGGGACGTCGCTGCCTTCCAGAGCCGAGCCGCCCGCTGTCAGCAGGAGGACGTGACTGCAGGACGGCCGAGTGCAATCAGAGCAGGGAAGAAACCAATAACCTCTCTCTTTCTTTCCCCCCTCCGGAGGGGCTGAAAGAGCAGCGCTGCTCTTCTCCGAGGAGTTGTCGGCTCTCCCGTGCTGCCGGCTCGGCGCACGGCCTCTCGGGGAGGGCTGCGTCCCTGAAAGGCCTTCCCATCCAGAGGGCAGATTTTTGTATATAAAGACAGGCGACGTGAGGGGATGATGCCACGAGCCTGAGTGACGTTTTCCAATGCTGGTGAGCGTTTAGGAGCGGTCCTCGGAGGAGGTGCGGGCACGCTGCAGCACGGCTGTCGCCGTGGCGGGGGACCTCCCGTCCGCGCAGGGCAAGCGGGTCCGTGTGTGCAGCTGGGAGAACTGCAGCTCTTCCAAAATAGCGGTTCCGAAACCAGTACATCCTCATCTTCCCGTGGACTGTCACGCGCTGTACATCAGCCGAATGTTTGGTCTCCTGCTCCCCGTTGGCTGCTGTACAGAGCCGCGTGCGGGAGGGCAGCGGGGGCCGCGGCCGTCCCTGCCCGCGCGGCGTGGGCAGCAGCACGGCCAGCGCCCGCGCCCCTCTGCCGGCGGGAGTCGTATAAGGGCTTTCGGGGCTGATAGGGTTCATGTTTTAAAATTTAAAATCCATAGCAATGCCAGGAATTCCATGAGGCCAGGAGAGCTCTTCCCCTCTCCAGGGCTGCGGGAGTCAAAGGGAGTTTAACGTGATTCTTTTAAGTTTTCTCTGGCCGCTCTCTCCAAGCGCGCGAGCGCTTCCCGGGAGCCCGAGCGCCGCGCGGCTGAGGAGCATCTGCGCTTTCTGCCACGTCTGGCTGCCGTGGTGTCAGGACAGCAGTTAATAAGTTAGTCACGGAGGGGAATAGCGGTGACCGTTCATAATCGTGGCTTTTATTCCCCGCTTTGCCCACAGTCGGCTTGGCTGGTAGGCGGAGAGGCCGGGAAAGGGGGTTGCTCCCAGAAGAGGGGGACGCCGGGGAGAGGACCGGTCGTGGTGAGGACGATGACCGCGGCGCTCCCGCTCGCTTGGCTCCGGCGCCTCTCCGAAGCGGCTTCCCCGCGAATGGCGGGGAGGCGAGTTCCCTAGCAAGGGTTAACTGAGTGTATAAAATTGATTGCGATTTTAGTAATTCAGTATAATCACAGTCTACCAGCAGGTTGCTTTTCCAGCAGGAGGGTTTGGAATTATTTTCTGGAGTTTGCAATATAGAACTTAAATTAAGCCTCAGAAGTCAGAGGAGCTCTGCTGCATCTCTAATGTGGTGCTAAATTCTCAGCAGCACATTCTCTGTATTAAAGCCTTTGCTAGCAATTAGGTTCATTAACTATCACAATACCTTATTTATTACTCGGCATGCCATATGGTTTCCCAGCTAAAGAATGGCACCCGTTCTAGCACAGACCATTTGGCATCATAAAAATGTTAACAAATAATGTTATGGCTCTCAAGGGCAAAAGGGCTCGCCGGGTTGCAGGTCTGAACGGCAGGAGAGAATATGAAAACATTTTTCTTCTATGGCAAAATAAAGAATTCCTCGAGACAGAAGTATTCAAAGAATATCACGCTCGCATCACGCAAATGGGAGTTTTATACATGCCCATAATGGTTATGTCAATATTTGCAGCAGGCAGCGCTCTCACTCATCTCCTTTCCTTCCCCCCTCTTCTCCTCCCTCTGCGCACGGACCTTCTCGGGAGCACCGACGGAGAAGGACCCACCTCTGTGTCAGCGTGCCTCGCCTTCCACCTCTCGATTTTTACTCTGTTACCCACAGATAGCTTTCTGGTGCCGGCGGCTCTTGGGGGCGGGATTAATTATCAAGCGCTGTCCTTTATTGCCGCCCAAGCTTCGTCCCTGCGGGGGCAGTTCGGGGCACCGCATCGAGGCGCGCTGGGTGCCGGCGTGCGCCCATGGCACTGATTTCTGCACCGCAGAGGGACCTGTAAGGGGTGAAGTTGTGCCAGTGGAAAGGGCAAATCGGGAGCCTGATCGTGGAATAGCAGGTTAGGTGTTTGGACCGTGAAAAGAGAGAAATGCGAGTTGAACGCTTGTTTAGTGGTGTTTGGAGGAGATCGCGACCTGCGTGCAGCCCGGGCTGCGAGCGTTACGCAGCGTACGCTTGCACTTGGTTCCTATTTCCAGCAGGATTAGGATTACGAGGGACGGAGACAGCATTTCAGGTCACAGAGACTTGAATTGTCTCGTCTTGGGCACCGTGTGGCCGACATGTAAGGAAAATGTACTTTTCCATTCCTGCTCCGTGACTGGATCCCCCTAAACACATCCAAAAGGTGATTCTGGCAAAGCGCAACTCAAATCAGGGTAGTACTGAAAGCACAGAGTAAACCAGACTTTCTGGTCCTATTCCCGTGTCCCATGACAGCCTCCCAGTTTCCAGAAACTGGTCAAAAAGCCTGGGCGTGAGGCACGAGTCGCGCAGCCGAGTTTCCTGGACGATGCGGACTCTGTGCCTGCGTGAGGTGGTTTCCCTCCTCGCCTGCTCCACGCTGGTTCCTGCCGTCAGCCTTGTGGTTTTGAGGGCTGGCTGGCAGACGCCGGGTGCCGAGAGCGGGGCTGGCGGGAGGGGGGCAGCGCATCCCCGGGAGCAGCGTCCCGCTCTCCCCGGCTCGCCGAGAGGGACGGGATGCCCGGGGCAGCTGGTGCTGGAAGCGCACGAAGCCCAGCACACGCGAGACGCGTATCGCATCCTTTGCAGCCGCGGCCCTGGCCAGAAGCCTGAACGAGATGCTGAAAACCATGAAGAAAACACCACGTTCAGTGCCTGTGTGAGCTGAGATACGGTGGCTGGAGGCCACCACGCTGGCTTCCTAACTCTCCTGCCGATGGTCGCGTGGGTCGAGGCAGCCCCATGGCCGCCACCGGGCTGGGGACACGCTGCCCTCCTGCCGGAGCAGCTCAGCGCCCCAGGATGTAGGGCAGGATGCTCTCAGGTAATCACCATGGCGATGACCACCTCAAAAACGCCTTTGATGTACGGAATAACCGCTCCTCCCTCGGGCGGCGGTGGAAAGGAGAGCACTCAGCCCAGCGCTGGGTCTGCGCACGGCGGCTGCAGCAGCTTCGCCATGCGGCCGATCTGCCGGTGCACGCTCCGGGGCTGCCCGGGTCCCGCCGGGAACGCTCTTCCCGGGGAGGGATGCGATGAGGAGCGGTATTACTGCAAAACTCTCAGGCTTTAAAGCCAGCGAGGATTATTTCTCATCACCTCGGCTGAACTCTTGAGCAGCGCCGGTGGAGTATTTCACCTGCCAGCTCACGCAGCGCCTCTTCGTGTCTCAAACAAAGCCTTTTTTGTCGGCAGCACATGAGCTCTGTTTTTTCCTGCGGCTGGCGGCATGCAGTACGGTATGGGAAGCCAGGTCCTGGGGATGGCAGTGCTCGATCGGAAGATGAGTGTGGCCAAGGATGGGGCCCAGAGCTGGACGTGGTCAGCACCTGAGATCCGCAGGAAAGCGAGCCAGGCCTTTCTCACCTGAAAAACTGTATTTCAGTAACTGCCCTTGCTCTGCGCCATCGCACAGCATCTGCTGAGGAGCTGCCTGGGCATTAAACCTTCCGTTCCATACCTTGTTTCCCAAACCAAACCGTTCCCCTGCCCCCGACGTCTGATCTGCCCCGGGGTTAAGCTCTCCCCCCAGACGGTCAGGTTAACGTCCCCTTTCTGCCGGCCTCGGTGCCCCTCTTTGGAGGCTGCAGATTCCCTCCAGCCCCTTCGGTCCCGCCGCGGCTGTGTGATGCGCGCTGCCCGTCACCCACCTGCCCCTGGGGAGTGTTTCCAGCGGTACCCACGGGGGGGGAAAAGGTGCTCGGCCGGTTTGCTGTAGGGGTACGGGTCCTGCGGTGAAAGCGTTGCAGCCCCGAGGCAGGGGAAAGGGACGGGAGCGAGGGGCTAGTGCTCAGAGAACCTCTCCGAGGCTCTCAACTCCTATCTCCTTTCAGGCTTTTCCTTTTTTTCTTTTTTCCTCATTCTATTTCACGCTCCTTCCAGATAATTACTTCTTTCCTGAGTTGTGAGTTGGGGTGGTTTCTTTTTCCAGGAGCCCCCCGAAGCCGTTCCTCTCGGTGACCCCAGGACCAGGCTCCCTGCCCGTCCCCTCCGTCCCTGTGCACAGCACCGAGGGCACACAGTGACCCGGTGGTGCCATAGCCATTTCTGTAGTGAGACGGCGATGCAAACACTGACAAGGAGTGTTTAGTGGAGAACTTTTTTGGAATGGAGAATTCTTTTTTTATTTTTTCGAAAGGCGGAGAGAACTGAAATTCTGGTCCCTTTGCAGTGAATTGGTATGTCCCAGCCTAAGGATGAAGGACCTGAAGGGGCAGAAGCGGTGGAGGGGGGGCACGCCGGTGAGAAACAGCGGGCTGGGTTCCTGGGTTTCAAAAGGGACTTTGTACCCCGAGAGGAGTCGGGGGGATTTTGGAGGCAGCTGCGGGCCCCGTGCCAGCCGTGTCAGCTGTCCCCATGGCGAGCTGCGCTGTCCCCCCTGTTTGCATCCCCGGCCGCCTGCAGGGACACGTGTGAGCCCCTGGCCCTGGGCAGATAGGTCTTATCCAGGAACGGCTTTGCAGGAGTGTTTACTCTCATTCTTGGGAGGCCGATCGAGCCGTTCCCGCAGGGAATGTGTGTGGCCGAAGGTGGACCCTGCCAAGCTCCCTCCAGCCGTGTCCAAGGGCACCGGAGCTCCCGCACAGCCACCTTCCTCCCCGTCCCAGCGCCGAGCCCGTGGCACCGCCGGGCTGCGAAATCCCCCTCCGCGGGATGCGCGGCGATGGGCGCGGGCGTCGTGACTGAGCTGGAACGTGCCGATTTCTCCCGACCTTCGCGAGGGATTCATAAATATCTCCCTGAAAAGGGCAGTTTGCAAGCTGTCTTGATGCACGAATGTTATCTGAGGTTTCAGTCACTTAGGAATCTGTGACCAGATAAGATACCGGCGGTTTATCGTATCTTCTGGCAATTATTAAGAAAATAAAATCAGTTAATATCTAACCTTGAACCTAGACTGTAACGCTTGGCCTCAGACTTTATTCTGACTCTCTCGTACATTCTGGAGTCGTACAGTTTAGAGGAGTGTTGGGAATGACGGAAGACATGAACAAGAATTTGATCTGACTAAAATACCTTCATTATGCAGCTCGATCATCTGAGAAACGTTTTGGAAGCAAGATGTGTACGATGTGTGATTCAGCCACTAGATTTTTATTTATCCCCCCCCGGGCCTGTGCAAGAAAGGGAAGGAGGAGGAGGAGGCCCTTTTAGCAGAAGTTTCCCCAGCTGCGGAGGCATTTTGTGTGACTGTTTAGTGCACAGATATGTTAAGGGAAGGGAAGTGGAGGGGGGAAAGGCTTCCACAAGTGTGGGCTTTTGCTCATACTGTCAAAACTGGTAACGCCTTTTCTGTGTGCACACACAGAGGCACATATATAAATATATATATATGTATATCTCCCTCTGGAAAGGGGAACAGATGCCTCATGCGACTGGAAACGGGACGTGGAGCTTTGCCCTTGCTGGAGAGGAAAGGTGTAATTAGGGGAAAGGTGTTTGCTCGGTGATTGGGATTCAGGATTTGGCTCGTGCCCTCCAATAAATGATTGCGAATATCGCCAGGGCATGGAAACTGGCTGCTTTCAACGGGACGGCCGATGCCACCTGTGGCCCTGAGTGACTTTCAGGTTTCTCAGCTCCAAAGTCATTCGGGGACTCTTGAAAACCATCCTCTTTAAAGGCAGGGAGAGGTTTAAGCAATACGTTAATGAGATGTTAAGCTGGCGCTCAGAAAAGCATGCGATGGGTATTTAACTCACCTGGAATTCTTGCCCCTGTCTGCACTTGGGCACGATCCTTCTAGAGAAGGAGCATCCCCGAAGAGGGGTCTCCCGGGTGGAGGCGCAGCCCCTTGCCCCGCTCCCGGGGGACCAGCCGGCGCGAGTGACGTCCTGCGTGCTGAAGCCATCGCCATCCCCGGTGCTGCGCCGACCCTGCAGAGAACCGAAAAGGAAAACCGGGCTGAAACTCGGAGCCAAACTTTGCTCGAGCATCCCCTGCTTCGGCGGGCAGGGCGAGCCCCCCCAGCAGCGCTTCACTGAGGCCCCCGTGTAGATTCTGCTCTATTTAAAAGTGGGTTGGTTTTTTTTTGCCGGGATGAACTTTACCGAGCACGCGTGCAGCCTCCTCAGCGCCGTACAGTTCGGGCTGACATTTAAAGCCCCGGCACATCTCTCTTCTTGTCCCATGCAGGATGTCAAATATTTTAGGCTAAGAGAAGGGGAAAAGAGGAAAAATAATTACACAGCAAATTAAACAAAGGCACCCCCCCCACCTCCCACTTATTAGGACTTCAAAAATTGCTGCCTCTGGCTCGAGCTCTCGAATACGTACAAAGGGTAACGCTAAAAATAGGTACTGTACAAATGATTAGGTCATAGCCTGCTAGAGGGAGACATTTTTATTTAATTACTAACCCGGCAGCGCGTTGCTGGGGGGGAATACATAAACACGGCGGTTCAAAGCCCGGCTGTAAAGTTTGTGCTCCTTCGCTGAGTCACTGTGGCTAAATTCCCTTTTGTGTGGGGGATTTAGGGGAGGAATGCGGGAAGGCTGGCCCGGGCTGCGCCCTCCTGAGTCACCGCTGCCGCTCATCCTCCGGCCTCGGCGGGCTCAGGGCCGTAAGCCGCTAATTAGCCTCATTGTCTTAGGGGCTGCACCGTGTCTATAACCTGAGCCGAGGGGGAGGAATGGAGGGGCGCGCTCCTGGAAGCGCGGGAGCAGCACCGCTCTCCTTCCATGGAGGTGTTTTGGTGTGGCAGCACAGCTCAGCCCATCCCGCGGTACCCCGGGAGGGATGCTGATACGCTCCGTGGATGTAAGGGCATCCATCCCGCCGGCCCCGCTGTTGGGTGAGCAAAGTTGTGACTCAGAGCGGTGCTTACGAGCAGAAATGTCGTGCCCTAAGGATTTTAGTGTCCCCCCGTTTGTTGCTCGGCTGCAATATCCCTTAAAGGAGCCGAGCTTAACAAAAAAAAAACAACAAAACAACCACGAGGGGAGGGAGGATTTTTCAGGCCGGGAAGCTGCCGGTTGCGCACGGATGGACGCACGCACGCGTGCAGCAGCACCATTCAGCCCGGCAGAGCCGCGCAGATGTGCACGGTGACACACCAGGCTGCTTGGGTCACGCGGCGGGTGACGCAGTTATCCTCGTGTCCGCTGCCATGCCTTTTTCGCACGCTCGAGCGCTGGCCGGACCGCGTCCCTTGCCGAGCCAGCGCCGGCGCGTGGGGAAGGGCGGACGAGCAGCGCGCTCGCCCCGGGATGCTCCACGCACGTTTGCGTAGCTCCATCTAAATCATTACACTTTACGTGTTCGCCTTCCCCGTGACACGGGAGAGCTCCGGCGCGGCTCCGCTGGCTGTGGTTACCGCCGCGCTCCTGCAGCAACTCGCTCCGGCGCGAGTTGCCGCGCGGATAACGCGCAGCACAGCACCGAGCCGCGCGGCACGGCGCGCCCCACGCCGCAGCCCCCGAACCAGCTGCATCCTCCGAGCCGCTCTCAGGTTCCCTTTGTGCGGCGAGCGGGGGCACAATAAAGGGCCTGTTCCCGGCTCCTCCGCTCCCCCGTGCCGCCACAATGCGCTCGGGTCCGGTATCCGCAGGGCTCGGACGCATCCCGGTGATAATCAATGGCTTTCACAGGGAGCTTAACGCGCCGTGGCTGCGCGCTGAGCAGCCTTCCAGGGGCCCGCCGCGGCCTCCCTCCCTCCCCCTGACACGCAGCTTTGTGCGTTTAGGGTTGGTTGGTGGTTGGTTTGGGTTATTTTAAAGTCTAACACATTTAATCACCTTTTCATAAGCTGTCAGCTTGCCGCACGCGAAAGTAGAGCGCCGCGTTCTGCCCCGTCTGCGAGCAGAGCTACCCGGCCGGATGAAATCCTGGTCATGCGAGAGCTCCGATGCTTCAAACTCTGGAGGGATACCAAAAAATCAGTTTTTAAGAGTCACGGCTTTCTGACTTAAGTTAAAACAGATCTGCTGCTGCGCAGAATCCTTGGTCCTCTGTTTCATAATCCAGCTCCACGCTAGCGGGACTGGAAAACCCTCCCAACGCACCAAAAGCAAAACAGAAGTATTCCAGGAAAATGTAGGAGTTGCCCCGTAGGAAAGCCCCTGTGCCCTCACCCGGTGCGCGGCTCAGGTGCGCACCAGCAGCGAGAAGAGGTCTGGGGGCAGAGCCGGGGTGGGGGCGACCAAATCGGGGCTGGAGAAGTGGGAGCCGTTTGGTTGCACCACGCGCGGGTTTTGGGGTGATGGAGATGGAGAGGAGCCAGCCGGGGGAGTCCTCCTCCACTCCCCTTCTGGAGGACAGATGATGTTGGGGGACCTTCTTGCTGAAGCTGTGTCTCCTGATGGTTGTTTTGTGGGCTGGGCATCCTGAACAAGGAATTTCCTTTCTTATTGTCGTTTTGGAGACTTTTCTTCTCCTCGTCCTCTCCCCATGCCAAGCTGGGTCCCGGAGGAGCAGCCTGAAGCTGCTGTCATCCCCTGAAATACTCGCAGGCCGTTAACCTGCCTTGCCCGTGCTTTGTGGACCTTTTCTTCCTGTGGGCCTGCTGATGCCCGCCAGGCTATTTCTGTTGGGAAAAGCTAACGTTCGTGTCTCCCCATCCAAAATAAACAAAGGGCGGGGGCTCGAAGGGGACCTGAAGGGATCCCTGGGTTCCTCGGGAAGGACGCTCGTGCTCCGCCTGGTCCTTTCACGGGAAGACCTTCCCGAGAAACCACGGGTCGTCTCACGAGTTTAGCGCTGGAGGTTCATAATAATCGCACCAGGCAGCACATCATTGCCCCCGTATCTGGTTGAGAGATTTACAACTGAAACTCGTGGCGGAGGAAGAAATTGCCTCAATCACTTGGAGTAATGGCACATGGAGAGGCACTTGGGTGTGACTGCTATTTAACACGAGAGCCCAGCTTGGCTTCATTTAACGTGCTGGTTCCTTTCTAATAAACACGTTACACTACAAGGTGGGGATTAAGATCAGAAAAGTAAATAAATTGGAAACTGATGGGGAGAGATGGGAGGGAAATGGAAGGTACTGGGGGGGGAGCGACGGGTGATTAACTCCCGTGCCGGGGCGTGGGGAAACGACCCCGAGCGCTGCGGCGGCGGCATCCCGAGCTTGGTTTCGGCACCTCCGTGGGCCCCGCGCGGGGGGCTGAGGGGGCTGGGCAGCCCTGTGACTGCCCCCCACCCCGCGGGGTGCCGGGGATGCTCCCGCCCGCAGCCACCAGCCTCAACGCCCCAACCTGGGACGTGGTTTTTCTTCCCTTCCCCGGGGCACTAAGGCAAGGGGCTGCTTTTGCTTCTCCTCGTTGGTGTGCGGATGCATCCTGATCGGTCCTTTCCGCTGCGGATCGCGGTACCCGACGCAAGTGAGGTCACGGGTGCCCTGGCCGAGGCTCTGCAGGGAGGAGATGGCGTTTCTTCAGCATTTCCCCTGCGTAGCGCAGGGGGGGCATTGCCGGGGGAGAGGGAGTGGATGCTTGAGGTCACGGACGAGAGTTTTTGGCTTTTTCCCGTTTTATGCGTGTTGCGATCACTCTGCCTCCGTGCCAGCAAGGGATCTCCTGGGCGTGTGGGGCCGTAAGAGTTTGGGAGGAAAGAGGGCTCGTGCAGAGCCAGCGTGGGCTGGCCAGAGGGGTTGAGAGAAAGACCTCCCGGGTGCCCTGGGCAGCTCTGGGGTTTCCAGAGCTTCCTCTGGTGCGTCCCGCTGGGAAACAGGGGTGGGCGAGGGGAAACATCCCCCAGCGAAGGGGGAGTCCCTTCGGTTTTGGCTGCCACAACGTGGCTGGTGGAAAGATGCTCCGGCCAGAGTCTCAAACAAGCTCTTCCATCTTGCGCCGCCCCTAAAAGCGAAACAGCCTTCGCATTCGAACCCTCCGCTGCCCGGGGAGGTCTGCAGAGACAGCGCCTCTGCCCGTAGCCCCACTGCGGCGGCACACTGCGAATCCGGCAGGGATTCGGGCACGCCGGGCTCCCCTGCTCGGGGTGGACAGGGCAGCCGGGAGCCTTCGGGAAGGGCGGCTGCGGGGAGCCAGCCTCTTAAACAACCGGGTAGCTTTTACTGTACGTGTTGGAGGAGCAACAAAAAGCGCAACGCACCAGTTGACGGGGAGGACTGGGGGGTTAATTTTCAGGACGCTGCCTGGGAATTTAGCCGTGGGATTTCCATTATTGCTAATGGGACTCACGCAGCTTAATTTCATGCGAGTTACACTAAAAACATACCCCTAACCGTCTGCAAAATTTCAGTCCTGAAATCAAGCCTTTTAAAAGTTAGAGGAGAGTAAACAAACACCTGAAACCGCACTGTCTCGCTGTTTCCCCCCGTTCAGTCGTTCGGATGTAAAAGTCGGGGAGGGGGAGGAACTGGAGCAGTTTTAGGCAATTAAAAAACCCATACTGCAGGCACGCTGGCTGCCTGCGCGCCGCGTTTTCGCTGCCAATTACAACGGCAGAGTTATGACCCCCGAAAAAATAGGGGTAGCTGATGCTTTACCCTTAAGTATACTACCGCGAGCGCTGCGTTATCATACGCGTCTAATAACCCGAGCAGCGCCGCCTTTCATTGTGAGGCCTCCGTTATTAGGCTGTTCTCGTTAAATGACTGCTATCATCTGGTCCCAAAGTACATTAAATCCCATTATAATTATAAACACACTTCCCCATAACGTTCTCCTTAGATTACATTTGCGCTGCTTTACCCCAAGGGTATCTTTGTACTAATACCGTCCGTATTTGTTGTTTTAGCTGACGAGGCCGGGCCCCGCGCTGGCTGCGGTGTGCACGGGCAGTGCCGGGGAGGGAGAGGGCTGCGGTGCCGCTACCGGTGCCGTCCCCTGACGATGACACGGGTCTTTACACGCACCGAGCGCCGCCGGCACCGCACGCGTGACCCTGGTGAAGGATGCTCTGCCTGGGGAGCAGCGCCCGCGGCATGGGGCGCGAGACCCCTGCCCTTTTCTGTTGTTGTCGGTGTCACAGCGCTGCCGGCGTTGCCCCTTCCCGCGTTGTTTCGCTCCCTCTCGCAGGCTGCCGTCGCCGCTGGACCTCCATCGCCCATCCCCAGCCACCCGCCGCGAGGGTCCGCCGAGCGCGTGCCGGCGGTGCCGACGCGGGGCAGGCGTCCCGCCGGGGCTCGACGCGTGTTATCGGGGTGACGCGCGGCGCCTGGCCCAAAACCCATCGCCGGACCTCAGACTTGGCGTTCCGCTTGGGTTTAACCTTTTTCCCCCTCCTCCAGCGGGGCTCCGCCGGGCTGCGCGGCGTGGGGAGGGGGGTTGGCGCGGGGGGCCGGTGCCCGCGTGTCCCCCCGCACCGGGGGGTGGCTTTTGTGCGGCGTGGGCGCGGGTGGGGCGGGCGGACCCCCGCCGCCGCCGCCTCCGCCGCCGCCTTCTCCTCCTCCTCCTCCTCCATGTTCGCGGCGGGCAGCGCTGTCCAGCCGCCGCCGCGGCCCCGCTGCGCGCCGCTCGGCCCCGCAAGGTGC
>VUYV01000284.1:426718-450163 GCA_008711295.1 Anarhynchus alexandrinus | reverse complement strand
GCCTTTTGTTTTCGCAGATAGTCGGCACACAAAGCTGGTCCCAGATTTGAGCGACGGCGAGGCACCCTGATGAGTGAGCCTGGGGAGCGCCATGGATTTGACTAAGATGGGCATGATCCAGCTGCAGAACCCCTGCCACCCCACCGGGCTGCTGCACAAAGCCAACCAGATGCGCCTGGCGGGGACGCTGTGCGACGTGGTCATCATGGTGGACAGCCAGGAGTTCCACGCGCACCGGACGGTGCTGGCTTGCACCAGCAAGATGTTCGAGATCCTCTTCCACCGCAACAGCCAGCATTACACCCTGGACTTCCTCTCGCCAAAGACCTTCCAGCAGATCCTGGAGTACGCCTACACCGCCACCCTGCAGGCCAAGGTCGAAGACTTGGACGACCTGCTCTACGCCGCCGAGATCCTGGAGATCGAGTACCTGGAGGAGCAGTGCCTGAAGATCCTGGAGACCATCCAGGCCTCCGAGGACAATGACGCCGAGGTCGCCATGGCCGACGGAGGCGCCGCCGAGGAAGAGGAGGAGAGGAAGTCAAGGTACATCAAGGGCCTCTTCATCTCCAAGCCCACCGGCGAGGAGAGCGGCTACGCCGGCACGGCCAGCCAGAGCCTGCCGGTGGCTGCGCTGGAGCAGAGCCCCTCTGCCTCCGCTTCCTTCGGCCCCCTCTCCGCCATGAGCCCCACCAAGGCGGCGGTGGACAGCTTGATGACCATCGGGCAGTCGCTGCTGCAGGGCGCCCTGCCGCCCGCCGCCCTCGAGGACTCGCGCCCTGCCGCTGCCCGCCGCCCCCTGGGACTCGCTGAGGTCAAAACCGAAGCGATGCAGGTGGACGACGCCTCCAGCCGCGACAGCCCCCGGACGGCCGAGCCCGGCGCCTCCGGCGGGGAGAAGCCCGACGAGAAGGGCAAGGAAGGACCCGGCACCCCGACCCGCGGCAGCGTCATCACCAGCGCCCGCGAACTGCACTACGCCCGCGAGGAGGGCGCCGAGCCGCCCCCCGAGCCCGGCCAGGGGCTGCCGCTGGGGCCGGAGCCGTCCGCCACCACCGCCGCCACCCAGGACGGGAAGCCCCTGGGCATCTACTCCCTGCTGCCGAACCACAAGACTGAGCCGGTGCTCGGCGTGCCGCCCTCGGTGGCGTCCGCCCTGCACGTGCAGCCGGCCCTGGCCGTCTCCATGGACTTCAGCGCCTACGGGGGGCTGCTGCCCCAGGGCTTCATCCAGCGGGAGCTGTTCAGCAAGCTGGGGGAGCTGGCGGCCGGCATGAAGACGGAGAGCAGAGCCCTGGGCGAGCAGTGCAGCGTGTGCGGGGCAGAGCTGCCGGACAACGAGACCCTCGAGCAGCACAGGTGAGCGCCGACGCCGCGCCGGGTGGCATCTGGCCAGAGGGTCGCGGTTTCGGGCCGGGCGGTGGCGCGTGCCCGGTGCGAAGTTCCCACCGCGGACCCCGAAAGCGGGGCGCGGAGCGGTGCGCGCGGAGGGACAGCTGTCGCAACTTTCCCAGCTCTGGCAGCCGCGCCAGAAGGTTCCTTCCAGCGAGCGCCGGACGGGGCTCGGGCCGTGGGTGTCTCCTGCCAGCCCAAACCCCGCCGGCTTCCCTGGCCGGCATCTGCCGAGCGGCTCGCGGTTGCTAACCCTGGCGTGCGGGGATGCGCGGGTAGAGGGATGCTGTGGGGTCGGGCTGCCCTCGCCCACCCTCTGCCGGGAGCTGAGCCCCGCTGCGGGGCGAGGAAGGGAGAGACCCGTGGGCTCCCCGCGCCGGCATTCGTGCTGGCTGCAGGCAGCGCCCGGCCAGCCCGCTGGTTCGGCGCCGCTCAGCTCCCCGGTTTATGAAATATTTGCACTTTGCACAAAGTGACACGTAGGTCGGGCTGGGTGACGCTGGGGCGCGCGCAGAGGCTCCTGCTGCCGCGCAGACGGGGGTCCGTCCCTGCGGGGGCGGTGGGTTCAGGGTTGAGCCCCCAACGGCTGCGGGTGCGATTTCGGGGCTCCCCGGCTCGGGGTGGGGGGGGATCTGCGTGCTCTCGCCGAGCCCCGCGACTCAGGGAGCTGCGTGCGGGGTGGGAGCGCGGCGGTGGTTGTCGGCACGGCAGTTCGCTGCTCCCCTGTTTACCGTCTCTCGATTGCGGGAGTAGGGACCAGAGCTCGTTCCCCGATTTGGCCGGGGAACGGAGCCGCGTTAATTACGGCACCTAAATCAGCATCCGCCGGTCAAACCCCGTGGTGCTGGGCGTGCTCCGGTGAGCGCCGCGCTGGCTCCCGGCGCGGGCGGCAGCGTCCTGCCCGGGGGAAGGCAGCACCGGCGCGGTGCCGGAGCTGCTCGCAGCCTCCCCGGGCTGCGCACCGTGTCAGATTTTTTTAATGAATCAACAGGTTAATTAGTCCTGATGCACGTAGCGCGCTCCAGGGACGGTGGCCGTGCCGGCGCACGCCTCTGGCGGGGGAGCCGGTGCTGCCGGCACGCTCACCGCCCGCCAGCGGTGCGGGATGCGCCGCCGTGCCGGAGCAGCAGCTCCCGCACGTTCAGCCCGGGAACGTTCCCAGTGCGGGGTGGCAGCGGCCGCTCCGGCGTTCTGAGCCCCGCGCGGGTCTGCGAGCGCCGGCAGCATCGCCCCTCGGTCTGGCCGGTGCCGCGGACCCCGCCGAGGGGTCCCCCAGCTCTCTGTGGGCGCGCAGCCGCTTTCTGCTTTGTTCCCCCGCCTCGCCGGCGGCAGAGCTGGGGCTTGTGTGGGTTAGCGTGCCCCGAGCTGCCTCAGTGCGGCTCTTCGCCGGCCGCGCGGTGATGCAGACCGAACGTCACCGGAGGAGAGCTGCAGTGAAGGCTCAGGGAGAATTTTAACGTGCCTTTCTGCCACGGCCTCGGCCATCTCCCTTTCCCCCGCCGAGCCCGAGAGCGAGGACCGATGCGGGCGCAGGAGAGGGCGATGCCAGGGCTGCCCGGCGGCTCCTGCCGCCGGCCGGGCATCTGCCCCGGGCAGGGCTGGCCGCAAGGTCGGATCCTTCCCCGCGCCCGCACGGCCGGGAGAGGGGGGAGCGTGGCCCCGCGTTTCACATCGCCTTGCTGCGCTTGCCTTATTTTGACAGCCGCGGCTGCGGGGCTGTAGCTTATTTCTTAATTATTGGTGGTCCTTTCGCGGCGGCTGGGCATGCGCCCGCCCGCTGCGGTGGGCTCTGGGGGCTGAGGGAAGCGGGGGGGAGCGCCGTCCCCGGCGAGCGACGCCTCAAAGGCGGTTGCTGAAGGCAGCGCCGAGCTGCCTTTGCCCGTGCGTGCTTTCAGGCGGGTTACCTGGCGCCGGCAAACTTTGCAGGGCGAGCCGGATCCTGCGAGCCCTTTTCAGACCGATCCGTGAGACCGTCCATGTTGAAAGGCGTTGGGCAACAGTCAAAGCAACTTACCCCTGCACCCCCCAAAGTCGAAGTCTAAGGCGGTTGGTGTGCAGGCGAGGTCTCGTGTGGCTTTTTTATGGTGTTTGCTTTCTAATACGTGGTGAAAATTACCATTTGGGGAGGATTTGTGGGACCCTATTGTACTTACGGGGCTGTTAAACAGCATCTACGTTAGACTGGGATCTGTAGCTCCCTGCTGGAGCAGTTCTGGTGCTGGTGGCAGCTGCGCCGTGCCGGCTGCGGGCTCCTCTCCGCTCCGGTGCCCGGTGGAGAGGTGGTCCGGGGGAGTCTGCGCCCCGCGCCGGGGTCCTGGCACCCCCTCCCCGAGCTGGCTGGCGGCGGGGGCAGGATGTGCCGGGGGCAGCGCCGTGTTGCTCGTTGGCCGGTGGCTTTCGCTGACCTCTTTCTGCCGTGCATTTGCTGCTGTGGTTTTGCTTTCCGACCCTGAAGCGAGCGCGGTGGGGCCCGGAGCAGAGTCGTTCCCAGCTGCGGTGAGCTGGGGGCCGGGGCAGCTGCCGGGGAGGGGCACCGCCGCGGCACGGCACGGCACGGCGGGATGCTCGGCCGCCCCGGCACGATGGCAGGTGACAGACGGAGCCCGAACCCCTCCGGAGCCGACACCGCTCTTTCTGCGCGGAGCTGAATGAGCCGCGGCGCACCGTGCCTGTTTACATCGCACAAGCGAGTGTGTGCATATGGCGGGGATGTTTGTTTACACACACACATGCCTATATAAGCGTAAATATATATGTTTATAGTCTCGGAGCCTCCTGAGTGTTGTTCCTGCCTTCATTAGTATGGGAAGCGCACGCGGGGAAGAGCAGAGTGGAGGGCTGGGCTGGCTTCTCGCCGGCTTCGGCAAGCGCGGGGGGGGCCGCTGGCCCCAGGTGACGGAGGGTGCCCGAGGGACCGTCGGCCGCCCCGGCCCCGAGCGGGAGTGCGGCTCCGGACACCCCCGTAGCAGCATCGTCTGTGCCCCGTCGCGTGGTGGGCGAGCGGAGAGCGCTGAGCTGTCACCTTTGGGTGGCCGAGTGGCCGCCAGCCTCGGCGCTGGCTCCCATCGGGGTTTTCAGGTCCCCGAACCCGCCGGCTGCTGCGCGGTCTGGCTTTTTTTCTTCTTTCCCCAGCTTATGATTTTGACTAATTGAGTGTATATTGAGTCGGCCGCTCTTTAATTTTTTTTATAAAAGATTTCCTTCTAGGTTCAGCAAAGTTCAAACTTAATCTAATGTTAGTATCGATCGTTGCTTCTAATTGCAGACAAAAAAGCCGTAGTTCAGCGGCCCTTTTTGGGTTGGTTTGTATGAAGAAAAACCTCCCGAGCTGCAACGCGAGCGCCGTGCTGAGCCGCCGGCTGAGCCCAGAGTAGTTTTTCATCGGAAGTTAAATACCTTAAAACTTTATAAAAGGCGCAGTGGTCTCGTTTTTGTAATGTCGAAGGCAACGGGGAAGACTCTGGGAGGGGATGCAATTCCATAAAGTTCAGTAGCGGCACATCCGAGCATCCAAACCCCGATGCTGCCTGAGAGTTCGCCCACCGTAGAGGTGCTGCTTGCTGCCCCGTGCGTCTGTGCGAGGTGGAGACGCGAGATGAAACGGAAGGCGCTCTGTGCCGATGGTGGCCTCCGGCCAGCGGAGGCTGGCGAGGGGTGGCGGCTGCCCCGGGAGCGGCTGTGGCCGGAAGGTGCCCGTCCCCGCTGTCGCACGGGGGACGCTCCTCGGGAACGGCCTGCCCTCCGGTTTTCACGTCCGAGTTTTGCATTTTGAGGTTTCATGGCTGAGCTGTCACCTAAAGGAGGTGTGCTCCCACGGGGTGTCCTAAGGGTAGGAGTAAGGAGGCTTGCTCCTCCGCCCCGCTGCCGACCAGCCACGATACCCCAAACTGCCGAGTTTTCCCCTCTTTTCCCCTTTCTGGAGGTCAGAGGAGCAGCAGGTCTGACTGTCAGTTCCCATCAGGGCTGGACCAGTCACTGATGCTCTCACCAGTCCGGTGGGCAGGACCAGGCGTCGATGCTCCCTCCGGTCCGAGGTGCTCCCGCTCGGGGAATCCACAGCTTCCCGTGGGGATCCAGGTCCCAGCGGTCCCCGTGACCTGTCGGTCTGCACGGAGCTGTAACGTTAATGCCATAGCAAACTTCAGGCAGCCGCGCGGGGAGATGTTCCAGCTTTGGGCTCTTTCTTTGCCAGCCTCACCTCCGCTCGTCTCCGCCTGGATTAGCGGAGCGTTGTACTGCTAATGCCATTAGGCGCGTTGGCACTGCTCGACGTGTCACAGTGAGAAACAGATGCGGTGCACCATTAAAGCAATAAACGTGATAAATCGGATCCCAAGTGCTTTGTGAGATGTTATTAGTGTTAATTTTGGTAGCCGGATACAGTAGTTGTTTTTTATTTTATTTTAAGCATTCGTCAATTTATGTTCCGCTGCAGCCGCAACTTTAAAAAAAGGGAGGAAAAATAGAAAACGAGGGGGGAGGGAAGGGGAAGAAAAAGCCAGCAGCCCCCCAAACTCTGCCCGTGATTACTTCCAGAGTCCGAGGAGGACTTGGCAGCTCTGGTTTCTTGCTGATGGGCCTTATTAGCGGCACCTGGCATCATAAGGGGCTAATGGAAACCAGGGGTGCCGGCCGGCCGGCCGCTGCCGCGCGGCGCGGGGCGAGGAAGCTCTGATTAGCTTTATGGGCAGGGGGACGTGCCCCGCTCAGGAAATGAATGTTGCCGCGAAGGTCCGCGGCGCTGACCCCGAGCGTGTAACCTGTGAGCGCCGGCGGAGACCCCGCGCAGGATGCTTGGGATTTCGGGGGCTCTCTGGTTCTTGTCATAGGCAGAGGGGGAATACGGCGTGGTATGCTGCAGCCTTGAACTTTTGATTTATTCAGTGGGGGACTTAACCGTTTCCATGCTCGGCTCCTCGCGCGGAGGGGGGACAGCCCCCTTCGGCTTCCCTGTTACTCCGTCGATTACTCTGCATCGTTTTAGTTGGTGGGTGACGCGTTTTAAAGCGAAATTCTGAGATTCCCATCAGAAAACACTGATTTTGAATTTTTCTTTTTTAATATTTTTTTTTTTTTCCCCTTGCCCAGTAATAATAAGGTTTGTGTCCTCCCGGGGGTGGCCAGACTGGCGGCGGGGGTCTCCCCCCAGGGCGATGGGGACTCTGCGTGCCCTCTGGCCGGAGTGCCTTCACCTTCCCCAGCCTGGCCGGTTTCCCGTGGACCGGGGCCAGTGGATCTGGGCCAGCTGATCCCCGTCAGCTGCGGGATTGGGACCCTGATGCTTAAAACCCGCCTGATTGAGGACACTTGGGGTGGCTTTTTCCCCCACAGCGTGCTCGCCTGCTGCGGCTTGCAGCAGTTCAATGAGCTTTGCGGAGCCTTTTCAGTTCTCGTTACAACTCGTACAGTGATGTTGGCTAAAAAGGTATTTATTGGCCGCGCAGAGGGACCCTCGGAGAGGCTGTGCTGTTGCAGGGGTGACGCTGTCGACTCTTTTTTTCCCCCTTTCGTGGCGCGTGGGAACGGTGCAGAGCAGCCCGGGCAGTTCGTGACGGAGCATCCCCGCAGCCTTCCCCGCTTCTCCGCGACGTTGGCTCTTTAGTTACACCGGTGCGTAAATCTGTTTTCCTTGGATAGAGTAAAACGATCTGCATTTTCCTTTTTGCTCGCAATTAGCAAGATTTTTCTTTTGCTCCCCCCACCCCACCCCTCCGCCTTGACAGCTTCAAGAGAGGCTTTAAATGAGTAATTACTAAATATTTCCCGGCAGCCAAACACGGGGCCATGGCATCTCCTGTTGCAAAAGTGAAAAATATTTCTGTTTGCAGTTAATTTTAGTGGCAGGCAGATCATGTTAACTGGGTGTAATTGCTTCCAGATATGGCAGAGGGTTTTGTGTGTTGGGATGAAGGGTCTGGTAAGTGCTCACTTCCTGTGTAAATTAGCCTATTCCATTCATTCCCCCTCGCCCGGCAGTCCTGGCTTGTGTCACTCTGCCGGCAAGGGGATTTTTTTTCCCCCCCGGACGGGCGTTAGGCAGCTCAGCGCGTTACGGTGGGTTCGGTCCTCCGCTGGGCATCGCTGCCTCCCCCGGCACGGCGGGCAGCGCTGTCGGGACGCAGCAGCGCCCGCATCCCACCGGTGAGCGATGGGAGCCCGGTGCCCGCGGCGGCGCCAGCCCAACGCCGAGGGCTGCGGGTCTCGGGGGGCTCACTCGCCCGCCCCGGTAGAGACCGGCAGCGGAACGGCGGCCGTGTGACGGGGACCAGCCGAAACAAGGAGGGTGGCGCGTAGGGAAACGCAGATGGTGCGAGCGGCAGAGGAAGGTTCACGCGCCGACGCAAGCAGGCGGGTCCGTGCGTGGTTAGGCGCCTTCCAGTGCGTGGGCTTCCCCGCTCTCGGCGTGGTGGGGACATCTCCCCTCATTCCCAGGCCCCAGCCCGGTTGCGGAGCGCTGCCTGCGTATTTGCTCTGGGTAATACCTTATCTAGGCTGAAGCGTGCCCGAAACGCTCGGGTATCGGTCTTCAACACCAGTTTGCGCCCGCCGTGTTTGGGATAACTTCTGCAGCTGACGCGGGGAGCAGCAGATGCCTCTGCCGGGCCACGTGCTTTCACAGAGAGAGGTGGATTCCTCTTTTCGACGAGAGCATCCGCCGGCTCGGTCGTCTTGCGGCTGAAGAAAGGAGTGTCGCCCTAAAATTTGGATGGGGGGAGGAGGCCTTTGCGGCCCGGAATCTGGCTCTGGCCGGGGGCCAGGGCCGCCCGTATCATTTTCGCTGTCGTGTTCTTAACTGATTTTAAGTAGATTATGGTTGGACACGTGCCCCGCTGCGCTGGTTCGGTTTTCCACGGGCCTTCGCCGTCTCGTTGCTGTTTTATCGGCGCGTTGTTGAGCAGGCGTGCCAGCGCTGCGCCGCTGAGGACACGCTCCTCCACGTAGGCACGGGCGCCGACAGCCGCGTTGAGCCGCCCGCCATAAATCGGCGTTAAACACCCCGCTTTGTTACCGGTGTCAGCGCGGGAGACGGGCTCTTTATCTGCCTGTATCAGCCGGGCTGATAACCCCGTGCTCCGCTGAGCGCGGCGCGAGGAGCGGCTGCCTCGCCGCGCGCGGAGGATGCCGCACGGGGGATGCCGTGGTACGTGAGAGGACCCCCGCACCCAAAAAAAACACACCTCCTCCTGTCTCCCCGTGGCGGGAGGGGGGACGCCTGTTTTCACCTTGGTGACCTAAAAAGAAGACAGACACCGACCGAGCGGAAAAACAAAGAGAAACTAGAAAAAAAAAAAAAAAAAACCCCAAACACCAGCGCGTTTCCATCACCGGCGGGCTGGCGAGGGCGGAAAAGAGAGCGCAAATACCCCCACGGGAGGTGGGTACCCGGGCAGGTGGGGTGCGCGCTGGCACCGCCGCCGGGAGAGCGCCCGGCTCGACTTCCACGTGGAATAACCACGCGACGCCCTCGGGTCCGAGTCTGTTTTCCTGCAGAAGGGCAGCAGAGCGCCGTCTGCTCCCCGAAATGCCCGCCCGGCTCCCGGCATCGCACCCCTCGGCTGGCAGAGCCAGCGCCTGCCGCGGCACGTGTCCCTGCGCCCAACGCTTGGGCTCTGCGGAGGCTGAAAATGGGGGTTCCCTCGATGGGGACCTGTGCTGCTTTCTAGGTAACTCCAAGGGACTCGTTTAAAGGCACAATGCAGCGCGTGTGTGTATACATCTATCAAACTGCATAGCTCTTGCCTGTCCTTTAATGTTGTTTGAGATGCGTGATCGCCGCCCGGGCACCGTTGGCAGCTCCAGCCCAACTCTCCAAAGCGCTTTTCTGCTCTTGCCACCGAGTTTGGGGACGGCGCTGGGCTCCCTGCGCGTTGCCCTTTGTCACCTTCCCTCGTTCTTTTCTCCGCGCATTATTTATAGTAAATCATATTAGAAAGGAGCGCTAAGGAGTAAGTGTGATTCATCCTCCTTCAAACCAGCGCTGACATAAATAAAGGCAAAGCGCTTACTACGTGTTTTTTATTATGGTGTTTAGGGACAGGTTGTACTAATTTTGGCGCGCACAGACTAAGCCCGTGAAGGCTACGACTCTAAGAAATTCGATTTAACCACAGCACAGGCTGCACGTTAACAGATTCCAACCAAAACCCAGCCGGTCTTCTTGGAAGCGCGCACGCGTGGCAGCACGAGGCTTTCGGGACGGCTCATCGCTTTCCAGATTTTACTGCGCGCCTTGGGCTGCTCCCGGGGTTTTGCTGGGACTTGCTGTGGCACGGGAGCGGGGACGGCGGCGAGCTCGGGCATCCTGGCTGCTTGGCTGTCGGGAAGGAGATGCTGGAGTTGGTCCAGGGCACGGCGGTGGGGAAGCAGCGAGGGGACACGCGGAGGGGATGCTCGGTGCAGAGAGACCCAGCAAACGGCTCACAAGCCGGGCGAATTCGGGCCGGCGGTGGGAGCGCGCTGCCGGCAGCGCGGCGCAGCGAGTGCCGGTGACGGATATCTTATCTCCGGCTGGGCACGGGCTGCGGTCGCAGGCTGCTGCGCAACACACACAAACTGCCTTTGCGTGGGAGAGATAAGGCGCAGGCATTGTGCAACGCCCGTGCCTCGCCGGGCCCCCTCTACCCGTGCCGGCGCGGCACCGGCACGCCGTCCCGCTCCGACGACGCTGCGGTCGGCCGGAGGGCGCGGGCGATGGCACCGCGTGCATCGCTGGCACCGGGGCAGGTCCTCTCCGCCGGCGGCACGCGGCGAGCCCGGTGCGCGGTGGCGTGGGGTGGTCGGAGCGCGGCGGGGCCCCTTTCTGCGAAACGGCGCGGCGTTCAGAACCGAAAGCCTCTGTACCTCCCTACGGGGTGTTCTGCTATTTCTACCCGTAACGCGGTGATTTCCCCTTCTCTTTCTCCCTTCCCCCTGTTCGTAGAAAATATCCCGAGAGCGGGCGGAAGGGCGCTTCTGCGAACGAGAGCGGTGGCCGGGGCGCCTGCAGTGTGCAGAGCCTCTCGGGGCAGCTCTGCCCGCGTGGCCTCTGCTTTTTGGGGGAAGGGGGGGCGACTCCCGCGGCCGCCCCATCTCCCCGGGATGCTCGCAGCCCGGCTCCCGCTCACCCTGCACGGGAACCAGTGGAGAGCAATGGAACTGGCAGAAACCCCTGCCGCCCTCCAGCAGGAATATTGGGGGGGGGGAAATTTTAACTTGGGTGAAAACCTTTCCCATGGGAAAAAAAAAAAAGTGAAAAGGAGGTTTTTTTGCTTCCTGGGTTTTTGTCTCCTCTTGCTCTCGGGGGGGAGGGATGGGGGAAACACCACCTTCCCCCGGCCTTGCGGTTCCTTGTCACCCAGGCTGGAGGGCAGCGTTCTGTTGGGGTTTTTTGGGGGGAGGGTTGAGCTTTGGGTTTCTGGGGGCTGCAGGGAAGGTTGCGTGGGGGGTGGGGGCCGTGGGAAGCGGGCGCCGTGGTGGGAACCCCACAGCTCCCAGCCCGCGGGGCGCTGGGTCCGTGGTGGGGGCTGGGGGGGTCCGGGGTCTCGGGATGCAGAGGCCGTCGCGTGTATTGATTTCTGCCTTATCTGACCCTTTGGCTGGAGGCGGCTCTTCCCTCAGCGTCTAACCAAACGTAACTTAAAGCAGCCCAGAAACGTATATCATCCTTCCCTTGCGTTAATTAGGGCTGGCCGATGCATTATTTAGCGGGTGGGAGCTGCTGCAGGCTGCCCCGGCGCGGGGGCCGAGACCAGCCGGTGCGCGGGCGGGGGGACCGGGGGGCTCTGGCACCACCAGCGCGGGCATCGCTCTGCGCGAGCCCACCGTGCCGACCGAACCGACGGTGCGGCTGCAAACCCGCGCCGGGACGAGCGCTCACGTCGGACCTCGCCACTGGGAGAGGGGCTCGTCCAGCTCTGCCCCTCCAAAAGAAGATGGCAAAAGAGGGGACGCTGGCGCTGGGGGGCTGAGCACACACGGAGGAGCAGAGATGGGTGTCTCCCAAGGACGGCACTCGGGATGCTTTCCTCCTCCTTGTGCCGTAGGAGAAGCGATGCCCGCTGTGCCGGGCGAGCGCCGAAGGCTGGGCCGCTGCCGGCACGGGCAGCTGCGCCGCATCCTCCTCTGGCTGGAGCTGGAAAGCAGCTCCCTAATTAGCACCTTTGTTGCTAAGTGAATGAAGCGGCCGTGCGCGGCGAGCTTCCCGCTAGCGGTACGTGTGTCGGGGAGGGGGCCGCCCAGCGCCGCCGCGCACAATGCCCTGTCGCGCAGCCGCCGGTGCCGGTGCGCCGGAGCCGGTTTGCTTGCCGCCCCGCAAAGAGCGAGCATCGCGGGCCGGGGCCGGCAAACACCGTTTGCTTTCCTCTCCTCCCCACCCCGCTTCGCTTGCTTGAGTGTTTGGTGCCACCCACAAATACAGTTGGTGGGGGCTGATAAGGATCGCTGACCTAGAGCGAGCGGTGGGGACTTGCTTCCTGCTGAAATTAAAAGAAACCCACGTT
The DNA here is from genome assembly GCA_008711295.1 of Anarhynchus alexandrinus. Taxonomy (NCBI): domain Eukaryota; kingdom Metazoa; phylum Chordata; class Aves; order Charadriiformes; family Charadriidae; genus Anarhynchus; species Anarhynchus alexandrinus. Next base: position 438,293 of record VUYV01000284.1, on the reverse strand, counting down.
GCGTTGTGTTTGTACGGACGGGTTGGCCGTGCCGGGTTGGCCGTGCTCCGCTGATGGTCCTCAGCACTGCGGCTCCTCGCGTGGATGTGCCCCAAGTGGGGTTGGCATCCTCAGTGCGCTCACGGATGAGCCTTTTCAGTCCCCGGTGTCAAACGCGCTCTGCGGGACCGAGTCTCTCCGCGCTTTGGTGCGGGAGAACGATTCCCCACCCAACCAAAAAGATGGTGTGTGTGCGTGCAAGCTTTTAGAACACTTTTTAGCACAAAGTCGTGCCGTGCCGTGCCCTGAGCCGCCATTGGAAGGGATGCTCCTCACGGTGCTTCGCCTGCGCTCCCGCGTGTGCTGCGCACCATCTCCTGCTGCTGCCGGGGGTGTTTTGGGGCATTTCACTCCTTCCTGGTTGGGTGTAACACGCGCAAATGCGTCTTTGTACGGGCTCTTTTGTGCTGCGACGGCTCATGCGGAAACCACGTTTTCCGCATAAGTAAGCGGAGGGCGAGAGAAATGACAGCGGCGACAACGGCAGAGCCCGGGCAGTGTCGAGCAGACAAAGAAGCGGCCGGACGTGGCGAGGTGTCCCCCAGCCCAGCCAGGTCCCGGGTCAGCCGCAGCTCCCAGCCTGGCCCCGGTCCCCTGCACGATGCCCTGCATCCCCCCGCGATGCCCCTGGTCCCCCGGGGATGCCCCAGCCCCCGCGATGTCCTGCATCCCCGCTATGATGCTCAGGTCCCCCGATGGTGCTGAGCCTCGTCCCCCCCATGATGCTGTGACCCCCCCAGTGCCGTGGTCCGGGGGGGCTGGCTGGTGCCGGGGACCGCGGCCGGGCTGAAAGGGCGCTGGGTTTGCTCCGTCGGGGCATCGCACGGGGCTGCAGCGGCGACGGTGGGGGCAGCCGCGGGGTCTCCTGGGTGTATTGTTGCCGTCCATCCTCTCTTCCAGCTGATGCACGGCTCAGGGACGGCCGTGTATGGGACACGGGGGGGTTTCCTCTTTACGTACACCGGCTTAATTCTTGCCTCGGTCTGCAGCCGCTCCGTTTTTCCCATGGTAGGGTTTTTGTCACTGTTATTAACTAATGAGCTGATTCTTTTGCCGTTTTTCAATAACTGTATTTTTCCTTCAATGTGAGAAAAGGAAAATGTCTTTTCTTAATAGCGCAGCTCTCAAAAGTCATTGAAGGCATGAATTTGCCATTCTTTCACACAAATGTGCGGATTACCGCACTTTTTATTACCAGGACTTGAATTGCTGAATCATGGAAGCGGGGTAATAGGGAATGTTTGCATACACGATGTTGGGGAAAAAAAGGGCTATTTTTAAAGCTGCTGTAGCGGGCTGGGTTTTTCCCTTCTCACGACGGCATCGCGTGGAGCCTGTGGTGCGGGACGCGTCTTGGTCGCTGGTGCCAGCGGTGCCTGGGGGACCGTGGCTCTGCCGCTTCGCGTGCCGCCGGTCCGCCCGGCCGTCCCCGGCGCGCGGGCTCGGCAAAGTGCTGATTTACCGCGCGCCCCCGTCGTCCTCCGGGTGCCATCGCTCTCGCCTGTTGCAGGGAGGGCCGCTGCTGAGGCAGCTCTTCTGCTCCGGTCCGCGGCGCTTGTATTTTCAATTACCTTCGGTCACCTCTCGCACGGCGGCTGCCCGGTGCTGCCGGGGTCAGACATGAGTTAGCTGCGAGTGTCACCGTGTTAAAAGAAATAATCGTACCGTCTTCGGAGGGACAGTAATGATGGATGTTAACGCCAGCCACCCACCGGTTTAGAAACAGCATCTCCTCCCTCCCCCGGCATGAATAAATCACGAGCTGTGCCCGTGCTGGTCGTTGAGCCCAAGTAAGGGCTCGGCTCGTGCCCGGTGAGATGCGGCCGCGGCCCCTCGTGCGCTGGGTACCACCGGGCTCTGCGCAGCCACAGCCCGCGGCGGCGCTCGTTAAACAAAACCCTCTTTGGATTGCCAAATCCCTTTGATTCTTCCTGCGTCATCTTCTGACACATCCTGGCTCCGCAGCCCGGTGTCGGGGCTTTTATTATTTTATAGGTGCCGTAATGTTCGGACGCCGCAGTCTCCCCGCCGCCCTCCTCCTCCTCCTCCTCGGGATGCAGAGAACAGGGAGCCGTTGGGGGGCCGGAGCAGGCGGGGGGGGCTTCTGGCCCCCGCTCGCGTTTCGGCACAAGGATTGCCAGTGTTTCGGTGTGCCTTTTGGAAAACACACAATATTTAGGCTAAAGAGTAAGGGGTTTGCCTCACTGGGTGTATGTTGCTAATCACGTTCCCCTCTGCGTATAAACTTGTGCCTTTTTGGTCGTAAATAACAGCAGGGCGGAAAGTAACGCGTCTGTCTGTGCCCAAAGAGGGGGTCCCCCCCGCTCTCGCTGCCCCTCGCAGCTCCAGGCGGCCTTCCGGGGGCGGGCGGGCAGCCCAAGCGCCGGCAGGGCTGCCGAGGCTTCAGCGCCGCTCCGAGCCCCTCGCCAAAAGTACGTGCTGGGGCGCCGGGACGGTACGGAGAAGAATTTTCACCCCACAAATTATTGTTCTTGCGAGAGCAGATTTGAAATCTATTTAACTTTTCAGTGTCCCATACCCCCTTTAAACGTTTCGAGTGTATTCTCACTGATGGGTTACCTTTTCTTTCCCCGCGGGCTATAATTAGTGTCCTTTACACAGAATTGCCTTAGAATTGGATTTGAAGAAGATAAGAATCAAATTACCAGTATTTATCTTGTAAATTCCAAAAGATCTACTGAGAGGCAGTGTATAAAGAGGATTTTTAAAATTTTGTACTCTGGAAGCGCAAACCTCCCGTAGGTCCCGGGGTTCCCTCGAGCATCGCATCTGCGAAAGGCGCTGAGGCGCTGGGAGGGGGCCGGAGGTGCCAGCAGGGAGAGGACGGCTCTTCCCCCGCCGAAACTCCGCTCCCGGGCTGGGAAGGCGGCGTGCTGGAGAAATCCGTGCAGAGTTAGATGTATTTCCATCCCCTGATGGATGGTGACTTGGGTTTTTCTTGTTAAACACACGGTGCAGGCGGCCGCGGCTCGGATGCTGCCGTGCCTCCGGGAGGGCGACCGCCTCCTGGAGGGGCCGAACCGGGGCGAGCGTCCCCTCTGCCCCGGGGAGCTCTGCCGGTGGGGGGGGGTGACGGGGTGCAGGGTGGCACCGCGATCATCAAACAGCCTGACCTCGGTCTTCGTGGTCCCAGGTAGGCTGGGGGGGAAAGGTCTTCCCGACGCGGCCGCTCCCCCCTTTCGCAGGCTCCCGCCCGGCTTCCCTCCGCGCGCTGCCGGGCGGGCTCCGGGATGACAAGGCAAGTTGAGCACCAGAAATGGATGGAGGTAATTTCAGTGGGCTCTGTTTTGACAGAAATTAAGCATCTGAATTTAAATTAAGGAGACGGAGAGCCCGGGCAGCTGAGACTATATTTTCATAGCGTAAACAGTTGCAGAAGAAGATTAATAGCATCTGTGTAAACACTCCGTCGCAGCGGCGAGGGTTTTTTTTTTTTATTTTTTTAATAGTTGGAAAACACTAAGGACGGCTAGAGGCAAGAGAGGCCGTACCTGCCCTCCTGCTCGCCCGCGGCCGAGCCCTCCGCACGCCTTCCACCTCCCCGTCCATCCCACGGTAAATATTTCAGCCGCCCTCAGCCCCGCTCTCCCTTCTCGCAGTAAATTACATATTAAAGTAGCCTGGTAACTGAGCACCGGTTGCTGCGCGATAAGCTCCGGGAAATCGATATGTTTGCCATGTGCCTGCTTGTTTATGACACCTGCCTGCAGAGCAGTTGAGCAATGCTCGGCGTCCCGGGCGGCGCGGCGCAGCCTCTCCGCCGCCGGCCGCCTCGCGCAGGAGAGGGTGCCCGTTCTGCCTTGGGAGTTCGTGCTCCCCGAGCAGCATCCCGCGGCGGGGGCTAAAGTCGCGGGAGGGATGGTGTTTGATGATGCAGAGCGAGGAGAGGCTGGCGGGATGAGAGATGGGGTCGCGTCGTCATCCATCGTCGGGGCTTTTCCCGTATCCCCTGCAGGTTTCTGCTCCGCTGCCGGAGCGGAGCCCCGGGGGTTTAAACACTCATTCCCCACGCCCGGGAAGGGAAGCGGCCGCGGAAACACACGATGCTCGGTGGGAGGAGGTGGGTGCCCTCAGAGCAGTGTGCCGCGTGAGCCGGCGGTGCAGGCACCGGGTGGTCGCCGGCGCCATGCCGAGGACCCGTCAGCTGCATCCCGGCGCAGGGGATGCCCCAGGCCTGCGGCAGCGGAGGCTCCCACCCTACAAGCAGCTAAACCCAGTTCGGCTGAGGGACTGGGACCAGTCCCGGGTGGAGAAGACTCTTCCCCTTGTCTTCAGAGCCCACCCGCTCCCACGGCTGGAGCGGTTCACCCACGCCGAGGGTCGGCGCCTGCCCGCATCCCCCGGCGCCCACCGCCGCGGGGCTTTGGGGTGGGACCCTGGTAGAGGTCTTTCTAAAACCCAACGTTAGCAAGCTGCGGTAATTGACCTTTTGACCCAGATATGAAGTTGGGAGGTAAAAGACACGGCTTGCGAGATTTCTGTAAAACTGTTGACCTCTCGCAAGATTAACTGGGAGATAATAGTAATTATCAACAGATTACGGTGGGTCCAATCGATAGCGAACTTTACCTCCTGCCTAAAACTGAAGGTCGGGTTTTTACTGCGGCAAAGATAACTATTGCGGGTTTTCACACCGCCGCGAGCCACTGCATGTCCCCGTACGTAGGGAATCGGTGCGCCGAGTGGGTATGGTTCCCTGGGCACTTCGGGAGGGGGCAGGGGACCCAGGGGACGGTCCAGCCCTCGCCCCAGCGCGGGGTTTGGTGATGCCGAACCCCGGAGGTGAACTCGGAGGTGTCACAAACTGTCTGCCCGGGTGCGGTACCAGCGTGCCGGGATGGCAGCTCCGGCGAGGGGCTCGAGCCGGAGGCATCAGAGCAGGGGGGCAGCGCCGAAAAGGCACTGTCTCTTCGCCCGCCTTTTTAACTGCTTGCTTTCACTTTTTTTATGTATAAAAGATTGTCCATTTAATTAACTTGAGAATGCAATTTCAAAAACGCTAATGCTTTACACATGACGGCTCTTAAAATAAAAGTAGCGTTGCAGTGTTGCGCTGCGCTTCCTTCGCCTCCGCGTTAACCTCCAGCAGGTTATTTCGGAGAGGAACGATCTCCCCCCAGTTCTCAAACAGGAATGGAAAAGATTTGGGGCGTTTGATCCTGGGGTTTCCTTGTTAGCATTTCGGGACCGCGGGAGCCCTCCTTTTGCAGAGTTGGCGATGCCATCCATGGCCATGTCTTTCCCTGGATCTCACCTCTTCGTCTCCGGCCAACGGCACCGTGAGCATCTTCTCTCCAGGGCCGGAGCAGGTCGGCGTCGCTCGCCGTGTGGGGATGGTGCGGTGCGGGTGCCGGCCGGGGTCTGTCCTGGGTGCTTGGGGACGCCGCGCTGCCCGGCGAGCCGCTGGCGAGGGGGAAGGCGGCGCGTTCGGTCCGGGCAGCTCCTCCGGCTCCTGCCCACCCTTGCTGGTGTGGTGCCCCCCCCGCCAGCGCCGCCAGCACGTTAGCGTTGACGAGCCCCGGCGCGGCCTCCTCTGGTCTCCTGCTGCTGTCCAAGGGGGTTTTNCCCTTTTTTTTTTTTTTTGCAGCTTAGAAACCTCTCTTTGTGGCAGAAGGCTGGGAGGGTTTGAATGCCACATACAGGCGTAGGAGGCTGACTGAGACCATACGGCTTTATCATTCATTAATTCCTGTGCTCATTCATCCCCCTATTTAAACTTCTCTGTAAAGACGGGAGCTACAGATGGTCTTTTGGTACCCGCTTTAGCCTGCAGACCTTGGCCCCGACAAAGGGGTACAGAGGGAGCAGCAGAGTGTACAAAATATTGCCAACCATTAGAAATCGAGGTCTCATTCACCGGCGGCTCCTGTTTTGAAGGCGAATTTATGCGAGAGCATCATAACCCGCCAAACGGGGCATTGCCAAGAGTCGGCCTTAATTGAGGGGCAAGCGTCAGCCGCGGTTCTGCTGCCCGTAATTGCGCTTCAGAAACCGGAGGAGCGGCAGCGTTTCTTTAGCTCTGTCCTCGCTTTTGTGTTGCGTAATGTAAAACTCTGCTTTCTCCGCCGGCGGACCGGCTCCCTGACGAAGGGAAATGAAGATCGCCTTTTTTGCCTGCCTTATTTTGATGCCAGATCACTGTTCTCGTTCTTCTTTAAGAATTTCTTACCGTTAGGGCACCCCCGGGTGTGACATCGCATCCCCACGCGGCAAGTGAGAACCCGGAGCGTGCTTCGCAGGGAGGCTGTAGTTCGGGCATCCCCTGGTACCTCGGGCTGGACAGGGACTTTCTCCCGGTGCAGCGGCCGCCGCGTTCCGGTGTTGCGTTTACATGTGGTCGCGGTGGCGTGCTGAGCCGGGGGCACGCGGGAGGTGGGGTGCTCGGCGTAATGTCGGCAGCTCCTCTGCCTGCCCGTGCCCGAATTGCCACGGGTGAGTCGAGTCCTGCGGGAGCCGGGGATGCTGAGGGATAACGCCATCCCTGTGCTCGCCGGGAGGTGCCTGGGGATGCCGGCGCGCAGGGATGCACCCCGCGCGCCGCTGCAGCCCCCCGCCTGCCCAGAATGCGTCCCCCCGGGTCTGCCCGTCGCCGAGGGGCTGCGAGACCCGGCCCCGGGCCAGCGCTCGCCCGGTGCGCTCCGTCCTTTCCGCGGGAAAGTCGGGACCAAAAGTTTTCTGCTGGAAAACCCGAATTCTGCGATCTTGTTTTTACACATGCTGTGCTTAAATATTAACACCAATTGAGCAAATTGCCTTTTAACTGCCTTTATTTGCTTTCATTAACGGTATAATTTAAAAGCTCCCGAATTTGCATGGAACCTGTTGTGCACGTTGGGGAGGGGGGTGAGGCTGCTCATAAATTAATTAATCGTGAGCGAGGCTCCTCGGAGAGGTCCCCGAGCGCCAGGACGGCGCAGCAACGCCCGGGCTCCTCGGCTCGGGACGCCGCGTACTTTTGGCCGGGGCCGGGGGGAGCGGAGCGTGCCGTCAGGGCTGGCGTCCCGCTCATAACTTGGCTCGCCCGGAAGGTATTTATTTATTTTTCAGCGAAACATGTTGTAGGCTGAGCAAAACTAATTACGGAGGGCTGAAGGCAGCGCTCCTCCCGTTAACGCAGAAGAGTTTAAACTGATGCAGAAAGTGGAAAAAAAAAAAAAATCTGAAGGCGCGAGCTGCCGGTCCCATGCCCCTCATCCCTGTCCCCGGCACGGGGCCCTGGGACGCGGCGCTGCCCGCAGCCTGCCTGCAGCCAGCGGCATCTGCCCGCGCTGTTCTTCCACGAGATGACAAGTTTCCAGCCCGATTTCAGCCAGCGGCCCCGCTCGCTCCCCTCCGCGCAGATGTTCGTGCGGTTTCGGGAGCGAAGCCAGCTCGGAGGCGGCGGAGGCGATGCAGGCAGCGCCGTGTGCCGTGCCGACAGCCCCGCCGGGACGCGGGCTGCCCGAGCTCTTTCGGCACCTCCCGCTTCCATAGTCCTTCCCGAAAAATAGGTTTTCCGCAGGAGGGTTTCGCTGTCGGCTGGATGGGGGGGGGACCTCGGTCCGAGCCCTGGCTCCCCCCCCCATCCCAGCCGTCCCCACGGACACTGCCCCGCTCCGACCGGGCTGCGCTCCCCCCACGCCGCCTGCGCCGCCCTTGTTCGTGGCGGTAGTACATCGCGCCTCTGAGTTGCTGGTCATAAGCATTTTGCGTCTCCACCTTGGGAACCCGGGTGGAAAACGGGGCGGTTCGCACAAACAGCCTGGGTGAAAGCGCTCGTTGTTCTCGGGCACGGCTGTCCCGGCGTTCCCGGGTCTTTGCCATCGTCGGAGCATCCCGGGAGGGCAGTTGGCAGTTTGCGGAGGAGGGAAGGGCTGGGCAGAAACGCCCATTACTGCCTGGCGCTCCTGGTTTTGGAATATGTGTCTCGCTCGAGCGTTTGCAGGGGGATCAGGTGGTACCTTGGGGCTTCGGGGTGCCGGTTGCTCCCAGCGCCCAGGCTCCTGCGCGGGGACCCCAGCCCACGCGGACCAAAAACCAGCCGGATGCATCGGTGCCGTCGCACTGACCGGCAGCCTCGCACCGCCAGCAGTGCCGCCGGTACCCCTCTGCCCGGTGCGGGACCCTCCGCGGGAGCCCTGCGGCGATGCTCCCCGGCTGGGTGCCGGTTACTGATGGCGATGCCGGGTGAAAACGGGGCCACGGCGGGGTTTGGCGCGCCTGGCTCGCCGTCCCTGGGCCGCGGTGCCGCCGAGTCGCTCCTCCTGCTGCCACCTCCTTGCCCTGGGCTCTCTGGGCTCTCACCAAAGCCCGGCGCAGTCCAGATATGTTAATTTACTGGCTTGACGAGGTGCGTAGTGTTCGTCTCCCAGCTTCTAATTGGAAATAATTAGTTCTTTGTCAGCCCTGGGAGCTCCGGAGGAAACAGCACGGACCCGGGCGAAGGCAGCGGCGCCGGTGGAGGGAGAAGTCTTCCCCGGGAATCCTCGCGGAGCGCGGTGTTTTCAGCCTGTCCGAGGGCATCTCTCCCTGCCGAAGAAGGGCTGCGTAACAGCCGAGCGTTACGGTTTCATTAATCAAAGACACTTCCACTGCCCCTTTACAGCAACACAACTGCTGCGGCTGTCCCTGGCTGACAGCTCCCTAATTCATCTTCCCGGGGAAGGGGGGGACGCGCCGCTGCTCCCTGCTCGCCCCGCCGAAGCCGCAGCCACCACTGCGCGTTTTCGGTGCCATGGACGTGTTTGTCGGAGAGGTTCGGCCCCGGTGCTTGGCAGGGTTTTCCGCCTAGGCAAAAACTTCGCCCCGGCGAAATGCCCTAAGGAGAGGCGCAGGGTCTGCGTGGCACCACGGCGAGACCCCCGGCCGGGCTCCTGCGGCTCTTCCCGTCCCCTTCGGCAGGGAGGCATCCCTGCCTGTCCCAAAAATACGGGCCTGAAACCTGCTCGGGCACCCGGCGGCCGCGTCCCGGCAGCCTGCAGCCCGAAGCACCCCCCGGGGGGGAACGCTGCGGCACGGGGAGCCGGGCGGCTGCGGATTGCAACTGGGCATCCTTAATTCTCGCTGCAAAACCACAATATTTGGGAGTCGCTAATAATAAGAAAGTGTTTTCATCAAAGCGCTGTGTTCGTCTGTGTGCTGACATCTGGAGAGCGGAGATAGATATTTTCCTTAAGACTGTATTTCCAAGCCGTGAGCTCTTCCCTGGCTGTTAATTAATCCTTTGTAGTTTAGCGACTGATGAAATCATGACTCTATGAAATTTTAATCCTTGCGCTGTATAGGCACAACCGACATTATCAGAGGACCCCAGGTGTGTGCTTGAAATTAGTTTGTTGAATCTCTTGCATATTTGATTACCTTATAAAACTCCTCGGGATCCGGGCGTTTGGCTGGGGTTTGTGCCTGTTCCCGGCTGCGGTCCCCGGCCGGGCTGGAGCGGGGGGCTGCGGCGGGGGATGCGGCAGGGCTGGGGGGCAGCGGCAGCGGCATCTCCGTAAGGAGGCGAGGGGTGGGGATCACGCGTCTGCCTGGCGGGACGGAGCGGCCGAGCTTCTGCTGTGGATTTGTTTCCTCCAGCAGCGCCAGGGACCCGGAGGAGCTGGCGGGGAGGGGAGGCGGGCAGGGAAATACCTGCGCCCCCCCGGGAGCGGGGGCGGCGGGGGGAACGGGGCTGGGAGAAGAGGATGCCGTGCAAAACTGGCTGGGAACGTGAAACGGAGCGTAGCGCCGATGTAACGTCGTCGTCGGGGGACACGGGGCCGTCCCCTCCTGCCCCGCTGCCCGGCGGAGGCTGTTCCCGCTCCCTGAAGGTGAGCTCGGCCCGGGGAAGTGGCTCCCGGGCTCATCCCTGGGTACCACCCCGTTTTGGACACATGTCCAGCCTCTTCCCTGCTGTTGGGTCACTGAAGAGAGTGGAAATTAAAAAAAAATCCCCCTCCCCTGTAACTCACCCCCTTATTTAAGTTGTTTGCCCCAGCCGCCCGTTAGCATCCCCGCTCTCCCCTGTCTCTCCACTTTTGGCTCCCTGGGGACTTTTGCCGTCTCCTCGGGGCCGTGGGAGCTGCAGTCTCCCTCTTCCCCGGGGACGATGCTGCCCGGACCGTCCCGGGACCCCTTCCCGGGACCCCTGCCCGGAAAGCACCCGCTGCGCCGTGCCGAAGGCTCTCCCCGTGTCCTGACCGCCCCTGAAGGTTAGGAGGAATGAGCGGCCGAGGCCGGCGCTTCGCCGTTCGTGGACGGCGCTGGTGCTCCAACGGCACACGTGCTGCTAAGGAAACCAGATGATGAATGTATTTTTAAACTTGGAATCCGTGAACCGCTTATTATTTCTGAATTAGGAATCAAAACATGTGAATAATCACGCCGCTGCTGCGGCAGATGTACTCGGCGCTAAGGTCACTTTGCTTTTTTGTCGAAATTTGGTATTATTTTTGAGAATAAGTTCCGGCGGTGCTGTGCCTGACGCCTCTGACACCCGTGTCACGTCTGCTCAGCGTCCCGGCCGCGGCGGCTGCGGTGCCAAGCGCAGCCCCGCAGGGTCGCCGCCGTCCGGGGACGCAACCGCGCTCCTCTTGGTGCTGGGGACGTCAGTGTCGCCAGACGCCCGCAGCATGGGGATGATGATTTTGGACAGCCGAATTAGCGCCGGTTGTTCTAAGCGGGGCCGCGTGCGTGGCGGTGCGTTAACCCCTTGGTGCCCGCGCGCCGGCCCGACAACGGCGTTGTGGCATTTTGGACGTTTTTGGGTCAGTGGGAGGTGGTGCAGCAGCGATGCGGGGGCCGTTCCCTGGGCCAGCGGCGCCTGCTGCCCCCCGGTACCATCGCTCGGGGCACCGGCGGCACCGTGCCGCGGCGGCATCCCGCATCCACCTCTGAAAGCGGAGGCGGGCAGAGCCGGAGCGTCTGTGCCCGCGTGTTCCGGCTGCGCCGTCCTGGATGCATCCAGCACTCTCCCGTCGTGGCCTCTGGTCCCATCCATCAGCATCCCCCCGTACCCCGGCCCCCAAGCAGGGACGGAAGGTGCCGGCGCTGAGATGCACCAGGGGAGCTCCGGGAGGGCGTGAGGCTCCATCCCGGAAAATCCCCCGCAATAACGCTGATTTTTGAGGGAATACCGCTGCCCTGAAGCCAGGGCGTCGCACGGGCTCTGCCGGGCAGAGGGGGGTGTTGCTGCCCTTTTGCGGCGTTTGTCATCGTTCCTTTGCGGGCAGGGCCTGAAGAGAGATGAAAAGTGTGCTTTTGGCGCTTGTTGCTTGGGTTTTTTGTGTAAGGTGAGGCGAAACGGGAGGGATATTTCCTCAGCTTTTTTGGAAAGGGGAAGCACTGGCGTGGTGCTGAAATGATGTCACACCACAGCATCTGGTTAAAGCTCATGAATTAGCTCTCGGTAAATATAAATGTTGTACGGGCAGGGAGTTTTAGTGCTCGCTATTGATAGCTATCCCCTCCCCCATTTTTTTTTTTTTTAACTTCAGAAATAGTAAAATCTTTATTTCCAGCCCCTGTAAGATTTATTTCTTTTTTTTTTTTTTTA
>VUYV01000284.1:377183-402781 GCA_008711295.1 Anarhynchus alexandrinus | reverse complement strand
CAGGGGGACGGGAGGGGGGTGGGCGACGCTGCCTGGACCCCTGGAAATGGGCAGCACGGCACGCTGCGGAGCCGTGCCCCCGCCTCGAAGGCGGCTCTGTCGTGCTCAGCTCCTCACAGCAGATGAATCAAACCTCAAAAATCTAAGAAATGGGTCCGCAGCTCTGCCCCGGCGGCGATGCTTCGGACGTGGTGTGTATCGCTAATCTGCTTTTCTCTGGAAGTTGCTTATCTGCTGCCGGGCGTCCTGGTTTTTCCCTCGCCCGAACTGGCAGCACATGTTGGTAGTGATTTTCTGAGAATTCCCCCCAATACCACATCTCTCTCTGGTAGTCGAAGACGCCTCTGAGCTGCTCGCTCCATCGCACCGCCTCAGACCAGATGCGTCCTCGGGTACCGTCCTCGGGTACCGGCAGCGGCGGCTGCGATGGGAAGGGGCAGGAAACCAATTACAATTAGATCGGTTACAATGCTAATGAAACGCATTGATGTTTAATGATTTAAAAAAAACCAAAAACAACACCCAAATATTTCATTTCTTCCTGGCAAGCAACACTGTACTGTGCGTTGTGCTGTCCTGCGTGAGGAATTGGGACCGCGGGGTTAAGCAGGGCGGCAGCGGGGGGTGTAGAACGTGGAACCCCCCCATGGCACAGGTCCTGGGGCTTGCACGAGGCCGGCGGCCGCAGCGACGACGTCCCTGCGCAGGTTTGGGCGAGCATCCCTCGAATAACCCTCCTCTCCCCTTTCTCTCCCCAGCGGGCGCCAAAGCCCTGGTCTGCGATCAGTGTGGCGCCCAGTTCTCGAAGGAAGACGCCCTGGAGACGCACAGGCAGACGCACACCGGTACGTGGCCCTCCCCTGTGCTCCCCTTTCCCCCCTCGACCTCCGGAACCTTTAGCCCAGGGGAGAGATTAACCCTTTGCGGTTCCGCGTCCCACCTGCCCAGGTCCGTTTGGTGACTTTGATTTGACGAAGGTAAGTCGTCTGCCTTTTCTGCTGAACTCTGAATTGGAAGTAGTTTTGTCCTTGTGTTGAAATCTGTGCGCGGCGGTTGCGCGGGCGTTCGCTGCCGACTTCTTTCGGTCTGGTTTTGCTGAGCTGGTAACGGGGGTGTTGGCGGAAGGAGGAGGACAACCTGAGCATCCCTGCACCGCGCACTGGTCGCCCCTGGTTTCTCAAGCCACGCGCACCAAAATTTGACCAGCACGCCGGCACTGGGCTGCTGCTTGAGGTTTAAGAGAAGCTTCCCGAGGGAGAAATGCCGTTGTCGTGAGTGTTTTGGATGCTCGGCAGCCCGAGAGCAATGAGCTACAAATCATTTGCAAACCCCAGCCTACGCCGATAGTTGCGTTCCCGTTTTCCAGCGCATTCACAGGGATAACTGGGTTGCGTCTGGGGCTCTGGGGAGGTTTGGCCACGCTGCCGCGGGGGGTGTGCGTGGGTGCGAGCGCCTGCTGGGCGGTCAGGCTGCGCGGCGGGCGTGCAGCCGCTCGTCGCAGAGGATGCTCGGGGACCTGGGACCCGAGGACGGGGCTCTGGGGAGGGCTGGACCCAGCTGTGCGCACACAGCCTCTTTCCCCGGTGCTCGTACGGGTTTAAAGCCCCAGCCAGGGCTGTTGCCGTGGGCGAGCCTTGCCTGGCTCCGGCAATTAACTCAGCGTCCTGGCGCCTGTGCTTGGCGGCAGCGAGGTACCCCCAGCTCCTCCTCCACGAAAACCCGGGTGCGAGGCACTGGTTCGCACAGCCCCCTTGGGTTTGTTGCTCGGCGTGAGCGTACGCACGTGGGAAACGGCAAACGCACGGTCCTTTCTTCCCTCTGCCAGCAGAACACCGGCCCTTTCCCCGCGGCTCCCGGCGCTTCGCTCCTGCCGCCGTCCTGCTCCTGCGCTTGCCGTCCCCGGGGAGCACAAGGAGCCCTTTATGCCTCTCGCAAAAGCCACCTTGCCCAGGACGGGTTTGCTCCGGGGCACGGGGGGATTCGGGGCCGGGCCGGGCCGGGTGGAGCCTTTCAAACCCCAAACCCAGCTGGAGCGGGGAAGAGCGCCCGCTCCTCCCCGCGCTGCGTCGGGGGCGGTGTGGCCGCGCACAAGCTCGTCTTTCGGCGCCGAAAACCCTCCTAAATGCCGCTGGCGGCCGAGTTTGCGCTCGGAGGTGGCGAGGTTGGCGCGGAGAGCCCGACCGACCTCACACTGGGGGTTTGGGGAGTGACAGGGACGCGCGGTGTGGCATCAGGAATAGCTCCGTCCGCCAGCAGAGCTGGGAGCTGTGCTGGCCGAGCACCGGGGCATCAATTGGTCGGGCATTGGAATAGGCTGCCCAGGGAGGGGGTTGAGTCACCATCCCTGGATGTGTTTAAGAGCCGTTTAGATGTGGTGTTGGGGGTTATGGTATAGGGGAGAACTTTGTAGAGTAGGGTAGATGGTTGGACTCATGATCCCAAGGGTCTCTTCCAACCTAGACAATTCTATGATTCTATGAATTGTGAAGTAATTGCCCTCCTTATCCCCAGTCCTATGGCTGGAGGTTGGGCTTTACCGATCATGGACTTTCTAACGGTGGTCCTGCAGGGTGAGGAGGAGGAGGAGGAGGCAGCGGCTTGCGCTGGGGCAGCCGGCAAAGCCCAGGGACAGGATGGACCCTGCTCCGGGACGAGCAGCCCCAGCCTGGGCAGGGAGTCAAAGGTGGACGAGCAAACATGTCCCGGACCCGTTGAGCATCCCGGGGCGGTCGGTGGGAGCCCGGCTCCCCTCGGTACCCGGGGCTGTGGCACTGGGCAGCTGCCCCCAAACCCGTCCCGCCGACGCAGAGCGGAGCGGCTGCGCGGTTTCGCTGCCGACCTTGGCGCCGCTGCGGGGATTAAAGCCCCTCCGGTTGCTGCAACCTCTGGGGGCTGGACGTGGCCGAAGCTCAAAGGGCGGCGGGAGAAGGGGGCGCGGGGGACGCGGTGACCCAGGCGGAGCGGGTTTATCGCCGCCGCCTCCCGCTGTAAACACGGGCAGCCGAAATGAATCGCTTCCTCTCCTCGGGTGGCACGCAGCGAGCCCTGCCCTGGCGCGGAGAGCATCCCTCCCCTGCCGGCGCTATAATTAACCCCGTTCCCAAATAACGGCATCTCCCAGGAAGGATTTTGGGGGTGGGGGAGGGGGCGTCCTCGCATTGCCCTTAGCAGCAGGTTGGTCGGCCAAAGACCTTCCGTCTTTCCACACCAAAACATAGCCCCTTTTGGTAGATGCACGGGTAGATTCTTTCCAGGATGGCACCCAAAACTGAGCAGGGTATAATCTGGCACAGGCTGGCCAAACTCACCGGCTTTGCTCAAAAACAGGGTGTTTTGGGACCTGTCTGCAAGCAGTGGCTGCTTGTCCGCGCGCTCGAGAGCTTTCCTGCAGTGGGTGGACGAGATAAAGGACTCCCGGGGTTTCTTTTCAGCGTGAGGGGCTGTTCCTCAGGTGAATGCTCAGGATCCGGGACCCCCCTTTATCCCACTGAGTTTTCCCCCCCCGTTGCTCCCCCCGGTGACGGCGCGGGGTGCGAAGCGGAACCGTGGAGCGGTGCCCGTCCCCTACGGCAGAAAACCTACGCCCCGCTTTCTGACGCGAGGTGAAAAATAATAATAAAGGCATAAAAAAATAGTTTCTGCTTGTAAACAGGGAGCCGGCTCGGGGCTGCGACGCCCTCTCCGGGTGTTCGCTGTCCTTGGCCCCCGTCCCGCGGCAATAGGAAAAGCAGCAACTGTTTTGGCTCGTCTTCCAGCAGCGCAAGCTCGGTGCCGTGCCGGGGCGGGGGGGGGAGCGTGGAAAATTCCTTATCCTTCTCCTAAAATGTAGAGGAAAAATCGAAATGCGTGGAGAAGGCAGCCCGCGCGCCCCCCAGCAAGCGCGGCCAGGGCTCGGGATGCTCGCGCGGCCGGGGCTCGTGCTAACGGGGCTGAGGCTCGTTGCCCGCTGTTATAAATATCAGAGGTGACTCGTCTCGAGTTCCCCCCCCTGGGCCAAGGTAATTAACGCGCGCGAGCATGTACGCGCCGGGCGGCCGGTGTCGATCTGCGATCCAGCGCGGATTGACTCCCGACCCGATTTCACCTGGGCATGCTGGACACCTCATATAGAGAGTGTTTTCCCGGGCATGTAGTTGGCTCTGTGATTTGTGGGGTCGGCGTGCCCCCGGCCGCTCCGCAGAGGGTGCGCGGGAGCCTTCACCCGCTCCTGCCCACGTCCCCGGCTGGCGATGCCGCCACCAGGACACGAGTAGCAGAAAAGAGTTAATAAAACCAACGTGTTACTGAAAATTGAAAAGCTGTAAATCTCTCCCCTCCCGCCCCCTTTTTTTTTTTCCCTTTTTTTTTTTTTTTTTTCTGCTGGGATGTTGGTAGCGTTTTGATTTAATAGTTGGCCAAACACAAGGGTCTATTTTATTCAGAGTTTACAGGCCTCAGGGCTGTTATTCCTCCAAATTTAATAGCATTGAAATTGCAGGGTTGGCGATAATTTGCCTATCACTTTCTGCTCTCCCATTGATGTTTATTGTCAGCGGGATGGAATCTCAATCCGATTCACTTAGATAACATGTCTGTTAAACATTTAGATAATTGTGCCATCATTAACTTGTCACATTATTTTAGAGATTCAAAACAGTCGTGCGGTATAAGCGGAGGTACAAAGGGAGAAAGATCCGGCGCGCGGGAGCCGGAACCCGGGAGAGGAGGCGGGATGCCCCCGCGGCCGCCCCTCCGCTCGTTCTTGGGGAAAGTGTCGCTCTGCGGTGGCTCGGGAAGCTCAGTCTCCCTCTCCGCTTTGGCGGGGCTTTAACCGCTTTTTTTCCCCCCAAAAAAAAAGTATTCTGTTCCTGTTCTAAACGCGCAATGAGGTACAGAGTGATTTTTTTCTTTTTTTTATATATATTTTTGTTTTTTAAATGCCAGAGCGCTTGGCGTTTTTCTGTGTAAGAGCATCGCAGCAGCCCCGTTACTGCCGCGGGTGGGCGAGGGGGATGCGTGGGGGTCTGGAGGCGGTGGAGGGGGGGACCGCGCCGGAGCTGCACGGGCACACGCCGTCTCTCTCTGTTCTTGGCAAATTTACATTTAGTCCCATTAATTACCTATTTGCCTTATCTCCTTTCTTCGGCTTCACTTTCTCTGCCTCAAAACAGTACCCACCTAAAAACTACCAGTGATGCCATAGATGTATGTCACGCTATTTTTTTCCGGTGTTGGACATCAAGGGTTTTGAGCGAGCGGAACATAGCATCCAAGTTTGGTGGCAGGAGCCGTAAATTGTGTTGGAACATAAATCCTGTGTGCCTTACGCTCGGCGTGGCGCCGCGGGCCGCGGCCGAGCCGGCTCTCCGCCGGGATGCTCCTCCGACTCCGCCGAGGGCTGGGGGTTGTCTCGGCGGTGGCACTTGCCACCAGCAGCCGTCCGCAGCGTCCCTGCGCCGGCGGCGGGCGACTCGGCCCCGGGAGATGCGATTCTTGACTCGTCTCGCTGCATCCTCTCCCACGGCTCGATCGGAGCGGTGCCCGGCTGCAGGCAGCCAGCGCGCTGCCTCGCCGCAACCAACCCCGCGTCCTCCCAGGCTGCCCGTGACTTTCTGTTACCGTTTCACGGGGCTCCTGAGAGCGTTCGGAGAGCAGCTCGATGGGGCTTCTGGGGGAAATACCGCCGGATCGCATTTTTCTCCATAGCGAGAGATAATGCACTGCAGTATTAAGTACGGTTATTGGTAATTATCCCTCCCGTGCTCCCTTCGGTCCCGCCTGGGGGAGGGAGCGCGGGTGATGCGGAGCGGTGGTGCCCGGGCGATGCTTTGCGGATTTTCTGTTGGGCGCGAGTGTAGATTTTGGATGCTGAGGTACGGAGGCGCTCCCCCAGTGTGCTGCCCTCCCCTCACGCTTCTGTCGGAGGCGGCGCGGGGCTGCGGTGGGCTTCGGTGCGGGCGCGAGGGTCACGGTTCCTACAGAGGAGGCAGGAGTGCCCCGTGGTGCGCCGGAGCGCAGGAAATTGGTGCTGGGTCCAAAGCGTGACTGCTGAGCTGAGGAACCAAATCTGGGTACCCACTGGGCACAGAGGGTGCAAAGAGGTTGTTCCTGGCACCTCCAAACGCCGGCAGTGCCCGGCGGGAATCCTTGAGCGACCTGGGAAGACCGGCTTTGGGGCCGGGGGAGCTGCTGCCAGAGGCACCGCCGGGGGTTTGTGGCTTCAGTAGCAGCTGAAAATGCGAAACGTTGATGGTGAAGATGCTTTCGTGGCTGCTGGGACCTTCTGGGGCACAGGCATCCGACTGGAGCCAAATGTGCCACGCGCTGGCGCGGCATCCCTTGTGCAGCATGGCCGGTAAATGGATTTATAAGAACCTTGGAAGGAATACTCCGTGCTTAATTTTGGCTGCTCGACAGGGAGCGGGACTCGCTCGGTCCGACCTTCGGCTGTGGCAGAATGAAACGAGAACGGGGAGCCGAGGGTGGGCAAAAGAGAGCAGTCCCAGTGCATCTCAAACGCAAAGCCTTGGCGGTTTTAAATACTCTTACGGCCAAGTTTATTTGCAAAAAGGACTGAAAATGAGACAAGTGGAGGGGAGGACGAGCGCCTGTGTTCCGCTGGAGCCCGCCGCCTCTCCTGCGCTTCCCAGCTCGTGGCGCAGATGCTCTTCAAGGGAAAGCGGGTTTTGCAAACCATTATTTCGATAAAAGCGAGGGCCGGGACAGCTACGCTTCCCATCGGAAGCCTCCATCATTCGGCAAGCGTAATTCACGGCACAAGTGGCTTTGCCCCCCGCCACCTCCGCGCGCGGCCGTGGCGCGCCGGGAGCTCGCCGGCAAGCGCGGGGAGCGGGGTCGGCGGCATCGCCTCGTTAGCAGCGTCCCCGGCCGGGCGGTGCGTGGCTCTGGCTTCGGCGGGGTCCCGGGGCGGCGGGTCCTGGGGGGTGCAGGACAGAGCCCCTTTGTCTGACAGTAATGTCCTGTGACAGCGCCTGAAATCCGAGTCCCGGCGTGCATTCCTGGAAGCGGGAATCTCCCTGCCTCCCACGCCACCGCCACCGCCGCTTTTTCCACCTTTGCGGCAAACGGCGGGGAAAACCCCCCTGTGCTTCCCGGTGGGCTCACAGGGCAGCGCGGTGAGGCCGGCCTTCGTGCGAGCGAGCGGCTTTGCCGAAAACAAGCCCGGAGCTGGAAACGTGGCGGAGCCGCGCGCCCGCGTCCCCAACCGGCAGCCAGTGGTCGGCCTTTAATTTTCCTGTGCAAATACTATTTAAAGCGCGATGAGAAAAGCCCGCTCGCTAAGCTACGGAGAAATCTTTCTTGTCCTTTAATTCTAGATGAAGGGGATTAGTGTGAACATATTTAACCTCTGACCCGTGGACAAAAGCATTATCAAATTTAGTTGCCGAGTGGCTCCCCATTTAACCGAACCGGTGCAGTATCTCAGCAATTTTCTTTTCCTCCTTCTTTTTCCCTCCCTTGAAGGCTTTAACGTCCATTGTTGCCCCCGGAGCGCGGGGGGACTTGGCCGCCCTCCTCCGCCCGCATCTGGGGTGCTTGGCCGAGCCCCCGCGAGGAAAACCAGCAGTTTC
Source organism: Anarhynchus alexandrinus (assembly GCA_008711295.1). Taxonomy (NCBI): domain Eukaryota; kingdom Metazoa; phylum Chordata; class Aves; order Charadriiformes; family Charadriidae; genus Anarhynchus; species Anarhynchus alexandrinus. The sequence continues at coordinate 395,210 of VUYV01000284.1, read as the reverse complement.
GAACCTGCGGAGGCTTCAAAAAGGTGTCGACCCCCCCCAGAAAAAAGCAAAGCTTGCTGTAGGTTGGGCTGCTTGCTGGCCGTACCACGGCGTGGAGGATGCTCGGCCGGGAGGTGCCTCCCGTCCCCCCGCGCGCCTCGTCCGCCTCCCGAGCGGGAAGGAAAACGCGCCGCCGGCTGTCGCGCGCGGGGACGCTCGCGGGGGCTTTATGAATCGGGGATGGAAGGCGGGCGAGGAGGCGGCCGGGGTCTCCTGGTCCGGCGGAGGAATGCCGAGAGGGGCCTCCCGTCAGGAGCCGGTGTCCGTTTACAGTGCATCTCTCATAAACCCGGCGGCGGGGGCGAGGGCAGGGGGACCGGCCCTCCTGGTATGTGATTGATTATCTGGTATTTATGCCATTGAGGACTTTTCAGCGGCTCGGGGTCAGGGGGTCATCTCGTGTGTCTTGCTGCAAATCCGCTTCCTTTTGTACAGTGCGGGCTGGGTGAGCAGACACACAAAAACAGCTTTTTCTTTTCCTTGGGAAAAAGGGGAGGGGGGCGGGCTGGTGTCAATGAAATTTTTTTTTCAGCCTTTCCTGAATAGTGTCCTTTTTAATTCCAAAGAACTTTTAATTAAAAGTAGCAGGAAAGTTCATCTCGACAAGGTTTAACTTACCTTAGCAGCTACTTTTGTCCCCCCGGGATTCGCGTCTCCCCGCTTTACACAAAAAAAACCCTACAAGAAATGGGGGAGAGGCCGCGCTCGGTACCGTTTCGCGTCCCCCCGGGTTTACCGAGAGGGCCTTTTCATCTTTTCTCTCTCTCTTTCTTTTTTTTTTTAAACGATGGGGGTGCAGGAATAATAAGTGGATGCTGCGAATCCCGGCTTTGTGCCTCGCGGCAGCCGGTGGCTCCGCTGGCCGTGCTCGGCCGGGGGTGGCCGCCCGCGCCGCCAACAGGGTCGTTCCATCGGCTGGAGGCGAACCGGGGTGCCCGGCGTCTCCGCGGGGCCGGGGCATGCCAGAGCGGTACCACCCTGGCCGGGAGGGATCCAGGAGCGCGTGGGCGATGGGCGGGCGCTGCTCTGTGCCGGGCGGGATGGTGGCGGTGACGGTGGCGATGGTGATGCCGGTGNGACCAGAAATGCCAGTGAGGGCTTCATCGCCTCGCTGAAGCTCTTTGTTTAACGACAGAGCAGTTTCTAACACATTAGTGCAACCGTCACTGGGAAGGCGGTGGGGAAAATATGTTAGGTTCTCGACAGAAAGTCAAATTATTTTTTCAGCTGGTTTCACTCCAAATTCCGATTGGGAAGAGGAAATCTGGGAAGCCGGCGCGCTGGCGACGAGTAAGCGAGTAGATGACAGCTTCCCTTCTGATCCGGTGGCCAGAAACGCCGCCGCGGTTTGCCTACGGTTGCCCTGGGGGAAACGCTCGTCCCCGGGAAGGGCAGGGATGGATCCGGGATCCTGCAGGATGGAGCTCGCTGGGACAGGCTTAGGGGGAAACGGTGCACGTGGATGCCCAGATACCGACCAGATTAAGGCGTTTCAGTCGAGTGATGCTTGTTTTGCCAGGAAAGAGGGCAGCTTTTCCATCTCTGCCCTTAGGGGTTGAAGGAGCTGAACACCGGATTTTGCCAAGGGTGACCGGGACCGAGGGGGTTTGGATGCACAAAAGGTGTCTGTGCACACTCGGTTCGGCAGCGCCGGCATCCCCGACCATCGTCCCCTCCTGCCGGCGCGAAGCCGGCTCTGGTCGCCGCTGCAGGGGACAGTTGCATCCCCTGCTCATACTCACGTTCCCCTTCCCAGGAAAAGTTTCTTCCAGCTCTGAGCTTCCCGTTTTTCACACCCGCGTTAAGGCTGAATCACCGGCGCCGGCTCCTTCGGGGCTCTAACCTGAGACCCGTTTGCGAGGGTGCGATGTCGCCCCGCTCGGCTGCCTGGCCAGAGGGGGCTCGAAGGCGGCGTTCGTCCCCTGCCGACGTGCGGAGAGGCCTTTTGTGACGGCCTCCGTCGCCCGCGGGCCTCCAAACGCCACCGTCCCGCACCCTCCCGCCCGGGCTCCCCGGAGCAGGCATCGATTCCTGGTGTTACGGGGCATTCCCGGGACCGTAAGCCAATTGGTACTGAAATTCCTAATGGTGCTGAAAGGGGGAGGTCGTCCCCGTTGACGTGCTCCATTTTTGGCCGCCCGAACATTTTTAGTATTTATCGATCTATTTTGATATATTCTGTACAACGAAGAGGCTTTGGGGACAAGAGCTGTGCAAGGAGGGCATGTCTCCAGCTCCAACCGGAAGGCTTTAGGGTTCGCAAACGGCATCAAACAACAGTTTGACCTGAAAACAATACAAGTTAGCCTTGAAAGCGCGGCGCGCCGTAGGTGCGAAGCCTCTGCAGCGCATTCCCAGGCTCGCGTGGCGTTGGGAGCTTGGGAAGCTCTCGCCTCCCCCAGCCGAGGGGTGGAAATGCAGTAAAACGGGGTTTGCCCTTAAAAAAGGTCATCTAATTTTCGTTTCCGAAGGCGAGGTTTGCGCGACGCTCAGTTTCTTCGGAAGGAGAACCTGATGGTGCCGGTGTGGGTGATGCTGAGCATCCTTCCAGAGCCCGGGGACCGCATTCGGGGAGGGCAGCGTGCGGTGGGATGCTGCAGCAGCCGGAGGGCGAAGGCGGCTCTTCCTGGGTGCCGGGCAGAGGGGCTCGGGCAGGAGATGCTCGGGGCAAGGGTGGGGGTGGCTTGTCCCCTGTGCTGGTGACAGGGGCACGCCTGGCCCGGTGCTGCCCCCGGGGAGCATCCCTCGCAGGCAAGGGGTTTGCAGGCAGGTCTCCGTGCGTGGGCTCAGCATCCTGCCCCCGAGGCAGGGGCACGCCGCGGCCCTCCTCGGCAGCCGATATCTGCCCCCCCCCAAAAAAAAACCCACATCCCTCGATGAGCGCCCGCGGGGGCCGGCGGCTGCCTGGCAGTGCTTCGCCCAGTGCGGGTCCAGCTGCCGCCGTGATTGACGCAAAGCCAGTCTATAAATAAAGTCTTTCTCTCCTCTCATAAAGACTTTGCGGTTTAGTTTGCTTTCAAGGTCAAGATCAGACCTTTCTAAATAAACACATATCAAAGGATCATTAGCGGAGCAGCACTGTTAAATTGAGATATTAACTTCTGTCAGCCGCGCGTTTCCTTTTTGTTCTGTAACTCGCGACTGCGGCGGGTTTTTATTATTTTGGCCCTAGGCGGTAGCATCTGGCTTCTGTAGAGACTGTAAAAATTAAAAAGCAACACAAATCATTGCGAGAGAAAAGCAGTAAATTCAATGATAAGAATTTAAAATTAAAATGTTTCGGCGCTTTTATATTCCGCGAAACATGAAACGAATGAGTTGTGTGCCTGTTGCCATAAAGCCGCCGCCGCTAATAGTCGCTGGGCTCCTTCCCTCCCCGCTCGCTCTCCCTCGTAATCGTTCTTGCCCGAGCAATCGCAGAAAAGCGCAATGAAGGCAGGCGATGATGATGATGATGATGACGGTGATGGAGATGCGGGGAAGGGGACGAGGTGCTGCCGATGGGACCGGGGGGAGCAAAGGGCCCCCCGAGAGGGAGGATGCTCTTGTCCTGCTGCGCTCCAAGGGAGACGGAGAGGTCGAGCGGGGAGGGTGTGACTAATGCGCCGGGTCACTGGGATGCGGGACCGCATTGTGCCCCGCGTCCAGATGGCCCCTGGAATAAATCACCCCCGGCGGGCGCGAGCTGCCCTTGCCGGAGCCGCGGCTCGGGGTTTGCTGCCCGCTCCCCCGCGTTGCTGCGGGCACCGGGACGTGGAGCATCCTCCTCCCCGGGCATCCCGGCCCAGGGCTGCGGCCGGGCGGGAAGCAGCCCCGAGCATCGCTGCGGGAGCGAAAAATGAAGCCCGTAGGTTTGAGGGGGGGGGTTTAATCCCCTGCGCTTGCAAGGTCAGTGTTGTACACGTGCTCTGAAAGGCTGGGGTTTCTCTCGGCGCTGGTGGAGAGGCGGCGGGCAGTGCTGGGCAGGGACATGCCCTCCCCTCCTGTTGCAGCCGGAGCGGCCGCATCCGTCCCTGCAGGAAAACCAGCAGCAGAAGAGCAGGCGGCGCTGGCCGCTTTTTAAGAATTAATTTCCCGTAGTCGCTTAAAGTTGGGAAGAAAGCTGCGCTATCTCCGAGTAAATAATAACAATCAAACAAATGCCCCCTTGGGAGAAGTTGCCTTCCATAAAGATGTTAATTAGCGCAGAAGCTGAGCCGTGGAGTCCGGAGGCAGCCTTTGAAACCGGGATGATTTGGTGACTCCGGCACAAAATGTGCGTTTGTCACTGGGGGATTGTTTTCCACCTCTCTCTGCTTAACCGCAAAGGTTGTAGGGGCTGTTGGGTCCAACCAAACAACCCAATAGCACCTTTGTGCCGGTGCTGCACCGGAGGGGCCGGGGGCGGCGAAGGGCTGGCTCTGCCATCCCGGCGTGATGCCCGTGAAGACACGTGTGTCCACGTGTGCGCGTGCAGGCGTCGCGCGTCCCGACAGCAGCGATCAGGGAAGGGCTCCTTCGCACTGCCCCGCAGGTTCGCTTCGGTGCTGCCACCGAAAACACCGCTTTTGGTTTCATAATAATCCCGAAAACAGACGCTGAAACTGGGTTAATCTTCTTACCCCGAGCAGTGCGCATTCACCGTCCTCCCGGGGCAGAAGGCACCCTCGGTGCCGGTGCTACCGGCCAGCATCGCCGGGGCCGTGCCGGTGCCTGCCGCTTCCGCCTGTCCTTCATCACCCATCCTCCTCCTCCTCCTCCTCCTCGGCTTGGTGCCAGCGGGACGTGCGCGGCAGCCCCAGCTGAGCCCGGCGCCTTAAGTACGTCCTTAAGTCCCGCGGTCTCTGGCGGCTCTCCATCCTGTCCTCGCAGGCGTGGAGCGAGCAGGGCGGCCATCGTCTGCCCGGCCCCCACCTGCGGCCAGCCCTGGCTCCAGCCACTTGCCCCTGTGGCCCCGAGGATGCTAAAAACGCTGCCCTCCCCTCGCGCTGCTTTTCACGCACGCCTGCAGCCTGCCCTGCAGCGCTGTCCGGGAGGTGGAGGCTGGTAGGGAGCCCTTGACACGCTGACAAAATCACGTCAAACGTCCCCGAAATCTCATCTGGGGAGAGCCAGCGGCCCTTGGGCTCCTCTTTCAGAGCCGTCTGCCCGGGTCGTAAGGACGGCGGCAGTTTTAGTGCCCCTCTTTGGCGCGTGCATCACGTAAGAGATCGCGTTCAATACAAAGATCGCAGGAGGAGGGAGTCTGGTTGAAGACCCTGAGCTTGCAGGACACGGGGTGGAGGGTTTGGGGGCGAGAGGCCGCGACGGGCTGCGTGGGCGCCCTCCGATGCCTGCGCCCTCGTGCCTGCTGCGACGCCGGAGCCTTGCCGGCGTGCCGCTCCGCAGCCTGTGATCACGGGAGTCTGACGCTATTGATCATTGCTGCAACGGATGGACAGATCTGCCTCGTTTTTCGAGGCTCGTAACAGCGCTCCGAGGACGGGCGGGGAGAAGATGGCAGCGTTACGAGGAGGGTTCGGGGAGGGGCGGTTTGGTTTGCGCATCCCCACGTTGGCTCCGGGTGCCGGAGCCGTGGTGTCGCAGCTGGGGCTCCGCAGAGGATGCTTTGCCGGCGCGGTGGCTTCGGTCCCCTCCGGTCCCCCCTCCCCTGCTGCCGCAGCATCCCCAGGTCGCCTGCGCCGGGGGTCCGGGCCCGGCGGTGCCGCCGCCGCTGCCGCGGGGTCTGGGGGGCCGGCAGGGAGCGGGCGGGACGGCGCACGCGCGCGTGCACACGCACGGGGGGAAAAACTTGAAGTCAAATGTCTGAAAGTCAGATCCCTTTTTAGTATGAATTTGCTGTATCTCATTCTGAGCACTAATTCCAATTTAATTGCAAGTGGCCTGAAGCCTCTTCAATAGGAGTAACAAATGGTTTGATTTTGTAAACTTCATCAGACTGCATTTTAAATGCGACACACTAGCCCGGCTCGAATGCCAATGAAGCACTGAAGTAGCTCTCTGTTTACTAATTATCCGTTTTTACTTCAAGCCACGCTGGCTGGCTTGTCTGATTAAATCGGATTTGTGGGATAGAGAACAGCTAGCAGAGTTTTCTCTATAGTAAACGAGATTGAAACTATGGGCCGCCTGGCTGCACACTGTAAATTATATTTCCTTTTAAAGGGGACGTGTCGCCTTTCTCCCGCCGGCGCACCTCCCGCATCCTAAACCCGGCGGCGCGGGAGCGCGCCCGCCTCTTTCCGAGGGGGACCTGCCCGGCCTCCCTCGCCCGTCGCCGCGCGGGTTTGGATTTTAATTCCTCCTGCGGCGGAGGGAGGCAGCGGGCGGGAGACGGCGGCGCCATGCTTGACGCCGTGATGCCTGCAGCGTCCCTTGCCACGCGCTGGACCGGGGCGGAACCACCCCGGAATATGGCGTGTCGCGTCTTGCTTGTCTTCGCATCCCCGGCGCTCGCGCTGCTTTGGGAGCGAGCCGCCGGAGAACGGGGATGTGCCTCTCTGGGCTCACGGCCACGGGGTTCCTCCTCCCTCCAGCAAGCGGCCATCCCCGAAACACCAGATTTGGGACCACCGGCTGTTTGAAACTGCCCCGAGAGCATCCGAAACCCCGCCTGCTCTGGCTTCTGCCTCTGTGCCCCGTGGCAGCGCCGACAGCCGCCCCGTTCGTGGTTACGGCAGCCGGCGCCGGCTCTGGCGGGGAGGCATAGCAGCGGGGAAGATGGGCGAAGGTGGCCGCCGAGCGCGGCGCAGCACGGCGCACCAGGGCTGCGCTTAAACCGCCCCGGTTGCTAAGACTTTAATTCCGCGAGCTTGACCTACGCCGCCCCCTCCCTCGGTATCTATCTTTGTGCCCGGGGGCTTTTTATATTTTAATTTGCTTTTGAACGTCCTGCAAAATTAATGGCGCGCTCGGGGCCATTGTGCGGCGTACAGTAGAGGGAAGGGCCGGCGGCGCCCGCCGAGCGCCGCCACGTTTCCCGGGGAATGAATTGCTCGCCCGCCTTCACCCCTTTTAATTGTTGACAGTAAAAAGCATTTAAATGCCGCTTAATTTGTAATCATCTTCCCGCAAAAAGGGGAGAAACCATTAAAACGTCAGGGAAATGAATAAATCCGTCTCTCACTGGTTTGGGGCGGCGGCGTTTCTTTATCGGGGGTGATTTTTCTTCCGATGGCTGAGGGCTGGCTCGGGGCTGCTCCGGGTGGGAGAAGAGGGATGCGCGTGGGGTGGGAGCCGCGGGATGCGCTCCGGCTGTGCCACCGGCGCCGAGTCCCCGCGTCGCCCGGGGCGGCTCTCCTTGCGGCAAGCCTGGTGCTGCCAAGGCACGGCTGCGGCAGGGACGGCGGCCGCCCCAGGCACCCTCTCGGGAGCTTTCCCATTTTTTCCCACATCTCATCCCCTCTCCAACGATGGGACATCGCTGCACTGGCGGCTTAAAAAAAAGAAAATTAAATTCAAGTGAATTGAAGGCCCGCAGCGGGACAGTGCCCGGCAGGCCCTGCTCGGTGCCGCCGTCCTCGGCTGCCGGAGAACCGCACTGGCGGTGCCTCGGGGCCGTGAACACGCGGTGCCTGACCTCGGTCCTCCGTGTCCCGCTGCAGGGATGCAGGGCTGCCTCCTGCATCCTCCGCGCTGGACTGGCATCAGCCTCCGCACCCCGCGGATGCTCTGCTCTCGGAGGGTGGCTGGTGCCTCCGCAAGCTGTGCCGGTGCATGGCAACCTCCCAGTTCCGGGTGTTTATTTGTTTCCTGATACATTATTTAAAAAAAAATTTATATAATAATTAAAAAAAAGCCTTTTGCGGGTCCTGGCAAGCAGCAGCCCGGGGGGATGCCCAGCTCCCGGGGGACCAGCGCCGTCCCCGTGGCCGGGCCAGTGCATCCCCACCTGCGTGCACGAGGCAGCTCGTCCCCATCGCTGCCGCTGCCGGAGTCGGCCCGTTTTTTTTTCAAGCGGGGGCCAATTAGTTTCACAAATGAGGGCCCTACGGTGCCAGGGAGGATTTGTTACGGCCCCGCGCGCCGGCCCGGCGGCATTGTCCTGCCCTCCGCCCCCGCGGGAGCCCATTGTCCCCGGCCCCAGCGGGGGCTGCTGGCGGCAGATTTATCGGGGCCGGCGTCCCGCCGGCCGGGGCCTCCGCTCCGCAGCTGGCCGCGGCGCTGGGGGCTCAGCCCCGGGGACCTTTGACCCGTCCTGCTGTCACCGCCGGGGCCGCCGAGGGCTGCGGGGCCGCATACCTCTTGGGATTTGCTTCGCGCGGCCCGTTTGGGGCTGGCTGCTTTTTTATTATTATGATTTTGATTTTNTCTTGGGAGCGTTTTGTCCGCAGCTGCGTGGGGGGCGCGCGAGCCCACACACCCCCCCCAGGTTAAATCCCTGCGGAGGGCTCCCATGCAGGGCCGCCTCTCTTGCTGCTTTTATTCCCGGTTCGCTGGGGCTTTTTGCAGATTTCATAGCATTTCTGGGCAGCCCGTGGCGTGCCTCGCCGAGGCGGGGACCGAGCATCCCTCCTGGCGGCTCCTGCATCCTTGGAGCTACGGGGCAGAGCTGGCCGCGGCGTGCCACCGCGCCACGGCGGATGATGGCACACCGCCGGGGCAGGTGATGGGTGACGGTGCACACCGAGATGCTCTCCGGGATGCCCATCGCCCGGCTGGTCCCCAGGCTGGCGGTGCAGGGTGGCCGGGAGGATGCTGCCGGCACCTTGCTGGGGGAGCATCCTTCGCTGGCACCTGCCTGCACGCCAGGCGGGACCGCCATGCTGACGCCGACGCGGCGAGTGCCCCCCGGTGCGGTGGTCCTGGTGGGCTCCCCTCCGGCCACTCCGCCTCACCGCCGGGTTCCCTGGGCTGGTTTTGGCATCGTGGCGAGCAGCCCCCCTCCCTGAGCCCTGCTGTTCCTAAAGGCAGCGCCGATCCGTTGGTTACCTTGAACATCTTGCTGCTGCTAATGAATTGCTAATACAATTTTCTAGATAATTTTATTTCCATAGTCCTCACATTTTAATGTCTCCAAAAAGCTAGCATTTATTTGCTTAATCTCCCTGCGTAATACAATTTGCACTGACTCATAGGTTCTGAACAATCAGCTATGCATAAACGAAAACAAATTGTTTAATAACACAAAGGTCTGATATTTTTATTGACAGTGTATAAGTATCCGGGGTTGGGGTTTTTCTCCTGCTTTTGCTGTCACGTTGGTGCAGCCAGTTTTATACCCGTGGTTGGTGGGATGGAGCTTGTGTTTGCATCGGGGCTCGGCACTGCACGAAGCATCGCCCTCCGTCCCCCAGCCCCTGCTCCCCGGGGTGGCTCTGCGGGGTGTTTCTTGGGGTCCCCTTTCCCCTGGGCACCCGGAGGTGGGAGCTCGGCGGCTCTCACAGGTGCCTGCGGGTGCGGTGATCGCCTGACAGCTGCCTTGCGTTTGGGCTGAGGCTTCCAGCTGCCTCCAATGCAACAAAACCCCCCATGCCCTCCTCCGCCGTTCCCCCTGTGGGGCCAGTGGAGGCAGGGTTGGGGTCCCGCTGCCAGGACCCCAGTGACACCCAGAGCCCTGCAGCCCTCGGGGTCCCGTCCCCCCCTGCTGCCGGAGCATCCTCCTCGCTGCTGGAGCATCCCTGCTGCGGGGTGGGAGCAGGGACCCCCCCGGATGCCCGGTGGGGTGGTGGTCCAGTGGGATGGGGGTGCCGGGGGGTGCCTGAGTCAGCTCTCTCCCTTTCCCGCAGGTACGGACATGGCCGTTTTCTGCCTGCTGTGCGGCAAGCGGTTCCAGACGCAGAGCGCCCTGCAGCAGCACATGGAGGTGCACGCCGGGGTGCGCAGCTACATCTGCAGCGAGTGCAACCGCACCTTCCCCAGCCACACCGCGCTCAAGAGGCACCTCCGCTCACACACAGGTACGGTGGCACCGCCGACGGCGTGCTCGGGGCTGGGGCAGGCATCTTCCCCACGAGGAAAAAAAAAAAAACACCGAAAAGAAAGGTGAAATTGTCTTAAAAGTGTCGAGGCGGCTGCGATTGAGGTTGCTTGGATTTGAAAAACGAAACGGAAAAAAAAAAAAAAAGCCGCATGTAATAAGTTGATCCGGTATAAGGTGACATGTGACCTTCTTAGGGGATGTGCGATCATACCCGCTTCATCGGCTTACGGGCGGTAGATGCACATAATCAGCCGGTGCTCGGCCCTAATGGGATTAGGGCGACCTGCGCTACGTGTAGCTGCCGCTTCGGCGGCGCAGCCCACCGGGGCAGGGCTTGGCTCCGGCACAGCCGCCTGGGAGGGGAGCGGGGCTTTGCCTGCCTGACGGCGTGTCCTCAAAGCGCCCGCACCGTGTCCTCGGCTCCTCCGCCAGCATCCCCGGGCAGCACCAGGGGATGGCACGGGCAGAGGTCCGGGCCACGCCGTCCCCAATGGGCGCTCCCGGCTGCCGTGAGCGCCGGCGCTCAGGTCCGGTCACAAACCCCCCCGGTTCAGGAAAAAGCACATCGTTGGGGGATGAGTGGGGCACAGGGAGGGGAGTTTGCCCGGTGCTTTGCAGCCCCGCTGAGCATCACAGCCCATGCCGTGGCTCGCTGCAGGGCCAAGGGCTCCTCACCCGCCCACTGCGCAGGCGAGCTGGATGCTCGTGCGCCCTCCTGGGCTGCGCTGTTGCTGCTGGCGGGGAGGAGGGTGCGTGCCCCTTCTCCCTTCCCTGCGAAGCGGCGTGCCTGCCTCCAGCCTCCAGCGGGGAGGTGGAAGCGGCTGCGGGGGGACGGGCATGCCGCAGCCCGGGAGGGTCGCTCTGTCCGCGCTGCGGCCGGCGGCTGCCAGAGCCACACGTGTGCCCGGGTGTGGGGTCCCCGTTTGGGAAAGGGGAATCGCGCGCTGATGGTAAGCACGTTAATGCCCAGCGCTGGAGCTATTTATAGCCGGTAATCCGGTGACCTGGGCTGCAGGTCGAGCCATGCGTGTCCCACCCCAACCCCTGCTACTTTAGCAGCTCCTGGCTGCGAGAAAACACCGGGATCGACGGTGCTTTGGGGGTGTTGGATGGTGCTGCGCGGCTTCATCCTGCACGCACATGGGATGCTCACGCTCCTCCCGGGGCCGGAGCACGCTGGGGGCCCCGGCTCCCCTTTACACGGCTTGTCCTAAAAATCGAGCACGCGGGAAGGCTGTCTGCCTCTGGCCGCAAAAGCACTACCTTTGAGTATCAGATCAAAAAGCAAGGCGGTAATTCGGGATTGGGCACGGGGAGGTGAAACGCAGCTGCCAAGAGGCACCGCCTGCCTCGCCGTGGGATGGGGGTCCGAAGGCATCCCGAGCACCCTCCTCCTCCTCCTCCTCCTCCTCCTCCTCCTCCTCCGGTCCCCAGGCAGAGCTGCGGGAGGGGGCGAGGGGCCGCAGGTCTCGGCTGCGGCACACGGGGAGAGAGTAAAATATCATTTTAAAGAGGAAGCGAAAGCGCAGGCATGTGAGTATATAACGAGAAGGACAATTTATGCCCAGGCACGAGTGCAGTTTGACACGGGGATAATGAAAAAACGTAGGTCATTGTGGATGACTTAAGCCTTCACAGCTGAAGAAAATGTATGAAATGCGGGGAACATTACACGCTTGGCAGCTCCGCACATCTGCAGCAGGACAAGTGAAATACAGTTGGCCATTCTTTACCATAAACTGTGCTTGTAGGATATGCGGCACAGAGAAATTGTAATTACAGTGACAAGACAAATCAGTAATATTTAAATATTCATGAACAAAGTCTCGGACGATCAATCTATCTTTATTGTCCTTGCCTTCGCGGCTGTAATAAATAAGTAGCTGGAGCCCTCACCTTTCCTTCAAATCATTCCGCCTTTGGTGCCGAACCGGAGTTCATTTATCAGCCACCCGGTCTGGAGCGCGGGAGGCGCCCGGGGCCAGGTCTGTGCCAGCGATGCCGGGCGAGAAGCCTGGGAATTGGGGATGGGGGACGGGAGGGTCGCAGCGCCCTCGGTCTCTTTGCCCTGCTGCGGACCTGAGCATCCCCTGCATGCGGGGACCGGCGCACCGTGCTGGGGCGGCTGGGGCGCTCCATACCCTGGGACGGCGGTAGGTGCCGGGGGTATATCCAGGCTGGGGAGCCGGTTTCGGCACGGCACGGTGGAGGCTCTGACACCACGCGCGTGTGCTTGCAGGTGACCACCCCTACGAGTGCGAGTTCTGCGGCAGCTGCTTCCGGGACGAGAGCACGCTGAAGGGCCACAAGCGCATCCACACCGGCGAGAAGCCCTACGAGTGCAACGGCTGCGGCAAGAAGTTCAGCCTCAAGCACCAGCTGGAGACCCACTACCGGGTCCACACAGGTGGGTGCTGCGGGGGGGGCTCCGGCGGGGCCGGCGGTGCCGGGGCGGCCCCCCAGCGGAGATGCCGGCAGCGTGGACCGGGGCAGCGGCCGGGGATAACGCATCGTGGGATGCGCCGGCGCGTAGCTATTGTAAATAGGGGATCAATAATCAGATCGGTTTCGCTGTTCATTACTCGGTTATCGGCTGCGCCCGCCGCGGCAGCGTCGATGCCGGGCAGTTAATTATCTCCTGGAGGCCCCGAGCCCCCCCTGACGCCCCCGTCTCCCGCAGGCGAGAAGCCCTTCGAGTGCAAGCTGTGCCACCAGCGCTCCCGGGACTACTCGGCCATGATCAAACACCTTCGGACCCACAACGGCGCTTCCCCCTACCAGTGCACCATTTGCCTGGAGTACTGCCCCAGCCTCTCCGCCATGCAGAAGCACATGAAGGGCCACAAGCCGGAGGAGATCCCCACCGACTGGCGGATAGAGAAGACCTATCTCTACCTCTGCTACGTCTGAGGGAGGCGGCGCAGGGGCGGCGGGGCCGAGTGGCGGAGGACTGGGCAAAAAAAAAAAAACACCAAACCCACAGCTTCCACGGCCTTGTTTGTTTTCGGTTCTCGTTCCTTGCTTCTCGCCGGACGGATCCTGCGGCTGGCGCCGGGGCGGGGGGACGCACCGGCCCCTTCCCCAGCCCCATCCGCTCCCCCTCCCCGGCCGCTCGTGCGCCCGCTGCCCTCGCACCCGCGCTGCGGGGCGGCTTTCGCCCCTCGCAGCCCCCGGGGAAATGCCTCCCTGGCCGGCCCCTCCGTCGCCACCAGCGCTGCCGAGAAGACCGCGCAGGAACGACACGCTTCCCCAAAAGCACGCGTACGGCGGGTGCTTTGGGAAGGCTTTCATTTCTGGTTTCCTCTGTCACCGCACGGAGCCCACCGTGGATGCCCCGCTGAGGACCCGAGCTCCGGCGTGGGGCTCAGCCCCCATTTCGGGAGGGTCCCCGCGCTCCTGGGCCGCCGCGTCGCAGGATGAGATCTTCCCCGGGGGGATCCCGGCCATAGGAGGGCGTCTGGGGTTGGGACCCGGGCACGAGGCGGGCTGCTGCGCCGGGCTGCCCGGGGTCTGGGGGGGTGCGAGGGGCGCCGGGGGGCTGCCGCCCTCCCCCAACCAAAGACCTCTCTATGCATTGCCCCCTCCCTTCCCCGCCTTCCCGGGGGGATGCGGCCCGTTTGGTGATGCGCGGTCGATGCCGGCGTGGGTGCCGCCGGTGCGCGGCATCGCTCCGAACTGGGGGGGATCCTCTTTGTTCTGCTGATTTGGGGCGCCTGGCAGGTGCCGAGCGTGGTGTTTTGCCCAGCCCTCAGCTGCAGGAGCCCGCAGGCGAGGGGTGCCCGGTGGCAGGCGGCTTCGCTCGCCGCTTTTTTTGCTTTTCGTTCGGTTTTTTTGAACTTTCTTTTGGAATATTTCCGCGTTTAGCACATTTTACTTGAAATTACCTCGTTTTTTTGTGACCTCATGAGCTTTTATTGATTTGGGGGGGACGGGGGGCAGCGTGGCCGGGAAGGCGCGTGCCCGGCGCTGGCGGTGGAGGGGCGGCGCGGCGTTGGCGTCCCTGCCGGCCTCCCGTTGTGCATTATCCTTACCAAAACTGGTATTTTTTGCCCGGCCCTGCGGGGCCGGGGGCACCGGTTCTGAAGCTACCTCTTGTGTTCGTTTTTGTTGTGTTTCTCCTTCGCGGCTGCGGAAGTGAGCTCTGCGGTTTCCATCCCGCGCGGCGCTCGCGGCCGTGGCTTTTTTTTTTTTGTCATTTTGCTGCGTTTGGGTGAAAAGGGGGGAGAAGAGCCTGGGGGGAGCGGGACGGTGTCAGGATGCGGTATGGAGGGCGCTGATGGTCCCTCTTGCCGGGGGGTGCCCGTCTCACCTCTCCTGGTGCCGAGCAAGAACGCGGGTGCAGCATCCTCCGTCCCTCCCCGCCTCCCACCCCGGTCCGGCTTTGCACGCGCGTGTGCCCCTGCCTGCGGGAGCGTCGCTGCTCCACGCGGGGTGGGCGCCGCTGTTGTACAATCCGGGATGTGACTGTGGAGAACGGCTTGTTTAATTGTTGTGCCTAAGATTAAAAAAAANAAAAAAAAAAAAAAAAAAAAAAGGAAAAAAAAAAAAAAAGAAAAAATGTTAAAGAAACCCGGTTCTTTCACATGGAAAGTTGCTGCAATTTCTGGCGCACACATGTGGCAGCTCCCCGCGGTGCACCGGCGCTGCGCGGTGCCGCGGAGCACCCGGCCGAGCTCATGTGGCTTTTTTTGCTTTAACCTCCCCTCCCGTCCCGCCGTCCCCCTCCCTGGCTCCCTCCCTCCCTCAGTGCCGCAGCCCGCCGGCTGCGACGGCGTTGGGGTGCCCCGGGCGCGTGTCCCCGCATCAGTTTGCCGTGGCGTGGCGCAGCCCCCGCCGCCCCTCCATATATATATAAGTATATATATGTGTATCATAGCAGTGAGGACCAAGCGCCCGCGGGGCCCGGGCTCCCTCTCCCCTGGCTTGTCGTCGGTGTCGTGCGCGCCCGCCCGCCCGTCCCCTTGCTCTGTGTTGCCGCTCGTGGTTGGGGTCCGTCGCTGTCCTCGTTCCGTCTACCTCAGCACCTCTCTGAGCCCGGGCGCAGAAGGTGCCCAAGTTCCCCTTTGGTTTTCTCAGAGTATCTATCGGCTCCTATTTTTTGTACGACTTTCTCCCTCTCCCCTCGCCGTTCGCTCCCTTGCGGTTCTGCTTGCCAGTCCTCTCTGTCCTCTAGCCACAGATGCCGTTAGCTAAAAGTTTCCTGAAAAATAAAGAAAAAGAAAAAAAAAAATGATAAATAAAACCAGTTGTGGTGTCTCCTAGTTGCAGCTCTCCGCATCTGCCTTCGTCCTGTGTAGATTCAGATGCATTTCTTTGTAAGACTTCAGTGTTTCTGACAGAGGAAAAAAAAAAAAAAAGAAAAAGACAAAAAAAAAAGAAGAATATACTGCTGCAGGTTTTTTTCTCTCCATGTGTCACTAAGTGAAGTTCGTGCCTTCTATAGCAAAGAGAATATTTTTTACATCCTACTAACGGTAGATTTTTTTGTAGTGAACATTTTTTGTATTTTTATTTATAAGTCTCATAAGGAAAATAGCAATGTTCAGTTGTATACCTTGAATCTGCAGTTAGAAAACAAAAAACAACCAATAAAGTTAATTCCGTTGTCTCGGCCTGCCGTCTCCTGTTCCTGTGCCCGTGCCTGCCGGGAGGAGGAGGAGGAGGAGGAAGGATGGATGCATCCCACCGGCTCGGGGCGAGCCACAGGGGGACCCATGGCGGTGAGTTTGGGGGTGCCCACTCGGCTCCCCCGGGGCCGTGGGGGTTGGGGAGGTCCCATCCCTAACCCAGCCTCGATGGATGGCGGTGCCCCTGGGATGCCGACGACCCCACGGACGGGGAGCAAGCCCGCATCCCCCGTCCCGCAGCGCGCTGCCTGCACGGCTGCCTGCACCGCTGCCTGCGCGGCTGCCTGCCTGCCTGCGCGGCTCACCAGGGAGCTGAGCAAGTTTGCCTCAATGAAAGTGAACTCGTTCATTTAAACCTGACTGCAGAGTAGTCTGGCCCCCCGCTGCGTTAATTATCCTGTAGTTCTCGACTGATTGCTGTACACTAAGCTTAAGCCCTCCTTTATTTATTTACTGACTACATTAACAGCAGCGCCTGCACTCCTTTTGTGCTGCGGCACACTGTATGGCGCGCTGCGGCGGGGCCAGGCGGGTGCTGCCGGCGTCGCCCGGCCGTGCCCACGCCCGACGGGTGCTGCCGTGCAGGTAATCGTTAATTACGGCGCGGTTGGAGTCGCAGGGTGCAAAGCATCGCGTGTTTCTTGCCGGGGATGGGCGACGTGTGCCGGGCTGCCGCATGCACTGGCGTGGAGGACGGGTTCATCCCGAGCCCCGAGGCTTCCCGGTGGGTTTGGGGGGCTGCAAACCCACCCCGAGGTCCCGCTCCCGGTCCCTGCCCCCACAACAGCTCCTCCAGGAGGGCTTTGGGCAAGTAGAGGAGAACTTTGGTCCTGGCCCAGGCAAGCAGCAGTGGTCCTGCTGCGAGCAACCTGCCGGCTGCAGCATCCCCAGCAGAAGGGGTGTGAAGCCCCTCTCCGGCGTTCGGCCCGGTACAAAGGCGTTATTATCGTAACGGGGAAATTGTCGTAGGACCGGGCCTTTGTCTGCACGCTCACGCAGCAGCTGGGAGCGATTATGCTGCAACAATGTTCTGTTCCATCAACATTATGTCCTCATTAAACCTTTATTAGTAGATTAGATTCAGATTTATTGATTTTTTTTTTTTTTTTAAAGAGGAAAATCCAGGCTCCTCTCGGAGAGATGCCTGGAACTTTTTCCTGTGTGCAGCGCTTCCCAAAGCAGCGAGAGGGCAAAGGGAGAACCGGGATCCTTCCTCCAGCGTGGGCAGCTTCTTCTTCCAGGGGAAAGGACCACTGAGCTGCGCGAGGGGGTTAGGTCGGGCGCGGGACGGCTTCCTAGCACAGGCGAGGACAGAGGACCGAGCGCCCACGCGGCCACCGCCGTGGTCCAGGGGATGTGGCGGCTCAGGTGAGCATCTCGCGGTGGGTCCCCAAGGGTGTCCAGGGTCCCAGTGGGCAGGAGAAGGGATGGCGAGGCTGGCTCGGGGGTCCTGCCACCCCCTCGAGCGCACGGGCTGGGCAGCATCGTGCACCCGGGTCAATGGGCCCATTGGATTTGTCTGTCGGAGCGTTTGATGTTACACGAAGGCGGCTCATTCCAGAGGGTGTTAATTGCCCGCTGCAGTGATCAGGTCTGTAGCACCATCGATCTCGGCAGGATCAATGGGCTGATTTAGTGTCTCGCGAACTCTTTAACTGGACACCTCATCAATAGGCAGCCACTTACAGACCATCAGCGCATTAGCGCGGGCCGGTGCTGGCAGGAGCCCGCTCCACCCGTCCTCAGCCCCCCTGTCACTCAGCGGGGAGTTTTCCTGCGGGTGACGGCTCCGGGACAGGGAGCGGGGCCCTTGGCCCGGGGCTGGTGTGCTTGGGGGCAGATGTAGGAGAGCTGGACTATGAGCACCCACTTCTCCCCCACCGCCCGCAGCGATGCCCCTAGAGCACGGGATGGGCCCTCCTGTCACCTCCGGCACTTTTGAGGATGGTGCTCGCGCTGGTTGCTCAGGTACGTTACTGGTGTGAAGGGTGGGCTATACCTGTACAGGGTCTTGGGCAAGCATGGCAGGGCCGGGGACCACCCCAAAAACACCACTGGTGTTTCTTCTCACAACCCCCTGACAGCCCCAGCTCTGAAAGGAGTGTGGGTACCACGTTGGGCAGCTCTGCTCCTTGCAGTTTGGGCTCCACTCCCTGCTCTGGGCTGCAGCCAGCGGTCCTTTCCACCCCTGTCCGGAGGCAGCCTCATGCCTCTGCCTTGGGGAGGGAGGGGAGAGAGGCAGTGGGGGGCAGACTGGAGCTGCAGCAGCAATGGGTGACCCCGTGACTCTGCCAGCACTGCGCACCCACGGAGGCAGTCCCCTTGGCACCCGGTTCCTTTGCCGTTGGCTGGCACTGGTTCTCCCCCGGTTCCTGTACCACTGGGCAGGAGTTGGGGGGGTAAAGAGGCCCGGGTGGGGGGAACAAAGGGGTCCGGGTGAGGGGGATAAAGGGGCCCGGG